>VYZM01001756.1:172695-186985 GCA_013398915.1 Dromas ardeola
CCCGTTATAAAAATGGAGCTAACAAAGGCGGGGGGTGTGTGTGTATCGTGTCGGTTTTATCGCGGCAGAATTTAACGCTGCTTTTCTGCTCAGTACCGTGCTGTGTTGAGGCTCAGCCTATCTTCTTGGGAGATTAATTTTTCAAAGTTCGGCTTAATACTGCAAAGCTCGGTTTCACATGACTTTTTTTTTTTATCTTTATGCTTTCCCTCCTTTAATGGTTTCTCAAGCGTATTTAATATGCTTCATGTAACTTCTAAAAGAAAATGTATGTACCGCCTGGGCGAATACCACTGACTATAAAATGTCATTGCCCTAAAGTACAGTGCTCAGCACTACTAAAAACTTCGTTGTATATTTGTCAGTCACTGTTAAGGAGAGCTCTGCAACTAAGGGCCTGACCTTTAAGAGCCTTATAAATGTAAATGTTCTATGGAAATCAGCAGGACTCCCTGTGTGAATAAGAGTTTGCAGGATCATGTCCTGGAACAGCAGTGGTGTCACTTCTAAAACTGACATTGCATTGACAGAACTATTTAAAGGGAAGCTTTCACAGCATCTGTTCACATATAGTAGTCAACTGTCAGCTGTCTCATTTTCATAACTGCTGAAACATACATTTAGGCAAGATAAAATGTTAATATACAGGCAAAATCTTATTCCTTGGAATTTGGTGATTTTTTTTTTTAATTATTTATTTTATTTTTAAGAAAGTAAGACTGGATGCTGTGGCCCATCAGAAAGCTGAGGGACTGCAGCTAATTTCTGTTCTAGTTTGTTCCCTAATATAGAAGTGCATATAGTTTTAAGTAGCTGTTTTATCCCACAGTCACAGAGTTCATACTATTCTGAAACCTGGCTTTTAAAAAAATCAAGGTGTTTTGGTGGTGGGTTTACTAGCAGTAGTCTGACAAAAATTACTGTGGTAAAGCAAGACAGGAAATAGATAGTTTAAATTTTTGAAAGACTGTACTAGCCACGGCCTCAGGTTTTCATTCTGTCATCAAGTAACCACCACTTCAGAGCCAGATAAACCCAGGACTGCGAAGACAAAGCAAGCTGATGAGCATTAGCAGAATTTTGTAGCGTAAGAGAAAGTAAAGCTGTAGCTCGAGGTAGAGGCATGTCAGTAACGGCATGTGTGACTGGATTATAACTTTGGTTGGAGAGCATGCCTACTGTAATTAGTTATCTTGTCTGTTATTATCAGACACTATAATGAGAGGAGAACTGAGACTTCAAAGGATGCTTAAAGTAAATGTGCTTTTGGGAAAGAAGTTGGGGAAGCACGAGCAACGCTTGTTTCAGTTCACTGGAATAGGACTGTTTTCCCGAGCCTGAAATTCACTGAGTTTTCTTTAATGTCTACGTATTTTTTTTCAGTGACAAATAATTGGAAAAAAAACCAAACTAGGCGTTTCCCTGGTTTTGTGCTGTCTAGTTCTGCCAACATGTTGAAGCTATATTAAAATTATCCAACCTCAAGTTATTAAATTGATGTTTCACCTGGAAGTTAATGTCATTGAGAAGGCAGCGGCATTGAACTGATGAATCTGAAGATGGGCAAAACCGATGGCTGTGTGCTTGCTGGTTCAGCATTAGCAGCCCAAATGTCACTTCCTAAGCTGTGTCTGCTTCATGTGGCCTTGATGCCCATCTGGCAATTTGTAAAATCATCAGCAGACTTTGCACAGTGATAAAACTGCTCAAAGCAAATTTTCTCTTTCTTTCCAGTTGTCGTATTTCATTGTTTAAAGCAATAGTGACAACTTGTTATAGTTCCTGACGTTGTCTGAGGTTGCTGGTACGGTCAGTGACAAAAGGAGATCAAACCAGGATATTGCCCACTGCATGATTATGTGCCTGATATTGTTGCCTATGGGCAAGTAATACTTAGTTTCTTATTTCACAGTGCAATGTGAATGCTTTCTGGGCCCCAAGGCAGTACCATAATCTTTCGTGGATGTGCAGCAATGTGATCTTGAACCTTTACCATTCTCTTTCTTCAGTGGTTTTCTTACTTGATGGCTTATTTAGAAACTAGCAGAAGAAAGGCATTGTGTGTCAGTTTAGATATTATTATGGATTTACAGTACTTTGGAGAGGAACAGGGTTGTGTCTTGCTTCAGAGAAAAGCCTCCAACCATTCTGCTGTAGGAATCTCTTAATGTATTACCATTTTGCAGTGGGTCTCCATTTTCCAGTGTTTCAGTCTCTGAATGGCTGGAACGCATAGTCCTTTGTAGCTTGCTTTGTAATTGTCTCATTTTGGTGTGGCAAAGGCATGGCTGAGCACAGCTGAAAGGAAAAGCTGTGCTTCAGCTAAATAAAGAACAGGAAAAAGCAGACAGGTTCCCTGATCCCAGTGACTGATGTTATCTTTCCCATCTCTTCTAACTGCAATCCAGCAACCTTACCTTAGTCGTGTCTACACTGAGCTTCGACCAGTTGAAGTTCCGCCCTGGATTATGTGACTGATATGTCAGATGTCCCCTGTTGTTAGTAGCTTGCACCTGGCTGTTTTTATGTTTCCTTGCTGCGTTATTTGTGTGGAACAAGGTAGAGCTTCAGGAGGGGACAAAAGCATCTTAAACATGTCATACCTGGTGCTGGGACATCGTTTATAATCTGTTACACCTCCAAGAGGGTCTGACCAAACAATGAGAATACACAGAAATTCCATGTATAGATAAATAGGAAGGATGCCACTCTTCAGAAAAATTGTCTAGAAATACAAATAAAAAGTGCATCTCTTATTTCCAGGATACTGAGGTCTTTTTTCTATATGAGTCTTAGATGCATTGCAGATAAAGCAGCAATACCGTCTGTCTTTGTCCTAGCAAGGACAACTTTTTATGTCTAGCAGGGTAGACTTCTGTTCGCTGCTACATCAGTTTATGGAGTTTGGTGTCATAGTAAAGTCTAAATTTAGGTTTACATTGGCCAAGGTATTCAAAGAGATTTAGGTTCTGTAGGACTTTACTCAGCACAACCTTACCTGACAAAGGATATGTGTTTCTATTGGCGTAGTTTTCAAGAATATCTGCTTCTAATGGTAATAATCTGAGGCAAAAAACATACTGTCAGGACTCTGCCTCTTTCTGTGGGAGAAAGCTTTTTAAGAGAGGCTGATTTCACAGCTGGGAGCCTCAGTGCTTCACCACTGTTTCCTCCTGGATGGAAAAGAAATGGACATTTAGTGAGAGTTTTGGTACGGAGTCCTTTTAGCATCTCTTCTCTGTCTAAGAGATGCTGACTGAAGCTCTTACTGAGAAAATAAGTTTGTGGTTGTCTTCCCCACCCCCCGCCCCCCGCCCAATGACTGTGTCCTGCCAGTATCAAAATAAACTCCCCATATCCTACCAGTTCATTTTTGTTTGCAAAACTAATGTAAGATTTCCTCAAGATGGGACAGACTCAAAGGAGCTACTGAGTTAAAACAGTCTGAACCTTGCTGCCTACCATTAGTCTGAGACTATCCTTCCAGCAAAAGCATGCACTTTTTTCTTAAAAAACTTTCTTACGAATGGCTGTCCTTATCTTAAAACTTTTACAAGTCACGTTCTCTCTCATTGCATTATTTTCATGGATTATTTCTAGGCTAGGGTGATTCTAGAGGGCAAAGCTAACGAAGAGGATGCTTGGATGCCACCTCATGTTTACAGACCTTGTAGTAGGCGTTTGCAAAACTGTCTGTGCCAGTGGAATAAGGGTCTGCTATTACTCCTGGGCAAATTTCTGATTTCATTATAGTGAAATGGTAGTGGACCATTGAGAAAAGATCTTCCATCTCTGCAGGAGGTATGAGTCCCAGACTCAAAATGCAGAAGGTCAACAAGGCAATTTTTAGGTTGCGTCATCTCAGTCAGAAGCTGCACTCAAGGGTGATCCCTTATTCGGGTTAAGACGGGGATGATGCTGAATAAAGACTTACCTGTGGTGATCTTGTGGCAATCGTTAAAGGGCTCACAGACATTGTGCTGACTGAACTTGAGAAACTCACTAATCTCTGCATTTCTGATGTCACCACACAGAGCAATCCAGGCAGATCATGAAACGACCTTACAGAGCTTCAGAATAAATGTTAAACTGAACAAAGGCTTGTCTATATCTATCTTGAGACTCATTTTACTAGACAGTCTCAGATCTGGAGAAGACCCTTTTTTTTTTTTTTTTTTTTTTTACTTAAGCATATGGGTGAGGGTGATATATGTCAAAAAAATACAGGTTTGAAAATAGGACCTTTTGCTAAACAACTTAAGATTCATAGTTAATTTAAGTTTTGTGTTCTTTAAAATTATTTGCCTTTGCATTGGAGAAGTATGTATCAATTTTATCATCCTAAGCACTCCTATCCTCTAGTAAATTAGTGATTACGCTTTTGTTACTCAAGATTTTAAAGATTCTATTCTTGCAGCAAAATGTAATTGATTGCAATGTAAAGAATAAAAAAATCAAACCTTGATAGATGTTAACAATATTTTCAAATTAAAATCTTTACACAAAGTTTAGCACAAAGGAGTGTACTTAGAACAGAGAATGACTTGAGTATGTTCTGCACACAAAAGCTATTATAACTTTTTTTTTAATTAAGTTTCCATTAATGTATACTTGAAAGGAGAAAAAAATCTTCATGAAAGAAATGTGGCAGCACATACTAGCTGCCATGTGCGCAATGTGTAACAGATGAATAGAGAATGGGAGATGCTTGCAAGAGAAAGGTTACCTTGCTTTTCATAGCACTGTGTAATCTTGAATGAATACAGCCAGTGAAGGGAGCAACTCAAAAGAAAGAAGTCTGCTGCCTTTACAGTAAGTCAACATGATGCATTTAATTTCTGGAACTCTTTCATTCTTATGCTAGGAAATTACAGTGGCTTTTAAATGAAGGCGTTCCAGAAATAAAACAATGTGCATCATGTCTGGCTCGCCATAAAGATAGCACATTGTACCAGAGCAAAAGTAGTGTGTGCTATGCTCAAATTGCTATGGTTATCTTTGCATTTTCTCTTCTGTTTTATGCATGTATTTAGAGAAGAAATGCTTTACAGTAAGTATTGGTGATGGGAAAGTTGGTGACACAGGAGGAGAGCTATTAGGGGATATGCTTTTAAGGGAATGAATACACTCAGCTTTTAGTATGCTGGTCTTGAGGCAGCAGCGTGGACATGAGAAGAGAATATGTGGGATAGGCACTGTAAATGGGTAGAAAACATAATGTAGGGGACGGAAAAATTCAAGTGGGACACTTAAGCATAGGGATTGAGCACTTCAGAGGAGCCAAATGGAGGTAACATAAGTCAACAACTCTCTGCTATTCTATGTCAGCCAGAGATTTAACATGAGGTAGCTGTTTTGTAGATATGAACCTCCGGGAGGATAAAAATCCTGAATTCCTTTTTAAGTACTTTGGGAAAAACAGATAATGTTGACTGTCAATCTAACAGCTGTGATTTTGAAATGATCGGGCCTCAGTGCTCTTTAGGAGGTTGAGACACGGGTCTTCCAGTCACGTCAGAAGGGTTTGAACAACTGTGGCTCCTTTGTGTGCTATAAACCCGTACGTCCCCGATTTAGTTATGTTGACTTCTGACTATATAATGCAAAGGCCAAGTCTTTGGGATAAGAGAAGCAGGTCCCAGTCACTAAGCTGTCGATCAGATCACCAACTCCTTCAAATTTAAGAGCTTTCAATAATTTCCTTGACACATCCCTAGAATCAAACAAGAAGGGGCTGTCCTTCAAGGCTGAGAGGAGTCCCCGGAGCAGACCACAGCCTGTCCCAATTGCCTGGTTACCTTTGTGTAATCTGTTCTTTGGCACGTGTCAGTTATCTGCACCACAGCTAATTCAGGTCGTTTCCACGTTGTTCAAATGGAAGTCATTTTAACATGGAAAGTTCTTACTTCTCATTGACCTATCAAATGAGGAGGAAGGGTCTAGTTCTCATTCTGCTTACAAACAGCAAAGAAATTTTAAACTCAGGTGAGGAAAAAAAAAAAAAAACAAACCAAAAAAACCACCCCAACACCCTATTAAAATAGGGTGAAGAACAGTAGAGAATTGGTGGAAAAAAATCCACAGAAAGAATGCTAGTTAGTGCTTTCCCAAAGTACTGCAAGGCAGATTTAAGAAAAAAAATTAACATTTTCCAGCAGCAATGAAATTAATTTATGTATTATTTGCTTAGCACTGCTGTGCCTAGCTTTGTTCTGTATGCAAAATATCTGCAGACTCTGCCTCAAGTCTGAAAGATAGACACATCAAAATAAGGATGCTCTAGATAAATGAGAAATGATTATCATAGATGCCAGTTGCTGGTATTCTCCAAGGGTGGCATACCTTCTAAACCAAAATAAGTCTCACAATTGCTCCCCTCAGGAGCTGAGTAGAGGGTTTTTTTGTTGTTGTTGTTGTTTGCTGCTTTTGTTTTTATTTGGTATTGATTTCTACAGGATGTTGCTCGTCAGAGCTTCTGGACATTTACATCAGTTTAAAACATCAAAAAATAATTAATAATCAATGTGACTTTAATCCCTTCAAAGAGAACCCATTAACCGACAAAAAAATGCTCTAGCTCACAATAGTTTTATGAAAGTAACTGTAAGCAGGGCAAAAGATGAAAGAGAGAAACATCACTCAGATATATGTTTCTTTTTTTAAAAGAACTTTTATTTAAAACAGAGAACATAGCTAATATGTTATTGCAGTCTGCTTACTGTAAACTAGGAAGTTTATTTTTTAATAATTTTCTTTCTCTAACTTGGTTGCCTCTGCCTAATCTTGCACTGATATTATCTTAAGTCATCAGTGTCTGCTTCTGAGCAAAAGATTATGATGTCACAAAATCAATATCAGAGGATCCTATACTGTAATCCCTTTTCAGGGAAGTCCATTAAATCAATGCTTCTCCTCCTGTGAGTAACGGCTGTAGAATCAAGCCTTCTAATTTTGCTGTGGGAAGGGATAAGCAGATGGGATGGGATTTTACATAATTAACTAGCAGTTATTAAATACAACAAGAAAAATTGCGACATTTTCTGAAAGATAAATGAATACACAGCGAATACTTAAGCATATTTTAAAATGAAATCTGGTATTAAATTACTTCTCAGTGGGTTACAAAATAATGTGTTACACCAAAAATGCTTTTTTATTTTTATATCTTTTTTTGAAAATTCACTCAAGACTCCATAGGCTCCGAAACCCCATCAGGTTTCCACGGTAGCATTGTGGGAAAGCATGAAAGCTACAGAACGGTGTTACCATATGATGACACCAGCATTTAACTGAAACGGAGGCACTCCATGAATACGGATAATAATTTTGTCATCTCACCTGTTGTTTATGTGCAACATTGACCTCTGTTAGCTGGAACCAGAACTGACGGGTTGCCTCTAATTCTTAGGTTGCTGGGAGCTATCAGAGAGTCTACTGTGCTTCTGGGAACGGGTCCAAAGTCCAAACGAAGTCAATGGAAGTCTTTATGTTGCTTTAAATGGGCTTTGAATCAAGCTGTAGTGGGAAGAGACCTGCGATCTCAGCCGGGTGATGCTGTGAAGTTTGACGTGCAGCACAGAGCCAGCCGTGACGTGCAGGTGACCTTGGGCTCACTGCAGTGTCGGTAGCGCAAACCAGAGACCACAGGATGGTTCTGATTTTTGGAATCTGAGGTTCTGTAGCTTAAAGAAACTCCCCATCAGATAAATCTTGAGCAACCTTCTTGCTTAGGGAGTAGCTGTATTGGCAAGAATTGGTGTGTTGTAATCCGCTGCTGGAGCTGGTGTAATAGGAGCACACTTGAATGCTTCTGTTCTTACAAGAGAAGCTTCTTTGCAGGAAACTTAAATTCTGTAAGTAGCACTAGGCAAAAAATAGTGTGTTTTTTTCCAGGCAGAACCATCAGTCTCCTCTTTCTCTTCCTTTGCATAATTCAGGGACTGTTCAAATAAGAGTTTGATTTTATGTATGTTTCAGCCTACAGCTGCTTTTTCTGGCATGGCAGCATTGACACAGATACCTGGATGGATGGAAACCAAATTCTGCATCAATACCAGATACACACTCGTATATGGACCTAAACAGTACAGCTGATCTCTGTCTCTTTAATAGGCTAGCCGAGTCAAAAGTGATACCAAAACCCAATGACGATCTGGAGCCTTTGAATTTCAGAACATAAACTCTTATCCTGCTCTGCTCAGGTGCAATCTAAATAGAGCCGTTATTTCCTAGACTCTTTCACTTACACGCTTCCAGTTAACAGAACAGTAGACTTTCATATCAGATCAAACAAATGGAAATACCAGTTCAAAATACATTCACATGCTTATCTGAAGTGCAGAAAGGAACCAGAGTTTGAAAAGTAATTTAAGATAGGTGTCTGGAAAATAATTTTTCTCTAAAGGGCAAATGCACAGCCAAATTAAGAGCTGGCAAAGAGTCCAAGTTACATATTGAGTAACAGAGCTGCTCTTGCTTGGAGGAACTCATGGTGGGGTCAAATCATCTGAATTCCTTCTATGGAGGAGAGAAAACTGGACGTATTCTTAGATGTACATACAGAGCCATTGTGGAGATTAACTGAACTGTGTCTGTTTCTGTGTGGACATAGTTGGTTTAAAACTTGAGAATTAGAGGGGTGAATGGTCAAAAGAAGCTAACAATAGCAGCAATTAAAACAAAAAACCCACCAGTGGGTTTTGGTCCTTTGACTACAGCGCTTCTCAACAGCTTTAAATGGGGTCTGTATCCATAGCTGCATATTGTAAATAATCGTTAAAAAGAAGATATTTAGCTTTTCCTTTTAATAGTTTTGTCATCAATGACCTGAACTTTTCAGGAGCCTTTTTGCAAAGCAACATGCCAGAGGCCACTTGGCTATGGCAGACATCATGCATGATGCTGGGACAAAGGAGTGTTTATGCGGTGGCGTAACAGCCTAGCTTTCAGATACCCATTTTTCCTGGTAGGCATTACTACACCAGGTGATGGATAGCAGCAAGTCAGGATATCAGTAAGTGTCCAGGTGGAGAAAACAAATTTTGAAATGTCTGTTATATGGTGCGTAAGCATTCGTCTTGGAGCAGAGCCAGAAGGACTGGCATGACTGGAAAAGTTGCAGGTGACATTATTTCATAGACAATTAAAATATGTTTGTGAACATTACGAGATTAGGAGATAAAATGGAAAAGAAACAGAAGCATTTTGGAATGTGCCAGAGCGTATCTTGCAGGCTTCTTCTCTTCCAGTTACATACACAGTTATTTCTACATCCTTTTTCTTTCTGTAGGTGACCTTTAATAAAGACATGGCCTGTTTGGGGATTGGCTTTTAGTAATGGTATCTTGCAATGGTTGTGTAGGATCAACTGTTCATTGTCAATATGTACTGTAGGGGGAACTGACCTACTGATCGGCATATTTTTATTTTTACCTGAAATTTTTTTTTCTTTCATTTTTCTGGAGGTAGGGATTTGTTGCCCTTATGATGAGTTCTAGTTTTATGATTAAAGCATATCAGACCTGAATTAGCATTAGTTTTAACTGGAAGAATCAATCTTGCCATTGAAATGGTCAGAATAATATGATTTGGTTGTCTAAGCTGGTAGTTTACCATCTCTGCATGTCTGCTGTCCTGTAAGGTGTATGGGTCTCATATGGTGCTTAGAAAGAAAGGGTCAAATTTTCCTGTTCCCAGTGCAACAACTCTTTGAGTTGAGGTTCAACAGCACAGCAGAACTGGGCTCACAGCAAGCTATCTTGTCTAGAGCAAGGAAAGCCAAGGGCTGCCGCGTTGGACTGCCTGTAGATGCAGCGATAAGGCTGCAAGTCAAAAGCAGGGAATGGTTCTCCTCAAAAATGGCAAGGCGAAAGTCACAACTGTGTGATAAGCTGGATGTGGTCTGGTTGGATATCACTGGACAGCTTGATGTTTTGTTGCCCAATTCTTGGACTATCGTGGATATTTTCTCATTTGTCCTTCTAGCTGGCTTTAGGCTGACAGTAATGATGATATTCTTTGCTCCACCACAAGCTGGGAGGGGGTACAGGGCAAACCACCCAACTGCAGCACGTGGGGAAAGAGGGGAGAAAAGCTGCAACAGACCAGTGGAGAAAGCTGGCAGTTCAGAATTGTCCCCTGGTTGTCAGCAAAATGGCAAATGCTGTAGTCTAGAGCGGGGAGTCTGCGCATCTCTGGGGATACAGGGAAATGTGTAACTGTTTAGTGTCACAGAGTAATTTAGGCTGGAAGGGATGCCTGGAGACCATCTGGTCTGAGCCTCGGCTCAAAGCAGGGCCAAGTAAGTCAGGGGCTCAGGGCCACGTCCAGGCGAGTTTTCAGTATCTGTGAGGATGGAGATTCCACCATCTCTCTGGACAACCTCTGAGGGCCTTGCAGGAAAGGAATGACAGTCAATTAAATCTTTTTAAAAATCATGAATTGGGACTCAAAAAGACATTAAACTGTTTTACTAATCTGACTGGTTTTGTGGTGTTTTTTTTCCTAAATTAATTTACAAAAATAATTTTAGGTTATCTTTCTTTGTAGTATTTAAAACTCTGGGTTCCAGTCACAAGCTTTTTGCTGAAGTCTGCTGTTTTTCTTGCACTCACCAGCTCCTTGGAGCTCGAGCTTTAAATATAACATCAAGGATAAAATTCTTAGAGCTGCCATTGTTAGAATGTGCCTTAATTATCACTTGAACTTTCTGCAGAGTCAGGCAGGTATCTGCCATCGCTGCACATTCATTTCACAGGTTCCCATTTCTCAAGACGGCTTTTTGATTGAGTTTTTTTTCTCCCCACCCCTGTCTTCTGGCTTATACTTCTGGGAGCAGAACCATGTCTTCATATATTTTACAAGCCTAGTCTTAAGCATGCAGGAAACCATTAAAACTTCACCGCGGGGGTACTTGCGAGCAACGTGAATTAAAGGCTGATGGGGCAGGGCTGGCCTCTGTCCTGGCTGGCTTAGTGCTGGAGCAGAGGAATCTGTCATCGCTACATCCAGCTAGAGAAACTTGTGAAAATCAAGACGGAAAAACTCATGGCTCAAGGGAATATGTGGAATCCTTTCTGGAAATTTCCCTTATGCTTTTTGTATTGATACCCGAACCACTGCTCCTAAAATCAATAGAAGATTACAGGGGCTCGATACACTTAATGAGCTCCAAAGGAACAGTTACTTTGGGCTGTGATTACAGCTTCTGCTGCCTGACTCCGCATCATACTGGCGCTTTATTGCTAATGATTTATAATGTTGGAGGGGAGGATGAGTTTGGTGATACATTAGTTTTTTTTTCTCAGATTTTTGCCTTGAAATTACGTTAGCTCATACTCTCAGATGTTTACTTGTCCATGCTAGAATACGGTTTTCTTTATTTTTTTTTAAACTACAGGATACAGAATAATTAAAAATACCACACCCCAAACCAAACAAAAAACCCACAAGAACACAAGAAGACTTCTCCCCAAGTTTAAAAAGTTGCTAAGATGGTTGTTGTTCTAAGGCCCTTACTTCTTCCAGCTCTGTTCCACGAATCCTGATTTCCAAACAATATCACTATAAAAAAGCCTTCCACTTATAGTTTAAGAAGTCAGATCTTCTGATAAATAACACAAAAGCATATCTTACAGTTAAAAAAAAAAAATAATCTCATAATGTCATCTGTTAGAGAAGCAAAATGATGTTTTTTCCCTGAAGACCCTACAATGCCAGATTTCATTTATTTTGGGAAGAAAGAAAAACTATTCTGCGGAATGTGCTTACTGCTTGTGAAGTGAAAGGTGTCGGCAGAGGGTGTGAAGATATCCTGGAGAACAGAGCTTACACAGAATGAGCCGAGTTTATAGAAAAAAAGGAAAAACCTCTGCACTTCTTTATATTTGGCATAAAAGAAACAGATAGAAGGGATTTTTGAGGTGTCATGCATGGCCTAGGGCGGCTCAGCTGCGCTCAGACTGTGGGTTCAGAAAGTTCGGTTCTCTAATCTCAGCTCTCTTCAAACTCTCGGGCATCCACTGCGCAGGGAGGGTGATGTGAAGGAGGAGGCCTTGGGGTCTGCTTCCCACGCTGCTGTGCCCAGCAGAGCTGCAGGGCATGTGGGAAAGGGGCTGCAGACTGAAACGGCTCTGCCACAGGGCCCCTTGCCTGCAATGCAATTTAAATGCACAATTTCAGGTGATATGAATAATTTGGAAGGCTTATAGATTATTAAAACAGGGATGGGCTGACAGTTGCATGTCACGTGGATGCAGGAGTTTCGCATGTGGTCTGGTTTTCCACAGTGTGTTGTTTCTTTGTGTCTTTTACAAGTTTAAAGAACAAAGTCTAGTCATGTCAGATGATGTCTGGGATTGATCCTTTATGTTTTTGTCCAGGAATGCTATCCCTTATTCCTACAGTACTATGTGACAGATGACTGCTGCCCACTGTGAATTTTTGTAATGATAACAAGTAGTCTTTTTGCATTAGGAGATGAGCCCACATCTGAATGAGGGGAAACAGATGGACCGCAGGGATGTGTCTGCTTCCTGCACCCAGGAATGCACGTGTTACGTTAAAAAGGCTGATAGAGGGGAAGGGGAATGTCCCTTTCTGCCGCCTGATAAATCCATCATCGTGCTGTCAGAAACGGCTGTAAAATGGGAGCTCTGGAATTTTTCTCTGCTGAAATGGTCTAGCCTCATTCATCTCTTTCCCTCTTTGCATATGGGCATATTCCTTCTCTGCAAGTATGAGTGTCGGTCATATCCGTTTTTTTTTCCTCTCTTTCTCTGTTTTTTTTTTTTTTCTTTAGTCCCTCTGTTTCTAAAGATGTCAAATTAAATAACTGAGTTCTTCTGATGCCAGAAGGCCTTCACAATATGCATATTAGGGTTTAGTGTATTCTTCTTTTCTGCATCTCGGTGCTTTCAATTTGTATGCAGAGCCATCCTCTTACCATGAACTCCTATGCCCAGAGCTGAGGATTATGTTCTTATCCAACATATGTACTTAGCCCGAAATGCTAAATCTCTGCTACTGCAGGAATGGAAAGATGTTATGGTTAAAGGAGCTATGTCAAAGTAGCCAGTCAGATCAAATTATAAATTGTTTCTGGTGAGAGGCAAGATAAAGATACACCCTGAATATTTGCGTCCCTTGACCAGCACTAACTCATAAATTTAAATGATGCCATTCTGACTGTGAGGGATTAAACAAATATGTATTTTCATAATAATAATAATAAATAATCAATTTTGTGGCAGTGACGGAGGAGTTTCTGTGGATGCTGTTTTCTATGGCTTGTAGAGGTTGGGAGTGTCAAAGGATTTTGGTAGCCTGTACCATGAGGACTGTCGAAACAGAGGATGACGGTGGCATAGCTGGGCCTGGGTTGTTCCTCCACTCCTTCAGCCAGCGCGGTCTCACTGGGAGACCAGAAGCAGTTCTTGCAGGACTCTAATTGCTGGTGTCCCTGTCCTGTCCCTATTGCAGGAGTTCAGGTAGGAGGAGAAGAGAGGACAGAATAACTCACCTGGCTTTGTAGCACCCCCATTATATGTTGGGAGTTGCCGGCTGATGTTGGCTGCAGCGCAAGGGTGGCTTTGTGGCGGGGCATGGGAGGGTGGTGTCTGGCACCTGCCCAGGTGCTGGGGAGAATCCAGTTGCTCCTACATCCCAGCCTCGCCTAGCTGTGAGTTGTGCCATGGGTCGTGGAGGCAGGTGGTCAGCCAGGCTTGCTAACGTTGCCTTGTTCACGGTGTTCGTCCATTCCTGCAGCTCTGTGCTGGAGAAGGGTGCTGTGTCTTCCCGTTTTCAGAGAAAGGTAGCTTTGCTGGCTGGAGAAAAGGCGGCAACTCCAAGCTTTCAGCTGGTCCTTTCCCTTTGAGATCATTTGTGTCCTGAAAGGGAGGAAGCAGATGCTATGTCCTTCTCCCCAGTGCAGCTGAACTGTGCTAGTGCATCCCTCTCTGATACACAACTGGTACAAGCCACAGAGAGATTGCTATGGTACCTCAGCTCAGATGTTTTCTGATGGGCTTACGTTACCATTCACATTATCACATTGTCATAACAGAGTGCTGACTGGTACCTCAAATGCTGGTGGGGAGCTTATCCATGGAAAAGCTGCAGGCTAATCTGGTTTTCAGTTTGTGAAACTAGGCTCAGTACTTGCAGGGGAGAGGAGGAGCAGCTCGGAGGCAGCAACTTGTTAGAGAGTTGGAAGAAATTCCTAGGAAAGTGCAAAGACAAAGAATCTCTTCCTTTCCCTCATGAATTAAATACTAGATGTTTTTTTTTTTTT
>VYZM01001756.1:199966-213429 GCA_013398915.1 Dromas ardeola
AAAAAAAGACAAATCTACAAATCTGAATGCTGTTTGAAAGGGAAGAGGCAAATGAGGTAGAAGAAACACTTTACAGAATAGAAATAGGCTAAAGAAAAGCAGCTTAATTCAGTAACCAATTGCCCCAAGCCAATTTTAACGGTGAAGAGGTTTGTCAGTTCAGCTTAGAATAAAATTGGGTGGCAAAAAAAGCCCCCAGAAGTGAAATGGTTTAGCCTTCCAGGACGAGGAGAGAGCTGTGAGACTGCAGCAAACCAGCACATTTGCACACCACCGGATAGCAGGAAGCAGCCAGAAGAGCATTTCTCATTTACCTGCACGCCAGGGCATGGTCCTGACTACAGCTTTCAAGGTTTATGGGAAACAGGTCCTCAAATCTCATTGCGATTCAATTGGGGCTGGCTGTCTAATTTCCTCCTCTGCAAATCTCATTTTATATGAAGCGCACAGCCAAGGAGGGCCAAAAGCAACATCCCTCAGGTAACAGCACGGTGTTCAGCACGCTGCGCTCTGTGCTCGGAAGTTCACCCTAACAGCAGTTGTGGTTTAAACTGACAGTACCAACAGGGATGTGACAACAGGCTCTATTATTATTATTATTAAAGGCTGTGATTTTAATAGTAATTTCCCCAAAACAAAATTTTGCGAGAGAGAAAATAATGTCTTACACAGGAAAGGAAAAGCCACTGAATGGAAACGCTAAATTTCCTGCCCGCCCTGCAGTGGTGAAAGGACATCTTAGAAGCTTCAAAGTTCTCTGTTATTGTATACGAATTTGCATAAATCTCTCATCCCAGAAATGAAAATACCAAATGCCTCAAGCCACAAAATATTCTCAGTGTATTTCTGATCTCACGGTGACAAAGAAGCATTGGAAATCTCAAGGAGATGAGAGTGGTCTCTGGGGACTCTGTTCTGATTTCCCTTAGAAGTTGGCACAGCATAGGTGTAAAATGGCTTCAGATGAAATGATTCATGAAGTAATTAAAAGAAAAAACAAACAAACCTTAACTGGTGAATGAGGTATCTTCAGACCTATGGTGTAGATGAGAATTTAACCAATATTCAGAAGCAAATTTTATGACATGCCTTTTTCCATGGATTATCTCATGGACCCTTTGACCTTCACTCTCATACTTCAGGGACTGAGTACTCCCATTCTCTTTGTGCTGCAGTTGGCTCTTCTGTTGAGTTACACCCGTTTGTCCTTTTTCAGTCCATTAAATGGCCTTCAGCTTCTTGTGAAGGTCAGGAATATGAAGAGGATTGCAATAAAAAAGCATTGTTCCAAAATATGCTTTTTTATGAGCATTAAATCTTGGAGCAGCTGCTAAGAGGAAAGGATCATAAACATTATTGGGTCCTTTTAATTACAATAAATGACAGTTCCAGGTTGTATTACCCTTCTCTATATTCAGCATGAGCCTTTCTGGAGTAAAACTATAATATTGAGCCCTATCAATATAGTCTTACCTGAAATCACGTACCTATGGAAGCCAAATCCTGTTTGCTTTCAAACCCAGGTAGACCTATCACCATCAATAGAAATATCAAGTAAGTTAAGTGAAAGGAATGTGACACTTACTTTTTTTTTGGCATGAAGTGAACAATGTAAATGACTATAATTTACAGTTTATAAATATTCATAAGGAAAAACTTAGATTCTGTGACACATGCTAAAACTGGGTTGTTTTGTTGAATTTTTGCACCAAACTCTGGGGAAATTCAGGTAAAGTAAGATTAAAAAAAAAAAAAAAATAAAACCAGCAAAAATGGGTTTATCGGTGATTAGTCTCAGAATGGCATCTGTGCACATTCATTGGGCCAGAGACTGGGGTTTAAACACCAACTTAACTTGTGTTTATACTGCTGAAGTGACAAGCCTGGACTCCAGTTCTCTCATCAGAAAATCTGCTTTCCCTGCAGAGTGAGCAATATGTCTGCAGCAGGGCAAGCCTGTGCTCCTTACGTGATCGTGCTTCTTATGTGATCAGAATTAGCAAGTATTTTTTGTATATTTTAATTTTCAAGCCACCTACGAAGTGATTATTTTTTTCTGCCTCTCTGCCACGTGCATTTATCTTTAGACTGACGTGTTTCTCAGCGTCACCAGGACTTATCTACCGCTTCACAGGCAGATTTCTCATGCACAAAACCAAAACAAAGCTTGGTGGAGTTTCAAATGAAGTGTTCGCAGGCAGCTGAAAATTAACAGCTATATGCTGACCCTGAGCTATGAGATAGGTAAGGAGAATTGACTCCTAAGTCATTGCTAGGAAGGACTGGTCCAAAAGTCTGTTGGTGGCTTTGCTCTCTTCAGCCCCAAAGGGTCAGCACTCACTTAACACAGCAATTAACCAACCAATACACCCTACTATGATGCAGCAGCCATATGTCTGTATGGGATATTTGGACCCCATTGCAGGGATTTTTCCACATGGTCGTATTTTCTCTTTTGAAGATAGACAACCTCAGATGCAGATGTAACAACCTGGACACTAATGACTGGGTCACCCACTACCATGGCGCACGCGGAGTGGGAGCCCATCGCAGCTGCACTATCAGAAGTACCAGAGTGCAAATTCTGGTTCCCACCTTGGCTTCCTCTAATCAATGCTATATTACCTGTTAATGACCTTTTCAAAATGGAAAGTGTGACAGTTTTACTGAAGGACACTCACTGAGAAATTGACGCAGTATTGGTGGTTTTGACCGTACTAAATACAATTCTGTTCCTTGTAGTGAGAGGGTACCTTCCCCCTTTCAAAGAGATGCTGAAAAGGGGCTTAACAATGTTTTATAACTTGTAAAGTCATTTGTTTGAAAGTATTTTAGAAAAGGTCTGTTTGGGGCTTATCGGACCTTTTTCTATATCTTGATGAAAAGCCTTTTCAAGGGCAGCTACAGGGGAAGACAAAGTATTGGTTACCTGATATTAATTTATCAGAAAAAAAGAAAAAGCCAAGTGATTAGAAAGAGAAGCTCTTGTCTGAACATGGCCACCTCGGCAAAGCATGGGCACTGCCGCTTACAAGTGATCCTCTTCCGACAACCCCCTGCTGCCAAACCTGTGTGCAAGTTTTTGGATCCTTTTTCCCAGATGTTGAATCTCCTCAGGTGTCCTCAACCCAATTCCCAGCTGCCCAGCTCTTCTGAAGCCCAGCAAGTCGTGCCAGGTCACATCCCTGCTGCCAACTGCCCTGGCATTGGCACTGAATTGGTGAGGGGGGAACACTTCAGTGTTATAATTCCATTATGGAATTCAGCAGGAACCCAGGATGAACTTCTGTCCTATAAATCATCGGTAATTTAACCACTGGCTTGGTGCAGTCAGGATTTAAATTCATATTCTCAATGTTTTTAGGATGGTGTGTTAAAATTACTTGCTCTTTGTTAGATCCTGGCTTTCGGCAGTAACTTGTATAAAGCCCTGGAGGTAGGAACAGCTTTAGGAACTGGTAATGTAGCTGACTATCTATCATAACAAGATGATTTGCAAACAAGAAGTGTTTTCTATGTATTGCAAATCATTGCATCTCAGTGAAATCAGCAAGTGGTTTGACTTACAAGAGGGAAGGGCTGAGAAAAAATTATTTTTGGATACACCAGAAAATAGGGCAAGTTTGTTATTATCTGTTGGTTTCATTCCTTTTTTATATTTCATGAGGCTGGCCGTGTCTACCTTACTTGTCAAGTGCAGGTGGAAGTCTGTTTTAAAGTCCAACTTCGTTCAGCCTGTTTATTTGCTTATGCAGAAGCACAAAGTTCGGAGGTGCCTGGGCTGAGCTCCTGTGGTCGCTGAAAGCAGAGACCCAAAGACGTCCCGTGCTACAGCTGGAGCCGCAGCTGCCTCCTACACGGTGTGGGCAAACTGGCCCATGAGTAAAGGTGCCAGCGAGGACAAGCACTGCCTTGCGAAGGAGGCGTTTTCTGAATGCCAGGTTCACCTTCCCTGGCCTATGTGAAAGTGGACCTTGCTTTTCCCCATCTTTTCCTCAGCTGGTCCCGACCTTCCTCTGCCAGACAGGGGGAATTGAGACAGTGCTGCAGCAAGCTGGGAGATGGTCTTCAGAGCCATGGCGAGATCTGGCAGACCATTCTTCAGTTTCAAATAGTAGGATTTTTAATATGTTACTTTTCAAACAGTCGGATTTTTAATACGTTAAATTTAAATGTTGCCTGCCGTCTTCCATGGCATCACAGATCAATGTCACAAATCTGAAGATACTCTTGTAGTTCTTGTTCCTATTGGCAAAAACTAACTGGGGAATTTCTTAGGGGGAAGAATGCAGGGAAGGTGGGCTGAAAGGGAAACTGGATCTTCGTGCTAGTCCTAAGTTAAAACCCGCTGAAATAAATAAGAGCTCTCTGTGAACTTAAATGTGTTCAGTCAGGAAGTGTAAGTGCATTTGTACATGCAGAAGCACAAAAAGAGGCAAACAATCTGCTTGTGTCAGCTTTGCTTTTCCTGAAGATACACGAATGGCTTTTGCTTTGAGGTTTTTTTTTCTTTTCCTTTTTTAATTTCTTATTTTTTAATTTTAACAACAGTATATGCCCTAGGGGATGATAGAGAGAAAAAAGAAATTTTTGTTATGGGTTCATTCTCCTGCTCATTAAAAAACCCACTGAAATGTGAAAATTTTCAGCCATCTCATTTCACTTATCTGTGAGCATCCAGACTCCACGCTGAGGTCATTAGTCTCTCAGGTGTATTACCTCACTGTAGTCTGTTGCTATGGAAATAGCTCCAAGCATCTTCAGTGCTTTGGCTGTATACTGCACATGCATCTTGGCAAGAAACACTGTGTATGAGGGAGAAAACCTTAGTTTTAAAACAGACCGATACAAATTTAAATATTTACAGGTATTTCAAATTCTTTCCTTGCCTGTAAATCCGCCAATACTTGCATGATTTTTGTCCCATTTGTGTCTAAGTGATTTCTGAAGAAAAGGAATAGCCTATACAGAAAATAACAATCATATAAAGAAAAAGTTTTTTCCTCCCTTGTGTCTTTCAGATTTCTAGGTCTTCCTATGGGTGGCTCCCGGTGATATAGCTATAGCTATAGATGCAAGCACTGCATCTAATACACTACTGTATTTAATAATAGATCAAGCTGCAAATAGTGTCACATTGTCCCAGAATTTACTGTTTTGACTTATTCTCTTCATACTGCACTGGTAATTATCGGATGCCTTAAACATAGTAACCCTTCCAGGCTGTTTCACACCTTTCATTTAAGGGTCTTCAAGACCTTTATACAAGTTAGGACTGATTTAAGCTGCTCTTACCTCTCTGAGGGAATAAGAAAGAATTATCACAATATTCTCTCTGTTCCAGCTGCAGGCCTACGGCAGATATAGCCTTGGCTTAGAGGGGAGTGGGACATTTTATGTGCGTGGACTATCTGAGCATGTGCTGTGCCCCTGTGACAGCTAGGAAAGGTGGCAGATCAGGGTGGCCGATGATCCCAGGCTGCCAAGCATCCCCTGGGCAGCTGTTTGCAGCTGGATTCAAGTTAAAGGCAGCTGTGAGGGATAATCTTAAATTTTTTGAAGACTGAAATGCTCTGCTTTCCTTTACAAGCTTCAGGGTTGGGAAAGCCTAAAGCTGACAGAGAGGGTTTGGTTTTTTCTTCTTTTTTTTTTTCCCCCTCTGTTCCTTACTTTAAGTATGAGGTAGCAGTCTTCTAATTAACACAGTGGTGAAAAATTTAGATATTTTTACTAGAGAAAACCAGCCAACTCTTGCACGTAGGAAAGAAGAGAAGGCATCAGCAGAAGCACCTCCTCTGTGGGAGATGTGCAGTAAATGTCCACTACCTGTGTACTGTCTTTGCCTTTCTGCTCCATGTCTGCTGTTCCCTGTTGTTACTAAAGTCTTGAAGCCCTTTATTTATTTAATTTTTCCTCTAGAATGCCTTTCAGAAAACCCCAGACAATGCACTGATCAAGACTTATGTGTTTAATCTGCCTGGTTTGGGATGCGCAGTGAGCAGTCCCCCTGTCATTCCCTCCTCATTTGATTGTGCTGTAAGCTTATAAACTTCTGTTTGCTACAGTGCTCTGGAGACTTGCTAGCAGCCAGTTGATAATTTCTATAATCCTATTTCCCAGACTCAGGAGTGTGGGCTATACTCTGCTTCCAGCCTTTTCTCAGAATATAGTTGCTTCCCACGTGGTCGGACAGATGTAACAGAGGGACAAATTTAATCTACGCAGCTCGACGGACCTCACAAGGTGGTTCTGTTAAGAAACCTGTGTGTCAGTGATCATCAGTGGGTTTTAGTACAATAAACAGTTTTCTGGTACACCTGCCTGGCTGTTGGTATAGGTAATTGGCCCATCTAGGTCAGCAGGCTGGCTCAAGCAGCATCCATGCAGCCTGAGACGATATAAAACCCCACAAAACCCACTACAGCACAGATTTTCTTGCTACCATAACAGGCAGAGTGAGGCAGTTTGCAGGATTTCTTTCTAACCCTCCTTATTGGTAGACTTAGGCTTTGAAGCTGTGAGATTTGATTACCTTGTTCCCCCCAACTCTTCTTGCACCTAAACACACACACACGTGCTTTTCCCCGGATTTTCTTAGGCATAATTGGTTCGGAGAGGGACAGTAAGGATGAAGGGGCAGCAGTAGCACAGAATATCTTTCCTTCTTAACATCCCAGTCCCAATCTTCCTGTTATCCAAGCATATATTTTGTGCTTGCACTTGAAAGAGAAGACTTTTCCAAGCTTTAAAATTCCCCAGAGAAGAAAATGCTGGGTTTTTATTGCCTTCCCTTTCATTTATCGTTTTTAAAATGTGTAGAAATGGAACTGTTGGTGAGATCCTCGCCTGAGAGCGGCTGGCAGTACTCCGCTGACTTTGAAGAGTCTCTGCCAAGTCACACCCAATATGATCAGGCTCATTTTGGAAGGAACTGTGCAAACAAATTATCATGGAGTGAGATGTTGGAGTTTGGGATGATGCAGAACGTTGCACCTAATATTTAGCAATGGCGTTTGGCTTGGTTTTCAGTGTTCTTGCTGAGTAGGACATCTGGGATGATGGAAACTTATACCCACTTTATAAAGTTTAGGAAAAATGTTATCAAATTAATTCTGATGGCTGCTACCTTAAATTCCTGATTTGGTTGGTGGAATGAAGAGTTTTTATGGGAATTGTAAATAGAAGGCATTGGTATCATGCTTATTGTGGTTGATCAAGCTATACGTGGTCCCAAGGGACAGTTAACATATATCACCCTCCAAAAGGGAAGGGGGGGGGGGGGAAGAGAGCAGTGTCTGCTCCCAAATGCTGATGGTGAAGCCCTTATCTGCGAGCATTAGTTATAGACCAGAAGTATGCATTAATAGGAATTCCTTCTATGAAGGAGCCTACCCTTCCTGGGGCATGTCTTTCACTGCCAGTATCTTGCAGATAGTGAAAATGACAGGCAGTGATGGAGGAAATTGCCAGGACTGAACGAGAGCTTCGGTTTGTTGATGAAATGCTGCTTGTGAGGAAATCCTCAGGAGTTTGGCACTAAAGTTTGTGGGCGCCAGGGTGTCATGACTTCTTCCATGAACTTATGTGTTGATGTATAAGCATGTAACTCTACGAAATTAAACTCTTCTTTTTTGTGGGGAATTATGGAGGGGAAATGCTGGCTACTGCAGGTATCACTAATGTTGATTAGTAGCAGTAATAGAGACATGGAGCCCAACCAAAAAAGACCTTCATCTTCCAGCACCTTTGCCTTTACGGTTCCTTTATAGAACTTTAAATAATTATATTACGTACCTACAGGAGACTGTCATGCCAAGCTCCTGCTAATGCTGTTGTCAGTGGAGCTATACCATTGTAGGAAATGGTAGGCTATCCTTTTCAGCAAAAAGTTCTTGCATAGACATGCACTGTTTACAGACATCACTGAAAACAATTTACATTTAGAACAGACTAGAATGAGAAAGGTACTGAGTTTTCCAGCAGGAATTCATGAAGCCTGTGTATTACTGGTTTTATTGACAAAGATATTTAGAAGTGACAACTGACTTCGGGCAAATTAATTTTGGATCCTCTGACAGAGATGAGTTAAAAGCTAGTGACATGGCAAGGATTAGGCACTGAACACTTTATAATGATGTGGATATCTATTATTCTGTCTGTTATAGCTTACCGTATGCCTGCCACTTTCCAGTCTTATTGGTCTATCCCACACAAACCTGCATGTGAGAAAAGTTACGTGTGAGAGAGAAAGTAACAGACTGAATATGTTGTCTCCAATGTCAAATGCCTTGGAGATGGATCTACCCGATTCTATTTTCATTTCTCTATTTAAAAGGTGTTATATTTACTTATAGAACTATACTATGTTTTTCTTCTTTTTTGACATGGAGGGACAGCCAAAAGTATAGACAAGAGTTTAAGGAAGGCGGAAAAAAACCCACCTCCCTCCTTTCCCAACACAGTAAATTTCAATTACAGAAGTGTAGGCAGATCAAGTCCAGGGCCATTTATTTCCTTCAGCTGTCAGTTTTGCAGTTTTTTGTTTACGCTTACTAGGGATGAAGAATGCATCCATTTTTTAAGAACTCGGTATAGAGCACTAGTGTATCGGCTCTGATCCTGTGGGATTTTTTATACATTAAAATTTTCACTGAAGGCATGAGGACAAAGAACTCAGAATCAGGCCCATAGCCAGAAATATGTGAGAACTTAAAAGCCAAGCAGAATAATTGGATCTTTGCTAACAAACTGACAGAAACTGACATAGATAATCAGATTAACATGGCAGAAAGCCCTGAAAACAGTGACAAAGTAATGTTCATTTCTTACCCACAGGAAACTTCAAATTTAACAAGCCAAAGAACAGGCTAGCTGTGCATAATGTCATTATCAAAGCCGCAGCGATGTTTGCTGTCACACCTATATCTCTCTCTTAAACCTTTTGAAGAAATGGAACACCTAAAAGTGCTATCCGCAGGAACCTCGTTATTTATCCCCGTGCCCATGCACCACTCTTTATTCCACCCTTCATGGCCATGTCTGCCTGCTCGGTGGCCCCTCTCGTTTTGCAGAGGAGCCGGTGCTCTGTGGTCACAGCCAGAGCTGGACCGCCAGGGGAGGCGATGGCCATCTGAACCTCCTCTCGGAGCAGCGTATTCTGAAATAACTGTAAACAGTGGCAAGTGGTCGTTCAGTCATTTTCGCAGGGCCGAGCGTGTTGGAAAAGCGTTCTCCCAGAGCTGTTGTCTGCTGATAAGATACGTATGCAAAAGACTTGCGTGACCTATTTGATTGGGCCTTTCATAGTCAAAATTAAGACACGCTGGGAAAGAAGGAAAGGCAAAAAGACAAACGTAAGCCTATTTCCAAATCCGTCCTCTTTAGATATCCAATATAGCGATAGCAAAATCCTAATTCTTCAAATGTGTATTTGGGGGCTTTTAATGTGTGAAGAGACGACTTCTTTTTAAGCCTGGGCTTTGTGGAAACCTGCGCTCAATTTCTTCAAACTGCGTCTGTTGTCTTAGGCAAATCACTTTAATCTTCCCCTGACTCAAATCTCTATGGTGTAGCACAGATAGATTAAGTTTACTTCACATATCCAAATTATCAATGGCACAAACCCTCCAGGAAAAGACTCCTTTGATCTCGCAGTAAGAAGAGCCCTGCTGAAGTTAATGAGACTGAACGTGCAGGATAAGTGCTGCTGTAGGTATAATAAAGCTACCAGCGAAGTGGGAGGGAGAGTAATTTCTCCTCTGCATCTAGATTGCGTTTTGTTGGTGGAGGGAAGGTGGAAATCCAAGTGGATCCAGGTTTGTGTCTCTGAAATGTCAGTACATTTTTGTCAGGCTGCTTACGTATGCATCCTTCTCTCCCTGCATTCCTCGTGAGTATATAAGCCATCCTCCTCCAGTGACCCAGCAATGAGTAATTACCTCTCCTCCACATCGCTTAATCATGCCGGTATTTTACATGGCGCAGCTGTGTTGCGCTTGCCGCTGCTGGAATTAAATACGCCTTATGGCTTTCACCTCCAAAAGGGCTGATCCTGCAAGGTGCAGCCTGCCCTCCTCGCGGAGAAGTGCCGGCTGGTGCTCCGGGTGACACCTCCCAGCTCAACTGCGGGTCACGGGGCCGGGTCCAAAAATTGGTTGGTTGAAAGCTGTGCAGTGCAGGAGGTTGGATGAGAGGTTCAGTGTGCCTCGAAGACAATCTGTGCAGCCCTGGTGCTGAGGTGTTCAGGGTTGCCCAGGCTGGAACTAGAGTCCCTTTTAGCAAAGGTTATTCCTGCGAAATGGTCCTTTAAGAGCATCGTAAAGTTGCAGGCTGTTATTAGATGTATTTATTTTGCTAACTCTCTGGTGTCAGTCTGTCTACATCATTTTGATGGAGATTCGTTAAGTGCTGCTTTTCTGTCCTTTGTCGTGCGTTATCTATATTCTATCTGAGTGCTGTAGGAAAGACAGTAAGTATGTGGCCATATCCTTTTGTTATGGTTAGGCACACTGTTCAAAAACAATCCCTGAGATGGTGTGAAATACTTTTCTATTTTTCTCTATACAGTTACTTTTATTGTTGATTGACTGGGAGATCCCTCATTAGTCATGCTGGTGCTGGAGTTACAGCACCATAGAATAATTTACACAGGAAGGAATCTCTGTCAGTCATCAGGTCCAACCCGCCATTTAAAGCTGGAATTTTGTAGAAATTTCATAGAAATAATGAACTTCTGGTTAAAAAAAACCAAACAGAAATGGAACTTTGAAGATGTACATTAACTTTTCTTCTCTGCCTTAGGTTTCTTTCAATAATCTCAGTCTTACTTGTTTATAGTAAAATACCTAAAGTTATTTTATTGTCTAAGTCCTTTTATACTGTTTGTTATTTTGCTCAGCTAACGGTTCCTTTTCCCGCACTTTGTCTGTCTGTTTTTTGTAATAATCAAACTCCTTTAGGGAAAGGACTAGTTGTTACTCTGTACAACATCTCGTGCATTCAAATCTTGATCGCGGCTATATTAGTTACAATACTCATCAAAAAAGATGACACCACCTCCTGCAGACAGGTCTTTCGTAAGGATGCTAGATGCTAATTTACTGTGACAGGACTGTAGTACAGGATGTCCAGCATCAATCATAAAATGTTCTTTCTTGAAGCAATGAACTTTGCTAATAAATTAGTCACCGCTGTCTCTTGTACATAAAAGAAAATGAATGTTGATCATGGTAGTGAATAATGACCCCAGGATGCATTTTATGGAAAAAAATGTGTGTTATTTTGTTTGCTTCAATAATGATCATATTTGCCTTGATAACAAAATACAAAGTGCTACAAAATAAGCCTGCTTTTAGCTGCTTCTCTGCTACCCATCAGTGGCTCATTACTGTGTTGTGGTGGTGTTATGTACCAAAGCCTGTATACAGCATACTGGAGCCCTATGTATGTTGAACGCTTAAATGGAAAATGTGCACCAAGGCAACTACAGGCAGCTTGTCAGCCTCAGGTAAAGCCCCCTTTAAACACGTACAGGTTCAAACAAGCCTTTTTAATATGCAAACACTTGTAATTGCAATTTTCATCAGCTACTGACCTGGCTCCTTTGCAAGAAGGGGCTTTCCTACAAACTGCTTTGTGGACCACAGCCCTCTTGTTCTAGGCTTGTCTTCCCTCTTGGAGAGGGAAAGGCACGTCAAGGTCCCTAAGCACAACAAGGAGTCATAGCATCGATGCTGCAGGTCTGCCTGTGCTTCAGCAAGTACAATCCAAACTTGGCAAAAATTGAGGATCAGGGACCTGCGGGGTCACCCTCATGTCCTGAAGTTCAACTGGCCTGCCTATTGGGTTGATACGTCCTATACATCAAAGAATACGTTTACAGAATAAATTGACAGTGCCAAAGGGTTTGCAAATGACCTTTTAAGCAATTCTAGCCATCAGCACAGCCTGAAGGCTTACAGTCAAGGACTATGAACTATTTTGGTTGGTTTTGGTTTGGATACCATGCATCATTGATGTAGTAAGAACTGTATGTGAGCTTTTGTTTTGATATAGTTTTATTTTTGTTCTCTGAACTTACTTCTGCTTTGGACTAGCGTGTAGCACACAGGTCAGTATGTGAACTAGCTGGGGTTAGATCTTTAAGGTTCTGCCTACAGCAGGAAAAATAGATTTTAACTTCCTAATAAAAAAACAAACAAACAAAGAAACAAACAAGAAAAAACCAAAACACCAAACCAAAACACGTGGGATCTCTTGCTGTGTTTCATGTTTTCAGATTTTGGGAAATTTTTATGTGCATGCAGTTTGGGGACTTAAATGGGTGAACTTGTGCTGGGTGCTGTTCAAACACAAATACAGAGGAAAATTCAGCCTCTACCTAGGAAAGACAAAGCCAGGCAGCTCGATCGGCAGTGTTGCAGCTGCAGGTGGTTGAAGGTGGAGTGATGCTGTGATATGAGCTGACAGGACTAAGCAGATGTGCAGCGTAGCTTAACTCTTGGATGCAGGGGGAGAACAGTATATGCCACCACCATAAATATCTATTTTTCAGAAAATCTTGTTGGCAGCAAGAAAGGTTAGCAAAAAAAAATAAATACAGAAGCAACGAATACGGACAACCACTATGTGAGTGTGGGTTTTCTTGACGGTTTTGGGGTTTGTTGGTTTTTTTTTGTTTTGTTTTGTTTTGTTTTTTTTTTTTGGTTTCAAGACATGAGACAATGCTTCATCTTCCTACGCAAACAGCTGTGTGTGTGATATGTGCCTCAAATTTAGCTTTATTTTAAGAATAATTTCTTGGGCTACTTTTTTGCTGCTTCATCAGAACTCTATTCAGGCATGCATCGATTTCAAGGAGACTTTCTCTGAAAAAATTTACTGGGTGCAAAATGAAATCCCTAGTTTTAAAGAGACTGATTCTGGAAGAGGTGATCTGAGAAGTGCAGACTCTCAGGTCCTCCGCCTGTTTCAGCAGGCTGCCACTTCACAAGCAAATGCCCTAAATTATTGATGGTTTCATGATGGTGCTCTCAGCCTTTCAGGTTGGAGCTGCCACAATCTGTGTTTATAATATGCATTGCTCCAACGTAAGAGCGACTGAATTTGTAACCTGGGAATCAAGCCCCTTGTGTGGGATGCTGTGAGCAGAGGGACCTGAACTCTAATTTTCCACCACTCATCCTTATTCTTTTGACTGTAAGCTCAATTTCTTTTAGGCCCTGTTAGAATGTATATACACAGAAAGCGATGACTCCAGCAGATGAAACACATGAAACCTACACCAAAATAACAAGTTCAACTACAGTTAAAGTCAACATGAACTTGTCAAGTGGCAATGTCTTACCTTCCCATCTCCTTTCCTTTCTTTAAATCTGGTTTTTCCTCCTTTCCCTGCTGCCCGCTTGCCTTCCTCCCACCTTGTGTTTCTTGTCTTCCATGGAAAATGTTTCAAGCTCTGTTTC
>VYZM01001756.1:213494-265286 GCA_013398915.1 Dromas ardeola
GGTGGAAATCTCAATTCCTTTCTGCGAGATGAAAGAACAATGTCCCATCACTTTTTACTGATGTTCAAGTCAGGCAAAAACTAAAGAACCTGCATATTTAGAAAACAAAACAGATTGTAATTGGTACTCCCACTAGATGCAATAATCTTTGAATGTTGCCAAGCAGCGCTGAGGAAGGTGAGAAATTCTTTCCTAACAGTTGTGGATGAAAAATGCAAGGACGTACAATAATTCTTGGTGTGGTTCTTATGAAAATATCCAGTGATTTTAGAAAGAGTGGAGAAAAAAAAAGAGCATAAGGGAAGGGAAAGAGCACAGAAGAAAAATATCCTGTTAGAAAGGAAGATATGATTATGTCTTTTAGCAGTGTCAGCGCTGGCATAATTAAGTTGGTGTAGGGCCTGGTTTGTGAGTAGTTACTACAGAAGAAGCAGTGTTTTCTTTGTACCAAGTCTGATTCTTTACCAATGACTTATTTATGCTTCCACTCACTTTGCAGAGGTGGAAGTGGCTGCACAAAGCCTCCACCAGCGGAGGCGAGTGAAAAGCATGAAACAGGTGCTGGGTAACAGTGAACAGAATTGGAGAAAGCGTGAACTATTAAGTCGACAGACTTTTAACACCTGATTTTAAATTGTCTGGCAAGATTTGGAAAGTTCAGGGGGTGATTAATCTAGCAGACTCTGCCTGCAAAACCAAGGCCTTTGGCAGCCATGCAGGCTTTGGGTTTCCCCTGCTTTCCTTCTATTCCCACCCTGGTGCCACAGCGAGACCTGACCCTGCTGCTTGCCAGCTTTGAACAGCATCATGATGTTGGTTACCCTTCCCTTTCCTCCCAAGGCTTTTCCTTCTCCTTCCTCATGTGTTTTTCCTTCAGCCCAGATCAGTTTAATGGTTGGATTCAGACCAGAGCCCCAGAGCAGTCTCCCTTGGCAGGACTGTGGGGTGGAGGATGTGGGCAATGCCGGGAGGAGGGCAGCAAGGAGCAGCGGTGCTGCAGGAACGCCATGATGAAGGCACTGTGGTCATGGAGCTTCTCCACTGGCTGCTTTGCATAAGGTGGCAGTTTCCCAGCTTTTCCTTTGGTGCTGGCGAGAGCCGTGACAGGAAAGCTGTCCCTTTTGGCCCCCCAACCATACCCTCCACCTGCTTATTCCTGCCTACACCCTTAGGCCATCTTGTGCCTGTCCCTTCACTTTTGAGGCAACGGAGGGAAGAGTTTCAAGTTGGAAATAACCACTCTGAGTGATGCAATGTGATGTGTGAAAGCAGTGCCTCCAGGCCATGGCATGGTCTCTCCTTGTTTATCATCATTGCTGGTGTGATTGTAATTTGTGCCACAAGAGAAAGGGCCTCCTTATATCCAACCTCTGTCCTTCTCCAAGTGGCTGAATAATACATCCTTAGAGCTACCACCTGGCTCAAACTTCAGAAGTCTTGTTATAAACTTGTGGAGCCCATTAACTAATAATTTCCTCAGAGAATATTATTAGGATTGTTTCTAGGAGCATCTGGCTTTATCTTGGATTTATCTTACCCTGAAACCTCAGACACACCCGGTGACTGACTGTTCAGAGAGGAAGCTCATCATCTTTCCCACTACCATGTGGCTTAAAGTTCTTTTCTCTAAGGAGATGGCTCAGTGCGGAAGGGATGCCACGTGGGGAGGAGGAGGGACTAAGAGGACTTCTTTGTGTCTGAGGATGGTGAGAGGATTGGCAGAGGGCAGCTGAGTTGTGGTTCTTGAGAAGTTTCCATCTGGGGTAGATCAATACAAATGAATAACAAATAGGGCCCCTGAAATGTCAGGAGAGGAAGAGACTGTCTCTCCTCTCTCTCTCCAAGACATTGAAAACCTAAAGTCCACAGCTCATTCTTGCTTCAGCGCATGCTTTAGGAAACCCCTTTCCTTTCTCCTGCCTCACAGCACTGCAACGTAGACGTTGTGAGAGCGGTTGATGTTCTCTGCTTTCCTAAGGCATAAAATGCAGCAGCCTAGAACACAAGGCAGTTGGGGCCACTGCAGAAACACTGAAATTAGTTTGCAAATGTGTCAGTTCATGCATTTTTTAACAGGTGTCAGAAAGAGTCGTTGTTGTTTCAGAAGGCATTTAATTGGCATTCCAGTTTGTCTTTTTTTAATTGCACAAAAATGCAGTGAGAAGGAAAACTGTGAGTGGGAGATTAAATAGGACAGTCTGTCTGCAATAAAATGGAGTTTCCTTAATTAAGTCTGCTCAGAAGTTGCTAAAATTTGCTTTATCTCACCATTTAGTTTCTGGAAAGAGGGGAGAAAGTGGGTATGTTCACATAAAAAGTAATTTATTAGTATCACCTCCTGTAGATGCCTAACACGCTGATGTAACTGTAGAGTTCCTTGCAGAGAAATGTCAGAGAAACTTAAGGTATAAAGGCTTTAAGTTTGCTTAGAACTTCTGCACAGTAAATTCAGGAATTCTTTGAATGCTCAGCACCTCCGTGTGTCATATCTGAATCCACGTGCTGACTTCTGAGATGCACTTGCTATTCAACAGCATGAAGCAAGATTGTAAAAACTAAAGAACGTGAACCTAAATTATGGCTCTTGCAGTGATATGTTCCCTACTGTTTGCAAGGGAAATCTATAGATCTGTGACTCACCAATTTGCAAAGTACACGTGGACTTCTAGAGAGACAAATTTGTGATGGTACCCAAATAAATATAGCTCGCTGCACTTATAGGGTTGATGCCTACAGTCCACGTGTGTCTTATTGCCTAATTTTTAATCAGTGAAGTCCTATTAGTTACCTCTGTTCTGAGTCCCTGCCCATGTTTCATCTGGAGAGCTCTGCACATGCTTTTAATCAATTTTAAGATTCAGATACTTTCATCCAAAACTTGCTTTCTGCAAAATATTTTCTTGCATTGACTAAAAATCATTATTCTGCAAGCCACTTTCTTGGAAACTTCAGATATTTGCTGAAACATGAAATAGCTACATGAAAAAGCACTTTTTTTTTTTTTCCCCTAAACTAAATGCCCCCTGGGAAAAATTGTAAGGTATTTGTCCCTCTGAAATTCACCCACTACTTTGGTGAGCGCTCATCTCAATTTCTTTCTACTGAAAGATTGACAGCAAAAGCAATTACAGTTTTTAATGACACATTCTTTGTTTCATGGAAATATCCAACACTCGGGACCCTGTGCAAATGCACACTGAAAACTGTCCTTTTCTTAGGAAGACAAATAGAGAAGGTACGCACAGAGCAACACAAAGAAGCATAGCTCTGAGCAGATAGCAATGAACTAGTTTTAAACCTCAGCTTTCAGTCGAGTTGTTATAGCACTCAGTTTGTATTGCATGTATTTTCTTTCCTCAGCTTCTTGCAGAGGATGTTTGTTGGGCAGAATATAGACATATAAATTGAAGTCTGGCTGAGATTTTGCTCTGGGCACCCGGCTGGCTATGGAAAATTGCGTGCTTTTTGACAACTAGCATGTTCTTTGCTCAGGGCACTCCATAACTTGTGGGAACCGCTCTTGAACTGCATAACGCTCTGCTACAATTTGGGTTAAAGCCCAAATTATGCCCCAGATGGGCCTGGCTCTTTGGGTGCCCCATCTAATACGTGCAATATTCCAAACTCTGACCCCTGCTGATAAAGAAAATGGCACTTCTCATTATTTAGGGCTAAACCCCAAAATCCATCGGCAAGTCTTTCACACCCAGTTTGGCTTTGGTGAGATTCTGGCCTGGGTCAGCTTGTTGGGTTTTGCCCTTGGGGAGCGGGTTTTTTTCAGTATTTTATCCAGACTGTGATGTTTACTCTTCCGTAGAAGGAAAGATATAAATGCAGGTGAAATTTCCCTAGCTCTCACCTGACAAGCGGCACGTAATGAGTTGGGTTAATGATACTGCTTCCTCGGGAGCAAATTGGAGACTTTCGCTGCTGCAGTTGGTAATTAGGGATTTCAGCTGTTCTGCGCGGAATGAGGTTGAACTGACAAAAAGGTAATTACACTGCAGTGCATTAAAAAGCAGGTACTGCGCATATAATTACTGGAGACTTTGTGTGTGTGTGTTTTCTTAACTTCATAGTCATCCCCTAACAACAGAACTGGGGACGGCTGTCGCAGGGTGCTTGCCAAGAAAAGCAAATTAGGAGGGTTATTACAAACCAATGTTTTCCTGTCTTCAAAGCCAAACTTAACAAATGCTCTCTCGCTCCTGAGAGGGGGAGTAAGGAATGGAAAGAGAATCAGAGAGTTGAATTTTTGAAAGAAATTGAAGTAGCTTATTTATGTCTGCGTGGTTATGTTCTGCCCCTGCTTTACCACAACTAATAACACAGCAAAACAGCAGTGTATGAAGGAGTCTCAGAAGGCCTTCAGTATTTATTTCTATGTGGGGTGCTCCGCTATGCAGTGGCTGTCTCTGTGGAGCCAGGCCGGAGAGGTGGTAGCCACTGCGTTAGTGCTTCGAACTGCAACAGCAAAACTGGGATGAGGTGTGTGTCCCCTGCCCAGTGGCTCTGCCATCTCTTCATGCTGCCCCTCTGCTGCTGGCCACGTCCTGCGGGGAGACTGGGAAACTCTAACATCACTCTAGTGATGGATGTTGTTAGTTACCAGAAGCACTCATTTCTCTTGTGGCCTTTTGGTTTTGGCATTTAATCTCTTTAAGTTTGCACTGGATCTTCCTTTATCATTTGGTATATGCTACCTGACATCTTCATCTCTTGTCACATCCCCAGCTTCTGACAGCACCCCCCTCCCCAGCCCTTCTTCCTTTGCTTTTATATGGATAGCTCTGCTCCCACTGCCAGGAAGGGCGATTCTCTTTTTCTCCTCTCCTCCTTTCCATCCTCATCTCTTGAAAGGGTCAGGAACACAACAGCAGCGCTTTTTACCTCCAAAATCATTTATACGTAGGGCATCCTTGCCCATGCGGAGCTGCTGGCGCAGCCGAGAGGAAAGGCCATCTGTGTCAGCAATGACAGTCATTTCCTATGAAGATTAATTTGGAAGTTCCCATTGAGAGGGCCCCTTTGCTGCGGTCCTGCATGGCTGCCGGCAGCAAGGTGTTTTGGCGGCCGTCTGACAGCTCACCTCCTGGTGCAGCGAGTCCTGGGCCAGGGCACTGGGCTGCCATGCCATGCTGTCACCCCGCTTCCCTCCAGCTTGGCAGCTTATGCATAGCCTATCCCTCTGGTGTTTAAATTGCTGGAACACTCAAGCCAGAGATTGGTTTGATGGAGAAATTCATGGCATTTGTGAGCGTATTCAATGTATATTCATTTTCTTGCAGAGCAGGGCAGTGTAGTCTCTCAGACCACGTGGAAAGGTGAGGAGCTCTGGGCTGGGTTTCCTCACCAGCTGTGATCACTGACCCGAAGCTACCTCCTTGATGTTTTACATTAGAAATGTATAAATTCAGCAAGTTAAACACCGTTAAAGGAGCCCAGCTGCTGGCAAAGGGGTGCTCAGCAGGATGCCAGGCACTGCTTTTTCCCCACCCCAGAGCGCACGTGCTGCATTTCTGAGCAGGAAGAGAGAGGATGGAGAAACATCCCCTGCAGTTCTCCAGGCTTTCAATGTGCATGCAGGGATGATCAGGAGTGACTGCATCTAAATTAAAAGGGAAAGTGATGATAATGCTCTGGTATCATGACCGGTGCTTCATCTGTACCTAGGTAGATCAAATTAGCCTTGCAAGACACCAGAGAGCAAAACATCTCTAGGTACAACACATAAAAAATGAATTCGTAAGTTGCCTTTTTTAGATGAGGGCATTAGACTTTCGACATCACAATTTCTATTGTTCATTCTCTTTTATCATACAGGTATGTAAAGGTGAAAGAGGGGGTTAGTCTTCAAAGACATCACACTTGACTGGGGAGAAATTCCTAGAGGAGTTATACTTCTCAAGCATGTGTTTAGGGTGAAGTTATCGCTTGAAATACGAATAAAGAATGGAGATACTAACATTCTACTTCTGTATCTGAAAAGCTGCTAAAGATGTTTTTCCCCCCATGTACGCAGGGAGAACAGCAAATACTAGTGTGTTGCCTTAGAAGGGAATTTCTTTCCATATACAGTACACACTCAAATGCAGAGAAAATAATGGACTAGTGAAAGGTTTGCTTGGTGGTATCCATCAAACTTCCCCAAAAACCTAAAAGCCAACGCTGAAATTGTATAGCCTCAAAGAAACTGATGCTGAGTGGCATGCTGCAACATAAAAAAATGCAAAATGTTTTCATGATATTGATAGAAGTGCAAAACAAAATTCTTTTCTGCGTAGCCAAATACATCACAAAGAAGTAAATATAATAATTTGTTGTTGATACACAGACCTCTCTCTGGGGGACTAATTTCCACCTAAGGAAAAGCGCTGCTCTATCATTAGCAAAACAAGTGTGACAGTGAATGCAAAGGAGGTCATCTTTTTACTGATGGTCCAAACTGTGAGTCCTCTGCTGTAGTGGTGGCAGCGAGCATCCTGCCTGAGCGCGGAGCCCCGAACTGCATTCTGAGAAGGTGGCACTGAGAAGAAGGGAAGTCTGCTCGTGCTTCACATCCTAAATTATTAATATTGTTCCTCCTGCCATTTTAAAATTTTAATATTATTTCTGAGGTTTTAGGGCAGGCAAGTTTGCCACCTGAAAAACCTCAGTTCCTTTCATGTTCTTCCCTCCATCCCCCCTTATGAAAAAAAAAACCTCAAAACCCTGCAAATTTTTATAACCAGCACTAATAAGTTTCTCACAGTTGTATTTTCTTGGTTACAAGAGACTTACATAGTAATTGTATGGCTCTTTTGCCATAGGAAGTCCTTTTTATACTAGTTTGCATTGTCTCTAATGTTGAATCCAATTTGCACATGCTCAGATACAAGGCTGTCCAAAAGCAAGACTACTGGAAATTGGATTCTTAATAGAACAAAAGGCTTGCAGCAGAATAACTAAGATTTTATCTGCAATTGTCTCTGTAGACTTTACATCTTAATAATGGAGGAGTCATTACTGATAAAACAAAAATGCAGGTCTGCATTACATGATGTAAGGCTCACAGAGATGCTCTTTACTCTATCAGGCATAGTTATCTGAAAACTATCCAAAATGTGAAGTGCAGTATAATGTGATGCTTCCTGTGACATCCTGACGGTCCTATTGTCATCCAGTGAGCGTAGCAGTGTTGTGGGGACAAGGCATGCTTTGATTAGACAGGAGGGAACAAGTTGGTGCTGATGAAACTCCTCCAGATCAATAGGTCCTGGGTTAAATATTGCCCTGAGATTTGTACTCAGGTAGCTTGTACTGCTGTGATATTTTTTTCTCTAGACACATTCTCAACTATTTCCTGATCATGGGAGTTTAGAAAATCTTTTTTTTTTTTTTAATCTCTTTTTAGCAAAAGCTTAACTCTTAGTGCAATTATGAAACTGTATTTTCATTTCATGATGTGTCCAGGGCCATAACAGCTTTCCATAGTCCATCAGCAGAATTATTTCAGAGAATTCAGGGGGCAAAAAGGCATAGAATTGTAAACAGTTATTATAATGAACAGTTATCATGTCCCCTTGTTTTTAACTTTGCCTTCTTGTCACTCTCACGATATGTCTAGAGCCTTGATTGCCACCACTCTGAGCCATGGAGCTTGAAATCCTGTTTGCAGTCCAGGACATGAAGGTCACCAGGGTCCCATGTCACGCTAAATGCATGGAGCTTGGGAAAAAGCTAAACATGAGACATTTGCTTGATTGCACGTGTTCCAGTGTGCTAGCTCCTTCCTTGTGTTGAGAGCACTGAAGCAGCAGTGCTGGGTGCGACTTTGCAGACAGGCGAGGGGACAGGGTGGCAAGACAGGTCGGGCTCAGGTTGCACACTGGCCACATTTTATGATGACCCCATTGCTACTCCTGCCTGAGTGCCAAACTTTTACTTTCCCTAAAACTATTGCTGATTTCCCCCAATGAAGTTAATTCCAGGAGTTTTCCCATGGCTTGTTTTATGTCAACTGTGTGAGGGAGAACAGAAGGGGGTCAAATTAGGTTTTCCTGCTCCTTATTATAGATATGCTTCCAGCCAAGCAGCCTTGAATCTAGCCTGTGAGCAAGACATATTTACGTTTCACAGTTGTACAAAAGAGTGAGGATTCCTCACCAAAGGCAGTATAGAAAGAGGCAATTTCCACTCCTCAGTAAGAGCTGGCAAGTGGTTTAAACAAACTGGTCCTTGCTAATTCTGAATTTCTCCAGAGATGGATTTTCACCCTTCAGCCAATGTGGGGAAAAAAGAGAATATTATACAAAACAAACTTTCTTTTCTCAGTATCTCTAGTTCTTCCTAGATCTCTTTCTGCTGTCTCAGAGTAGTTTAGATTCATTTCCATCAGAGATCTCCATTAACAATTACAGGGTTCCTTTGTTACAAACAAATGCAATTTCACCAATAATTTCAGCTCTGGGCTAACAAAAAACAGCTTCTACTGGATCCTATAATGATATCCAACTGCCTGGTCTTATGACTCTGCAGGCTGTTTCTAAGCTGTGATTTTTATATCTCTTCAAAAAAGATGCCATGGATTTGGAAAAGGCTTAGGAATAAAGGTATGAGAGTGATGTGATGCTTGGGGAACATCCTTATAGTGAGAGATTAAAGAAGCTCGGTCTAGTTAGTTTATCCATGGGAAGGGAAGAAGTCAATTTGATTATGGTCTAGAAGAACCAACATGAGAAAGAGACTTCTGATACTACATAGTGTTTTGATCTTCATATTTTTTATTCTGTTTAGATCAGAGGATTTGATGCTGAGTTTAATATGAAAAAAAAGAATTACGTTATGGGTAATTAAACTCTGCAGCAACTTAGAGAAGTAGTGGATTCTTCCTCACTTGTAAGTCTTTAACTCAGTAATACCTACTTCTTTTATGCATGTTTTTCTTTAATATATTATAATGCAAAGGAAAATTGGTACAGGTGATGCCAAGACTGGTCATCTGCATAAAAGTGTGTTATGGCTCAAGCAGATGTTTTAGGCTTAAGAGAAGGTGATGTTCTCTGGCCTGGGTTAGGTGAAGGGTCAGAGTAGACAACCAGAATGATGCATTCTTGCCTTACAAAAATAAATCTGAGAATACGATCAGCTACTAAAATAGACCATTGTGAATCAAGGGTTGCTACTCAGCAAAGAAATATGTAGTCAACAGCTACAGTGGGAGAGAAATGACCAAATCAAGGATTTTTCTCAAGAGATATATCGCTGGCTCATTTCCTTCCGTCTTAGCAAACCCTGTCAATTCGAATGACTGGTGGTATTGAACTGATAATGGCCAGTTACATTTTATTGGCTCCGTTAACATACGACAGTTGTGCAGAAGTAAAGCTCACTGGCTGGTTAGCCTGTCAGTGAAAGGCCAGTTAGCCCGATGATTCTGCAGAGATTGATTAAGCAATGAGTCTTGACAAGGCTTGCAACATTGCTGCAAAATAATCAGACCTCTGGGAACTTTTAAGATTACCAGCACGAGCCTTGGATTCCCGTGGGTGTATTTATCACATGGGATCCTCACCATAGAGTGGCTATTAATACGCAGTTGTTTGCATTAGAAATATTTTGCTGCTACTGATCAGGTCCCTTGGAAGATCTATCCAGTCTGTTTGACTTGCTATCAAAAAAGCCAGTAAAGCCACACTGCTGACTTTAAACCTCTGCTTCTTACGCTTAATATTGCTCCTTGCCTGTGCCCAGGTCCAAATAGAAGTCCCCATGCTACCTATCTCATCAAATTTACACTGGCAAGTAAAAAAAATTGGGTCCAGCAGTTGCGCTCTGGGGGATCAGTGGCCTAGCATTGATGACCCATCTCTCCTTATAAAGCAGTCAGCAGGTGAGAAGCTCTCCTCTAAATGACCTGAATAAACTGAAATACTCTGTCAGCGACAGCTTGATTCCCATGCTCTGCCAGAAACAAGAGTATTCCATGACTTAACGGTGCAAATGTTTTTTAAAAACTCAGTCTACTTCTTGCACGGCAGAGGAAAAAAAAAAGGAAAGATTTCTCTCTACCGACGGCAGAAGGCGGAGGCTTTCCAGCAGCACGCCGCAGCTATGGCCTCTGCTTGCCACAGTGGGGCAAAAAGGACCCCCTGCTTACCCCTGCACATAGACCTGTCACCCATGCAGTGATGTTACCACTCCTGCTTTTTTTTAGCCTGCCTGTGCTTGTTTACCTGGTCTGCCCTATGCTCTCGTCTGAGGGAAGATCAAATTCAACTTTGCTCCTGAAAAGTTCACGTGCCGCTAGAATCCAGTTTCTCTGCTCATTTTTACGCCTGTCTAGAGCAGAAGAAAGTAGCAGAACTGAAACCATCAGTCTTCGTGAAGACTGCTAACTCGTTGCGTGAAGAAAGTTCTTGGCAGAGCTTGATTAGCTTAAGCACAGGGTCATGTTAATCATAGCTCTCTGGCTCTTGGAAGAAGTTAGGCTACACTCAGGTAGCCGAAGGGCTGGGCAAACCAGTTTCCCATCTGTCTGCAAAAAACCTCTGTGGACATACCCCGAGTGACTCAAGTTCCTTCAATTAAAAAAAAAAATAATTGGGATTAGCAATTAGCACTTTATTTCAGTGGGCTTTGGCTGTGGTTGAAGGCATGTCCATATAAAGTACCTGGGAGATACCTGAAATAGATATGAATGAACTGCTTCTCAGCAGCACTAATGAGGGTCTGCAAAGTGCTGCTGTGATGTGGCCATACCGCTTTGTTCCCCAAGTGCTCTGCTTTGTCCTGTCTTGTGTGGATGCTTCCTAGAGTTCAGTGCGGGAAGTGAAAGCCCTGTATAAGTAGTCCTCATTCATGCAAACAATGCCACTGCCATCACTGAAATGATTTCCGTGATGTAAGGCTAGAAGTCTCTTCTCCTTATTTGGAATTTATGGTGTACAGTTGGACTCGATCTTAAGGGTCTTTTCCAATCTAAATGTTTCTATGAATTTTGTTTAGCTCTTCTAGGAGAGTTTCCAGACTATGCATTGGGAGGAAGGAACAGGGCAGAAGACAGAGGTCTGAATTTTCTAAAAGGTGGAATAATAGTTGTCTCAGCTTAATAGCTGACTACTTCTGCACACTCAGTCTGCCTGGAATCTCCCTGGGTGGATCAGACAATACCTGTAGACTCAAACTGCAAAGTTTTTGGCTTGTGTAAACACTTTTTTTTTTTTTTCCCCACACAAAAAGGAAAATCTTAGAGTCCAATCTGAGAATCTTGCTCACTCATATACTGGTGCTTTTTTTTTTTTTTAATGGTCTATAGGGAAAAAACTGAGAGGGGAACTGAGAAAACTGATTGTAGAATATCGGCATTATTGGGAGCCAGATTAGTAGCTTAATCTTATCCAAATAATAGAGTTTAGCAGTATTTCAGTCACTATTGCTTTGACTAGATTTAAGATAGTTTTACTGAGAGGGAGGGAATGTTAAAGGTGGATGATGTATTCTGAAAGTGTAATAAAGTGTTAGTTCAGTAGCTTCAATTTTTATAGCAGCCCTTATATGAGAGTGGCCTTTCCAAAGCCAGCTAAAGTGTTATCTATTGAATAATGATGCAGTGAGCAACTATTGCCTTCTTGCTCTAGTATCCGTCAGATTAAATAACTTCTGCATCAGTCATTCTGCGTAGCACAAAATGTCATTTTAATAGAGCAGTGACATGGGATCAATAGTGCCTGCTTTGAAAATTAACTATATTTGTCTTGTACTGCTTGCTGGATCTTGAGGAGATGACAAAAAAAGCAGAGAGTATTCAGAGGAATATAAAAAGTGAATCAAAATGCCTTTCAATACTAGTACTGAAGCATCAGTATTAAGGAGTTTGCTGTCCTGAGACAATATTCTAATCTTCTGAGATGGACTTAAGTTTACCTAAATAAATCATTTACATGTTTGTTAGACACACATACACACACATGCGCAGGCATGCTCACATACAGATTTCTAAGAAAACATAAATTGATGTGAAACTCTCTCGGATAAGTGGCCAGCAAACATATGGACCTATTAGCCTTGATCATGGTGGAACTCAATTGTACTCCATATTTTTAAGGACACTATAGAATAGTCTTATAAGGAGAAGACCTTCAGTGAAGTAGTAACTTATATAAACAGTAAGGTGTGAGACCTTGACCAAATGTGCTGGGGATTTTAGAAAATAAGTTGGAAAGTCCTTTATGAATCCAAATTTAGATCATAAAATCATGGCTTAGGTTAGAAGGGACCTTTTAGATTGTCTAGTTCCAACCCCCCTACCATGGGCAGGGAAACCTCCCATTAGACCATGCTGCTCAAAGCACCATCCAGCCTGGCCTTGAACACATCCAGGGATGGGGCATAGAATTATAGAATTGTCTAGATTGGAAGAAAACTTTCAGATCATCAAGTTCATCAAGATAATGATATGAATTTCAAAATATGTCCCGCCTTGTTTTCATGGTCACTTCAGTCCACATCAACAACAATTTTACGCTTTGAACTAGTCTTATAACTAGATTGTAAGGGCTGTGATGGGACCATGTATTAAAATATACAGAAAATTGAGAAAAAATTGTAGCTGGTCAACAGAACAGGCATTATTCTGGTACAGTATCATGTGCTGAATCTAAATTCAGTTAGTGGGCACTCGCAAATCATATGTGTGCATCTGGGTGAAATAGAGCCGATGAGTTTATAAATCAACTGGTTGTTGCACAAATGGTAAAAAGGTCTTTTGACATCCATGACATTGCCACCATCGCTGCCAAACAAGTGGCTTCTTATGGTCTCCCGTCTTTTCATAATTGTATACCACAACTCAGCATCTCACATAGCAGAAGCAGAAATTACCAATAAGGTTGGTAGTTTTTCTGTGTTGGATGACTTAATGAGAAAAATGTGGGGAAGGATGACTTAGAAACAATGCAGTGGATACAGAAATGTGGTACTCACTTAAAAGAACACAGGCTTTCCCTAAATTGCTCTAAAGGTATAGCTCTGCAGGGTAAAGGGGACTGAAAGCAGACATGAAGCTTGGTGAGGGGGAAATTAAAGAAGGAGAGGAATAGCACAGGCATGCAGAAAAGAACCTGCAGGAGAAAGGGGTGAATTACTGTTATTAAAGCATCATAGATCCTATATTGCATTATTTTTTTACTAATTTTTACAACGTATAAGGTGGATTTTGTTTTTATTTATCTGATGATATATCCTTAAATATTCATATATAGTCAATATATCCTTATAGCCTTACATTTCAAGAGCCTTTTATTTATTTATTTATTTATTACTTGCAATGAGCAAGTTCAGACAGGACTTGTGCTCAAATTTAGTCAGTCTAAAACAACTTACCAGTCTGAGGTTATACTTTATGTATGTGTGTGTGTGTGAATTCAGTATGTACTTTAGTATATACAGGTATATATGTACACAGTGACGGTTTGGGTAAGGGGTGGAAAACATGGATGTTCCTCTGAAATCAATGCAGAGTTGGGGATCCTAAAGTGCTATTTCTGAGTGAAAGCACTTCTGGATGTTGCTTTCTTTCTCTAAAAATCTGTAACATCCTGACATTGCATTCAAACCAGGAATGAACTGCAATTGAGCACAGTACCGGAACTTTTTTGAACTTGGAATTTGTTGCTGAGAATCTTAATGGTAGGTTTGTTTTGGTTGTTGGTACCATCTTTGTGTGGATTTTTTCATCTCTTTGGAGGACTGGAAGTAGAATTAATGGCTGAAAACTACCTGAGCAAGCAGAGCGAGTGGTGTGCACTCAGCTTTCAGACTCAGCCTTTCTCTCCTCAGAAACTCAGTTCTAATTCCAGAAAAGGACGCGTGAAAAGCTTCTTATGTCATTTCTGTGCTCATCATTGCTCTCAACATGTCAGCGGTATGAAAGCCTCTATAGAAATGTAACATCATTATTATCATTCTTGTTTTCCTCAGTATGGAGTGAAAAAGGGGTCATGCAGAACAATGCTAACAAAGATAACTGGAGAAAGGCAAATAAAACATAGACGTATGACTTCTAATGAACATTTTGACGGATTAGATTGGAAACAAGATATCAAATATTTCCTTGTTCTGACCGAAATCACTGTTGCTTGCAGCGCCGCAATTAGTAACAGAGAAATGGCAGCGCTGGGTCAGACGGGTGGACCGTGCGTGCAGCATTGTTTTCCCTCATCTTGTTTGGCAACATGGTAATAAAACATGCTTAAAACAAAAATTAAGACTAGGGCAGATGCTGATTTCCCCCTACCCTGCTCCATTTTCATTGCTTTTATATGGCTGTGACTTCAGTGATGTCCCCACAGTCACATCTGCTTGGTGCTTGCGAGGGGGTCTGGCAGAAGGGGCTGTTGGTGCGGGCTCTACCCCCACCTCGGCCGCTGGCTTGAGCCGTGACCTTGGACTAGCTGATCCCTCTCCCTGTGCCGGTTTTTCCCGTTGTGAAAAAAATGAGAGCAGAATAATTCTGAATTACCTTACAAGGCTGTTGGGGGGTGGGGTGGGGGTGTCTTAATGAATATTTGCAGAGCACTTTGAGACCCTTGAATGAAAGAAGCTATAAAAATGCAAGATGTTATTATTTATTTATTAAGGTCCTCTGGTTTTTGGCCAACAGCATGAATTGTTGACATTTAATTATTGAAACAGTATGCCTATCAGACCCCTTATGGTAGGAAGAGATAAATAATGCAGAAGACTTCAGAAAACCTGGTCAATACCCTCTCGAGATCTGAAGCAAATATACCAGACATGTAGCTCAAGCCTAAAAAGAACTGAATAATTAAACCAAGGAATGAGATCAGTTGTTCTGAATGCTCTTTGTAGTTCGTGCACAATGTTCTACAAGTTATTTATTATTAGTCCATTACTTACAAGCAGCCTTTTCTAAATAAATACCGTACAGCTCACCTATAACAGTGTCTTTATTGTGTGAATGTACTAAGGACTGGTGAAAATGTGTGAGCATTTTAAGTTATTTGAGCAATTACGATGTTTCTTCCTGATAGATTGAAGCTTTAAGGGTTTTTAAAAAACCTTATCATAGAACCAATTAATACTTTTAAATATGCAATCAATCATCTTGATATGAAAAGAAAAAAGGATTTAGATGCTCAGAATGCTTTTGAAGAAGCTGCTCTGAAAGAAGGAAAAGTCTGTGCAGTCACATTAATTATACAGTGTACTTTAGATGATGTTTTTCATCCAAGCATTGCAAAGTTTTTACAACTGTTGAGGCTTAATGTCACTGCAAGGCAAAGTACATAATTTACAGTACTGATGGATAAACCGAGACATTGATGTGTCATAAGACAGTCTGTGACAGTATCTTGGGTGCATAGCAAGGAAACAACAAGGAAATTCTATTCTGCCTCTGCAGGGCATGCTTCCTCCTCTCCAAAATCTAACTATAGAAAAGCCGTGGTATTAACATTTACAGAGGGCCTACTAGAAGGGAGACACACTTCAGAAAACCAGCACATATGACACCTTTTGCCCCATGTTCTCAATTGCTTGCTCATTTTAACGCCTGGATTTTGGTGGCACAAAGATTTATGAATAGGTACAATTGGCAGACTTTAGCAAGTCCCTGTTTATCCGATGCCATGCTGCAGGCTGAGTAAATTTGAGATTAGAACTCGTCCATCTCCGTGACAATGCAGTGATGCGTGGAGATGATGTTGAGTGAAACCTCTGTGGACATCATGCTAAATGAAACCTCTGACTGAGCCATGGGATTTTAGCAGTGATTTGAATGGAGATTTTTTTTGCCAACTCTCTTGCAGGGCATTAATTCAGGAATTTATCCATTGCAATAGATCATAGCGATTTTGACTAACTTAGGGCTGTTCATTAAATTATTATATTCTGTCTGTCATTTCAAGTAGGAACAGTATTTCTCTTCGTTTCCAGCTCCATAGCAATTATATCACAGCTGACTGTACTGAAGGAATGATGCTCCGTGCAGAATCATGCAAAGAGTAATTTGCTGTCCATTGATTAACTGGCATCGTCTCCATAGCATCTCACCTCTTTCTGGCTGTCTCTTGTTAAAGTACTGACCGCGTCTGACCCTGCCTCAGTTATCACATATGACAAGCTCACAGCCTTAGGTAGTGTGACTCAGAAATAGTTGGGCAAAGGGAGAACAGCCAATTTCTGTGATGGCTGTAGAAGAGGATTAGTAAATTCCGCAGATGTGAATGATTCCTTCAAGCAATGTGGCTACTGAGCAAGAGAACACTGAAGGAGGCTAACAATTCAGGCTGAAACTCCTCTGGCTGGGGCAAACGGTGCTGCTGGATGCTGCCCCTCGTCTGAGCGGGGGGCTGAAAGGATGAAAAACCATATTCTTCACTTTTCTTGCTTTCCTAGCTGGTGTGTTTCAAGTTAGCCATTGTACATTTATGTTTGATGATATTTCCCATAGATTTATAATGCAAGGCTGAATGTTAATATTTCATCTGACAATAGCAAAAAAAAAAAAAAATTAAAAAATTGTGAATGATTGTTCTCAAACTGTTACTCTGAATTTACTCCAGCATAAGTTAAAGGGGTTTCCTTCTCTTTGTATTTTATGATATAAAAAGCTACAAATGAATGAACAGATTTTTAAGCGCTTACTGATGTGTTTGGCTCAACTCTTGCAATTAAGCTTTCAAAACATTTGCTGTGATATTTAAGTGATAGGCATTTCACATGCTGCAAGTGTATGGCATTTTGGAAGAGTCCACCTATAGCACCGTTAGGCATGGCTTCCACTTGACTATAACACCAATAAGCACTGTGGTTAGTGTAAAATCCAGGAATTAAATTGTCTATGCCATAAACCAGCATAGTAGAGTATTGAAAACAGAAGCCATGCCCCAAAATACATCCTGTGCTTAAAAATCCAGTGCCTTCTGGGATACCTGACAGAATGCAATAATGTTCCCATGATCAACTCCTTTCTCTAGTGATTCTGGTTAATTGCTTTAAAGTTTACAGACAATCCGAGAGGGGAAGAGAAAAAAAACCAGAAGTTGTCTGGGGGGGCTTAAAAAATGGACGGGAAGATCTAGAGTCAATCTGTGGCTCAGACATTGACTTAGCTTAGTGACGCTAAATAAATCAGATTCTCTTCTTTTGCCTTGCTTTATTCGTTGAGAGGGAGGAATGAGCATCTCTGTACTCGTCTAGTTAGATGGTGTGCTGTCTGGGACAGGGACCCTGTGACTGTACAGAGCTCAATACAGTGGTTCCCTTGCCATGAATAGTATAATGAATTCAACACAGACTTTAGGAGTACCGTGGTATGGGACATTGCAAAGCAGGCAGAAAAGGATTGGGATATTAAAACAACTGCAGGTTTTGAGAACTAAGGTCTTGTATTAATTTCTTCCCGTCATTAACTTTCCTTGTCTTACCAATATTTTCTGTAGGATGTGAAGTCATATCTGATATTGATTGCTGTGTAGTATGAAGCACAGATAAGTGTCAGCTTGCATTAAGCTGTAGTTAGACCTCTCCTCTCCCCCACAGCTCTCCTCCTCCCCCTCAGTGCTTTAATGCCGTAAGTAGGTCATTGCAGAACTGGAAGCTGTATTTTTTCTTTCTCCCCCATGTGGCTGCTGGAATACATTTAATTGCAAAGCAGAGCATCAAAGCTGGAGTAGCCAAGCTCACCTCCAAAAGATAATTAGCGAATCTCTGTTTTTGTGCAGTGCGCTGGAGGGTGAGCTACAATTAGAGATGGATAAATACTCTGGTGTTTGGAGTTCTTGCATTTTTACAAACAATTCCTGTTTGAGACTTCAATAGGCGCATGTTTTATTGGGCCAAAATAATGTTCAGGTACCCAGTTCAAATGCACTGATGGGTATATAGTCAGGTAACAGGGACGCGGATGGTTTCAATGCTGTATTTTGGAGGCTTGGCTAAAACGTAAAACAGAACTAACAAACTGAAACTGAAGAGGAGGAGAGAAATGAGGTTTTACTCAAAACTGTGTCAGGTGAAATGTAGAGGGCCGGGAGAGACAAGTGGTGAGGCTGTAATCCAGCCAGTGATGGTTGGTTTGCTTTTGGGTGTTTTGGCGCCAACCCTATTACCATCCCCACATGTGAGCAGCTGTTTGAAAAAAGCTGATTTCTGGATGTGTTTAACACAAAGACTATTTAAGCTTTTAGAAGGCTGACCTGGAGAATTGATTGGACTAGGGTTTGTTTATAAAAGTTTAGACAAGCTGCTATGTTTAAGTATAAGATAAGAAATTAGCATATCTAGAGTCACTTCACAACTCTGCTAGGAACTCCAAAATGAACTCCCTGTATGAACTTATGCAGTAACGTAGCCCCCAAAATAAGGATTATGGTATTATTTTAAAGGCTTTAGTAAATCATTGCACTCTAGTGATTATGAGATAAACTGAGATGAGATAAATATCTTCATTAACAAACCAAATAAAGACTCTCATTTTGCCATTTTACGCATTATACCAACATACTTTTTGGTTGGGTTTTGTTTTGTTTTTTAAGTGGGATAAAATTGCTCATCTTGGTCATATAGATTGTCTTAATAACTGGAAAGTTAAATGATGGAAGTTTTATCTGGAATTCTTTTGCGGCCATAATGACAACACGTGTTGTCATTTGTCACTGGAAAGGGCTAAATCTGCAGGGACTACCTGTCACACTTTAATAATGCTAATTGTGTTTCATTGGCAGCTACAGCCAGAAGATTTTAATCCAGATGGCTTCCTTTCAGTTTAGGGAACAAAAAAAAGTATACATAGTCCTAAAATTCAAAACCCTAACTTTATCTATACATGAACTTTATTTTATACATGAACATGGTACGCTGCGATTTTCTTTGACGGTTAAATGGTAGATTACTGAGGGCCATTTTCACAGAACCACAGAATGGTAGGGTTGGAAGGGACCTCTGGAGATCACCTAGTCCAACCCCCCTGCCAGAGCAGGGTCACCTAGAGCAGGGTGCACAGGAACGCGTCCAGGCGGGTTTTGAATGTCTCCAGAGATGGAGACTCCACCACCTCCCTGGGCAGCCTGTGCCAGTGCTCTGCCACCCTCAAAGTAAAGAAGTTCCTCCTCATGTTTAGGTGGAACTTCCTGTGTTCAAGTTTGTGCCCGTTACCTCTTGTCCTGTTGCCGGGCACCACTGGAAAGAGCCTGGCCCCATCCTCCTGACACCCATCCTTTAAGTATTTATAAGCGTTGATAAGATCCCCCCTCAGTCATCTTTTTTCCAGACTGAAGAGACCCAGTTCCCTCAGTCTTTCCTCATAAGAGAGGTGTTCCAATCCCCTAATCATCTTGGTAGCCCATTTTGGTGATTCTGAAATTCTGAATGGGCCATGGTTTGTCTCACAGTGGGATGTTTAGAGGATTTAAGAGCCCTGAGTGCAGTAGACCCAGGGGAGCTGTAGCCACGTGGCACCTCCACCACATGGGGCTCACTGGTGTTCCGCATCTCTCCCTGTGGACTGGAGAAGAGATCTTGGCAGTGCCCATCAGATGTGAAACGGTGGGTCAAGTTCAGAGCTGAGTTGAGTCCCCCCTGAAGTTGTGCCAAGCTGGAAGTGGCTCTACCTGTTGTAACTCTTTGCAGCAATTACATTAGGGGTCTTTTTATGGGTCTTTATCCAGCCTTGGAACAAATGTGCGTGCTGGCATTGTGCTGCTGGGTCTTGACTGCTACACTTTACTTATTTTCTGAAATAAGGTAATAGAGCTAATTTCATATGTGAGTTTATTTTTTTTTTTTTGGCTTGGGCTGCCTTTTCAAAAGCAAGGCTAGTTTATTCAGTTTCAGTTGAATCCAGAGTGACAAACGCAGGGAAATTGTTAGCTCACAGTAAAAGACACCCCTTCTCCACTGGAAAATATTTAGAACTGTGCAAGCTCTTCCCTCCTTCTACCATCAGATCATTCTGATCACTTTGCTTTATTTGGATATAAGGCCTCCAGTTGTTGAGTTTTCGGAATCGTTTTTCTGTAGGTTTCTAATCTGGGCTAAATCCTTGTGGATATCTTTTCTTTCTTTTCTTTTTTTTTTCTTTTTTTCTTTCCCTTCTATGAGAACCTGTCCCTGATCTGCCACTAGCTCTGCTGGTTACTTGTCCCTTTTTGGTGCCTTAATTTGTGGAACAGGATAATGCTACTTTCTTCCTTTGTAAAGCCATTGAAGAGTTACAGCTGAAAAGAAAGCTCGGTATCATTATTTTTTCTTGCTGTTGGGGAGCTCCCTTCTGTGGCAGAAATAATAACATTCATTCTTCATTAATTTGAATTACAAATTGAACATCGGTAGCCTCTCTGCAGAGATGGTACAACACCGCAGCTCTAAAGTGGAGCATGCAGAGTCAGACCCTCGGCTGATATAGCTCAGCATATTCCACTGGAGGTAATGAAGCTGTGATTTATAGCAGATAAGCACCTACAGTATCTCTAAAAGCCCTCTCCACAATCTGTCACCTGCTCTTCTGGGCTCAGCAGCAGGATGAGAGAATAGGAAAGATAAGGAATTATGGAAAGTCTCATTTTCTTCTAATACAGGAAAGGAACTTGGTCAGAAAAACAAGGTATGAGTTAGTTTTCTGTTCTCCAAGGGGCACTCACTCTAGACCCTGTCCAATACCTGTCATCTTGGGCCTCTTATGGTTTGCCAAAACTTCAGGGCCAAATTTTCAAGCAAGCATTTCAGGTAGCTCCAGGATAGCTCCAAACTACATTTTCCACCCATCACATTCAAAGACAACCTTGCCCTGGCTCCATCAGCAGCTGCAGGAAGGGCAGAGGAAGCTGCCCGTGTTGGCTCTGCGCTAGCTAGGAAAATCCTGCAACTTTCCTTGCTCTTTGCCCAGTTGGAGTGATGCAGAAAGAACAGATGGCATTAAATAATTTGGCCTATGCTATTTTCATTATTCATTCTGCTGTGGAGCTTTTGCATAAAATCTGTGGTTTGGCACTTGGTATAACTTTTCAAAGGAATAACATGCACACGCTTGCAAAACCAAAATATTGAAGAAGTAAGTTTTTTGTATTCTTGGTGTCTCTTGGAGCTGAGATGTACTACCTACATTTCACTGGAGTTTTCAAACTATTTTTGTGTTTATTTTCAAATTTACTATGAATATTTTTATCAGAAAATAAGTTCAACAATCAATAGCTTTCAGTTTTTGTCAATCGCTTTTAGTTAAATATCCTTAGAAGCCTACAACTCTTTGTATTTTTAAAGGGCTACTTTTTGAAAAATCATAATTTATTTGTTTTACCTTTAAAAGTGAAAATTTTTTCCCCAAGGCTTGAAAAGCCGGTTTTCATTTGTGTTAAAAGCCAGAGAATGTTGAATGACAGTATTCAGCAACTATCTTCTGAAGCTGTGTTTCTTCTTTTTCTATTCTTGTCGAGTGACCATGGAAAGCTAATTATTGTTTGGTTATACTGGCTGAAATGTGTAAGATATTGCTGACAAGAAAATGGTGTTTCCTTTTCAGTGGGCATGAAACAGACACTTCATGAGTCTAATCTAGCACCTCGTCTAACTAATTTTCTTCCAGATATTTTATTTCTTCAATTCAAACTGCAAAAATACCACAATTTTTCCACGTTCTTTTTCCTTGTTCTTTTGGACATATACTACTCGGGTGATAGATCTCTATTTCATATAATTAGTGATGATATAAAAAGCTGCAAATTTCAGATCTTTCTCTTCAGGGAACCGTCTCCTGGGCCATGAAGAAAAAATTGAAAATTATGTATTTTCTGTAAAGGATAATTAGACCACTTTAAAGAAATTCCATAATGAAATAGGATGTGGAGTGAGTGTACAAAACCACATTAGGTGTTTCCCTGAACTTGCTTAGAGAGCATAGAGAGGAGTTATTATGTGGCAGCTAACACTATAGTGCTGTCCTGTCATTATCTTCTTTCTGAGGTCCCATAACTGGGGCTGAGCTAAGCAGTTTAAAAAAAAAATAAGAATTTTTCTCTTTAATTCTGCAAATAAAGCTTGGCCGAGTGTTAGATCTGAACTTTTTCTAGCCACTGAATTTTTTTGTTATTTTGTTTTCCATGCCTGGTATCCATTCAAGACAGGAAGGGGAAGTACCAGAAATGCAACAGAAAATTTGGATGAAGTTCTAAAATACCAGAAAAAGTGTCTCAGAGCAACAGCTGATGATTCATTATTCACCACCTTTAGTTCAAAATGGCATAAATTTGAATCTGGCTTTTGATCCTCAGCCTACTTAGATGTGCAGAAATGTGTTTAAATAGACAGAATCTTCAAGTGTTTGTCATACATATATATGGCACACTTAAATAAGACTGATGCATTTCCTTTCCTGAACTGGGAGTGGGATTGACTCTAGGCTTTTTTTGTGATCTTGACATAAAAAATTAGATTTTTTTAAATATTAAAATTTACATTCCTGAAGCATCTTGAGCTGTACATCTAAGACTGTGTTTTATGGATATTAAAAATGTTAACAGATTCACACAGTTTCTCCCCCTCACCGGAGTCTAAGGATCATAGGACCTTGTGAGGTCAGCTTAAATACAAAGTCCTGCCTTTAGTATATGTAGTAGAAAAACATCAGGAAAGCTACTAGCATATCTCTGACAACTCTAAGTATCACCTTGACCCTTACATTGAGGTCCACTCTGAGACACACAGAGCCACGTGTACCAAAACTCAATAGAAAATTCTGTCTGATTTTTGTTAGTGGTCAGACATTCCCATCAAAATAAACTTAATCTATTGAGGCTGCATATATAATGCAGACACAGGGACCTAGATTTGACGTAGAGGATTTTATGATCATCTGGAGAAAGTTTATTCTAGTTTTCCTACTTTTTGGGCATAAAACTATTTAATATTGCACTGATGCTGCAAACTTCCTTTTGCTGTCTGTTGACTCTGTATTGATAGGACGTGATGGGATGGATGAAAGGAAATGTTCTCCACCTACATAAAATGTAAAGCATATAAAACGGAAACCCACATTCCTCCTTCCTCCTGCTGGAGGGCTGGTGAGGTACCAACGGGACAGGCAGTCTGTTCAATTTTTGGAGGTGTAACAGTTTCTCTGTGTTAACTTTTCATCTTTGAAACCTTGTGTTGCAGCTTATTGACTCCCTGTGGGAAAGGAGCTGGATTTTGAGGTGTCAGTTAATGCTGGTCTCTACCTGACCCATGGGGTCTCTACTGACCTTGACTGATTCCCTTTGATGCTGAGTGCTGAGCTTTCTTATCAAACAAATTTTGATTGCCCTCTTTTCTTATCCAATACAAAGAGAAATACTGGACTACACTTGCTGCAACTTGGTGGTATCTGATCTCCATGATGGTTACAGAAATATGAAATAGGTGTCCCTGCCCATGGCAGGGGGGTTGGAACTAGATGATCTTTAAGGTCCCTTCCAACCTGTACCACTCTATGATTCCATTCTACGATGTCTACAAGGGGAAGTGAAATTGGTAGGAAGGTGCTCCTTTTAATCCTCTGAGGAGTATGACAAGAACACAGCAGTTCCTAGAAGCAGTGATTTATGCTAACCTCAATACAGCCACTTCATTTAGATCTTCCTATTTAGTCCCTGCACAGAGTACAAAATGCTATAGGCTCTGCAATCAGGCTCATTGCAGTTAGTGCCTTTAATCTGTATAATATACCTCTGTTCAAGTTACTTCATACTCTGTATCTTTTTTAGATGCCCTCATGATCATAAAGAGCTTGACTGCATTGAGTCTGTGTTCTGGGGATTTATGTTCCCCTCTGAATAGAGATTCCACTGCAGAGTATTTTCCTCTGTAAGAATCTAATAAAAAATACAGTATTATAAAGCCTTGGCTGGCAAAGCCCTTTATTTAGTTAACTGAAAGGTATGGGATCTAGAGTCACACTGCCTTTTTTTTTTTTTTTTTAATAGTTGGAACATGAGGGTGTGTAAGGATCAGGAAGAAAAAGGTTCAGAAAGGCTGAGTGCAGTCACCAATGGGTGGCAAAACCTGACCTAGATTGTCAGCTTACCCTTTTTATTCATAGAACTTACATTTTTAGCTAGTAAGACCTTCTTCTGTCAGATTGTTTGGGGCTTGGGGATTTGCATTTATTTTGAACTAGTTAGCTGAATGCTTTGTGGGTTTCTTGGGACTTGCACACACACACATACATATATATGATATTCTTGACAGATTTGTTAGGTTATATCACGTTCTCTGTTTCATGCTTTTCTCTTTCTTTTGTGGTATGTGTTGTTTTGCGCTGTGTCACATAGGATAAATTGGAGATGACAGTAAACAACGTGCCTGACGTAGTATCTTGTACGTGATCTGAGGGCAATGTCGATTCCACCCTTCAGGAATTTCCCTCAAGATCAGTACCTCAGCCTCAGATGTGGCAGGGGCAGAAGATGCTTCCTGTCAGAACTGAATCCCTTTGCACAATGAAACTCTACAGATACACTTGCAGCAAACTCTGTTAGAAACAAAAGTCTGTTTCCAGTGAAAGAAGGATAAATTTGATCAGTTGAGTGCAAAATGAAAAATACATTTCCAGTTGCGGAAATGCATCCGCCCATCCCTCCTGCAAAGGGAATCTCCCGTTGTAAGGAGTGAATGTGATTAGCCTGATTTACCGTTACCTTTCTCTCTGTAATTACCGTGCGTGTGCAAAAGGGATGTGGCTGTATTTATTCTGATGTATCAGAGTCCACCTTTTTCCCACTCTTTTTTGGATGTTACAGATGCCTGGATGAGATGGAAAATGAAAAAACAGGTACAAGGAACAGCAAAACAGATTCAGACTTTTTGTGATCTTATGAGGTCTCGCGATATGTCTTAATAATTACTGATGGACTATGGGTCATTGCAGAACGGTAGGAAGACCATTGCATCTTTAATGTGCAAGACATTAGGGAACCATAGGGCTCGAATATTGTATTTTCGTTACCATGATGTCTCAGAGCACTATTCACAGTGAAATGAATATAAGTGAAATACATTGCTGTGAATTCACCTACAGGTAGGCAAGATGCTCAGGCTTTCTGAAATATTAGACTACCTTACACTTCAGTCACCTATAAGCAACTGGCTCAGGTGCTGCTAGCGACCTCGAGCGTGCTAAAACCCTCTGGGGTGCCGTGGAGACGCTGTGGGAATTAGTGCTGTCCTAAGGCAGGCATTTGAAAGCCTGGGGTGACCCTGCCCACGCAGAGAGAGGGGAGAAGACCAAGGTGGGTAGCATTGCAGCAGGCATTGCCCAGGCACCATGGGACTCCCCAGGCTGCCGTCTGCACCCAGCTTGCCCATGGCTTGCACCGCACCCTGCAGCAACCCTCACTTCCATGGCAGAAAAGGGACTATTTCGGCTTTGAGGGGTCCAGAGGTGGGAGACAAGGCTTGGTGGTGCCCAGCACCTGGAGAAAAGCGTGTGCCTCTTGGCAGGGAGCTGCGGTCTCAGGGCTCCCTGTTCCAAGGGTGTTCCTCCCTTTTGTGTACTGAGCACCCCATCACGTGCGGTGGTAGCACTTCATTCATTGAATCGGGAGTCATATTTTTAGTTTTGTTGTAAAAAAAGCTCATTGTAGTAGTTTTTTTTAAAAAGGTGCTCACCTTACTATGAACTGAGGCCAATTTCAATACAGTCCTATGCGTGCAATAGCATGAAAGAATGAGTATTAACTGAGACTGATGCGTAATAATTATGTGAGGTTGACAGATAATTTCCATCGAGGAGCAGGACTGTGTGCAATTAACTTGCTGAAGGAATTACATGGACAATTATCGTATATTTTGGGTAATGAAGAAATGCCAACTCACTAAATGGATGTCTTCTGAGTAAACACTTATGTTCATTTCAAACCTCATTTATATAATGAATGATATGCAAACTGCATTTGGACTGTAATAGATACAGCTCAGGTCACCAGCTCATTTAAAATACATATAAATAATACAACTCCCTTGCAGATATCATTAGTGCAAAGTACCAAACTTGGAGCCTCTGGTCTTGAAAATGGAAGCCTTAAGTTCAGAAACTGCTAGACTCATTTAGCAAACCACTGCACAGCTTCACCCAACCTTCTGCAGGTCAAAGGAGTAAGTTATTGTTCCCACCACATGAGCTTTTCCACCTCCTTTCTCCATCTCCTTAACCTAAAACTGTCTTTTTCTTTCCTCCTCTGAAATACAGTAGGGTCCTAAGGTAATTTCTTTCCCCTAGAAAGTTATTAGCTCTTGAGAATAGGGGCCATTTCAATTTTAACTCCAACAGGTGTTTCACTGCTTTTTCCAAATTGTGCCCTACTACAAATAGTGATAAATCCTTTCAGGAACCCTTTCAACCTGTAGAAGCAGCCACCTCCCACATAGTCTATGATTGACTGGTCCCAGTGCAGAGCAGTTAGTCTCAGGTTGTCTCTTGGTGATTGCACATGCTTTGTCATCAATTTTTTTCTTAGCTTTTCATGCATTAATCGTCCTTAGCAAGTGAATGGCTAATAAGGTGAGGGCTGTGCTGTTTTGCTGCAATGTGCAAGCAGATGCGCTTGAATTTTCTGATGTTTCCCCCACCGTTTCAGCCAAAATTCTTGGGGATGTTAGAACATTTTTGTTCTGCCAAACAAACAGAACGCATCCATGCAGAGAATTTACAGCACAGCAATCTGGACTAAGATAGAAACATTTTAAATGGCAATTTAATTCCTTCTTTAATTACTACAGGGAAGGCTTAAATGCATCACTCAACTTGGTATAAACTTCAGTGTGTTTTTTGAATTGTCAAAGGCAGGGAGTAGATATTTTTCCATTTAAATCAAAATTGGCAGACTTGAATTCTCAGCAATCATAGGAACTTACAAAATGAAACTTGTAGTGATTATGAGTATGACTTAGGGTTCAGAGGTAGATTCTAGCCACAGAATCTGCTTTAGGATTTGAATATTGAGAAGTCTGGAGTTGTTTGGATTCAGGTTTAGAGAGGAGCCATTCACAAAGAAAAGAGACAAGTACAGATTTCAGTGTGGGAAGAGTGGCATTCTCACTAATCTTTATTAGCCACAAATTTCATAAATTATAAAGCTTTAATTATTATTAACAGCATTGAGTCAACAAAACATAAAAGGGGAACAATTAATTTACAATTATATATTCGTATGTTACTGATGTCCAGTTAGGTGCCGAGACTCCTGGGGTTCAGCTGAAGCGTAGAAAGCTGCTCTCTCTGTCCTTCCTCCACTTTTGATGATAGGAAGCATCTTCTCCTCCTCTTCTTCCTCCTTTCTTTGCTTTGGGAGGGCAGTGCAGTTACCGGGGATTTCTCCTTTCCTTCCATCCTGTCTCAGTGCTCTCGCCTCTGTGAATATTGCAGCAAAATTTGCCTTCCCTGTTTTGGTTGAGTTCCGCCATGTCAATCACGTATGCAGGAAAGAAAGAAATCGCTATGAAATGGGTGGCTTGATCCAACTTCCTTGGTTCTACTGAGAGTGGGCTAAAGAAATCTAGCTACTGTGATTTTGGCTTTATTATTTATCCTCTGTGTGGCCTTTAACCATTCATTTAGCTTATGGTAGTTTACAGACAGGCATTAGCTCACCTACCTGTCCTCTAAGCTAGCAGGAAGCTACGCTAGTGCTAACCCCATGCTAATATACGTGACCTCTCATCAATGTGTATGACCGTAGCATCTTATTTATCTCAATTAAATAGCGTCTGTCTGGCTCACAGTTCCTTCAAAGTACCATGCAAAAAAATCCTTCGCGTATCTTGGTTATTACTCTGTCTGTAGAACCTCTTAAATGGGTAATTGCCACAAGAGTAGAGAGAACACTTTGAAATTAGTAAGGGCTTTCCAAGAACTCAGTATTAATAGTGAATTAAGCTAAGTAAAAACGTCTGTTAGTTAAGGGCATAGGTAAATTTAAGAGATTATATATTGCTTTTTCTCCTGCTTTATAATTAAAATCAAGTCCCACAGAGGATCTATATCTTTTGGATCCTTGTCCACCCCCCAGCAAAGTTCCTTCTCTTCCTTACGACCTGCTATAGACCATTGGCATAGATGGTATGCTTAGCATAGAAGCTGCTATACATCGCTTTAGGATTTGTTTACTTGTTAGGTGAGTGCTCTACATTTTTGGCAAGAGAACTGTACTGTTGTTGCTTTGCAAGGCAATCATGCAATGGGAGGGTTGGGGTGAGCGGGGAACCTCTCTCTCAGCCTGAATCTCTCTAACTGGAATCAGCCTTGAGGCAGATTGTCCCCTGAAGACACAGGTGTTGCTATTTTGACTAAGTTCTCACAGAGGAATTTGCCTGAATGCTGCTCTGTCACTCTTGTTCAAACAGCGGTGTAGGTGATGTAGAATTAATAATCTGCATGAGTCATATACACATGATATTGTATTTATAGCATTCTTGTGAGGTCTCATTAACATGCATTAGAAAAGTGCTTTGAAATTCTCCAGTGAAAGATATCATATCACAGAAATACAGAGCATTTTCCTATCTCGACATCAGCTTTAATCAGCTCTTCAATTTAAATTGTCTAGATCTGAACTTCAGTTTGTGATCCTATCCCTCAGGGTGGCAAGAAGGTTACAAGACTGAAATGCTCCCCAGCTTCCTGGAAAACTGAATGAAGATATAGAAGTCTGTGGCTTGGGCATTTCCCACGTGACATTTGTGCCACAAACCATGCAGATTTTCTGTAGTCTTCCCCATTCAACCACAATATCAACAGCAGAGCCACATAATCAACCAAGAAATATTCCTTCATTAGTCTTCGTTAACATAATAGCTGGGAATTTAGGCTCAAATAGTCAATGAAAACATACTCCTTTGCTACTGAATTTGGAGTGGGAGGAAGCGTGGTGGGGGAGAGAACATGAGTACAAATTGCCTTTTCTCCTCCACTTTTGTTTGTTCTCAGTGCTGGGCGGGCTTCCTGCCTTCTGAAAGGGAGGGAGACAGAAGCAGGGAGTTAAGGCAGCAAATTGGGATTAGTCACCACAGCGATCATGCACGGAGGAATATATGATTATTTCAGGCTGACTTTTCTTGCTCTCTTGTCCAAAAGCATAGTTTCATGAGACTTAGCAGAAGGACTTTCTGTGCCACCATTGCTGACATCAGAAAATAGTTTCACAACTGAAAGGTTTTTTAAAGAAAATATTTGTGGAGTTATTGTGTTCCTTCAAGTCAAGGTCTTGCATGTTAAGGTTGACGTGCTTCTGCACAGAAGAGAGGAGATACAAACCTCTTATCCTCTTGGGGAGCAAAACAATGAAAATGAAAATAGATTCATTATCTTGTAGCTGTGCTCAATGCCTGCAGTGCAGACTGAAGGTGCAGTGAGAGCTCCTGGTAGGACTGGAAGCCCATTGGGCTGGTTGCTGGGAGCACTGGATGAGGTTCCCAGCTTGGTCTTCAAAGGAGGAGCATCAATCCACATCAGTCAGGAGCAAGAAAAAAAAGGATACAGAAGAAAGAGAGAGAGAGACTGCAAAATGCAAAACACAGATAAATCAGTCAGAAATACAAAACATTTATGTTTCTAATATACTGTTTTTTAAAATTTATTTTAAAGGTGAGGAACATGGGAGCAAACCACTTGCAAGGTTTATATGAAATTTGTGTCCTATTTATGTGTTTTCTAAATATAGACATGAAACAAATCGACAGAAGCTGTTGATATTTATTATAAACCTCTATAAAAAGGAGGAATTCTTGCTTATTTATGGCAAGACAGTGTCACTGTACAAGGAACAGTAAAGAAAGAAGCAGAAATAGGTACTTGTGTCTCCTGTTACTAGCAGAACAGAAAACAGGTGTTTTCAACAATATGGAAAGACTAGCATCAAATAACAGTTACAAAAGTCTTTGGGGAAAAGGACAAAAGATTAGTCCATGTGGGATAACCAGTGATGGGATTCAATAAGTAAAATGACACCGTCAAAACATACAGAAAACCTTTTAAATATAGAGTGTTCAATTCAACTCTCAATTATCTAGGATAACAGGAGGTGAGATAAACCAGCCAGGGCTAATAAAACATTTATAAACAGGGATCTAAGAATATAAGCTGTACATCCACCTTGAAAAGTTAAACCCAAATTTCTGTAGCCAATAGGTGTAGTCTGGTCTAGTGGGAGGTGTCCTGGTCTAGTGGGAGGTGTCCCTGCCCATGGCAGGGGGTTGGAACTAGATGATATTTAGGGTCCCTTCTAACCCGAACCATTCTATGATTCCACTGGAGCCAGCAGAGAAGGGAAGAGCCTGAATGACTTGTACTCTGCATCTGTCCTTGTGTGGCAGGCCAGGGCGGCCAGCTGAACTAGGGAAAAGCAAAGCCAAGATAACAAGAGCTTCAGCTTCTGCCCATAGCCACAGCTGACTGCGCTGTGTATGGAGCCCCCGAATTTGATCACCCAACATGTAATAACAGTTCTGGCTAGCAGTGGCTCTAGGGGGTTATTATACAGAGCAAATAATGCTGTGTCAAGCCCCTTATGTTTCTCTAGTTTCTAATATGACACACAGTCGCTAAAATAGTCTTTGCTTTTATGAACCTTGTGCTGCTCCCACAGCAGAACAAGCCCTCCTTCTGTTAATTGAGACACAGAGAAATGTCTTTAACTTCTTAGATTACTGAATCTCTTTTTTTTCCTCCTCCCCCAACCTCCTTGCTTCCTCCTTCTGCCAGAGATCACTGTAGCAGGAAAGAAGTCAAACAGCACACTTATTGCAGATAATTACTTCCTGGATGGTATCATTTTTCTTTAGGATATGCTGCCTGACAGTTAAAAATCTCAAAAAAAAAAAAAAAAAAAAAAAAAAANAGATCTGAGAGGTATTTAATTAAATCCCTCTTAAAAAAAAAAAAATCTATCTTACCAGGGCAAAATCCTTCTTATCATTTTTTGTGTATGTAGAATCAATTAGTTATCACAGTTGTAACTTCTTTTGCCCTTTGAGGAGTTTTGTTTGAATTATAATCATTATTCTGTCTGTGCTCTTGGTCTTTTTCCCTAGATCCTCATTCTGAGCTGCTTTTGCAAAAGCATGCTGGAATGTCTTGGAATAGCTAACTTGAAATACTTAAAATGAAACAAAACAAAACCCCACCATGTAAGATGTGGATATCAAATATGTTCTTAATAACTTTTTCAAAACTTAAGTTCAAGTTTTTCAGCTTCAGGTAAGTCACTTGAGTTCTCTTAACAAAGATAAATCAACTGCTAACATCAGTGAGTTAGCCTAGTACTGCAGGAATCATACTTTGGGCCGTGGTATGGAAGTCATAAAGGCCAGATTTTTAGGTACAAATTGGTGCCAGTGGGATTTTCAAAAGCAAAAATTTATATACTGGATCTGTAAATAGCTTTAAAGATCTCAGAGTCCTTTTCATCTACTACAAAAACCTCTGCCAGTACTTTGCCTAGCCATGAGGCCAAGTCAGGGCAATGCTGGGGTTAACCACAGTGTGTGCCATACACTACTGCGACCCTACTGAGATCGCAGCTTCCCTGGGGTGAAATAAGGAAGGATGGTCTTGCCATTAACCTGACAGACTGGGACCCAAGGGGAACAGACTGGATTCACATTTGAATGGAAAAGGTGGCTTTGTTTCCATCCTCACATCCAAAGCTATCAAACTGTGCTGTAGCAGGTGCTGATGAGAATTGTATGCGTTTGATTTCAAGCTACATTCGTGCCAGATTGGACGACTGGTTTTTTTCTGACCCGCGTCTGAATGATAGCTACTGGCTTTTCTAGGACAGCTTAATAAAGCAGCATGGTCTTTTCTTTCCAGCTTCTGTCTTACCATGTGTAGATGCAGACTGTTTTTTGCTGGCAGAGACGTATTTGTGTGTTGTTCAGAATTATTTGTAATGTGATTGTAGCAGGAGACTTTAACCAAGAATGGGGTCTTATTGCTGTAGGAAGTACAATTTTTTCTTTTGTTGTTATTTAATTTGATATGCTAGAAGGAGTTGCTCTGTTAGCACTTAAAACTTACTGGTAACACACCGGCTCATAGGCTGAACAGGCTGCAATGTACTGTTCTGCAGCAGGCGCAATACTGGACCTAGTTTTATTTCTCAGAGCTGCAAAAGGAGAAAACTTGGATTATTAAGTGAAACCAGTATGAGCTTCAATCTTTCTTTAGATCTCAAAATCTTCCGTTCCTCCACAAACTTCTTGTCAGGTTGGTGGAGTAACAATGGGGAGAGAGTCTGGGATAACAGCACCTTCTATCTCGTAGCGGTGTGAAGAGGATAATTTTGAGGAGCTCAGATGTGTCAGTAGGAGGCACAGAGCCTCATCTTACGGAATGAAATTGTTACGCGCTCGTAAAGATAATTCTGAATTGCAAAGCTGTCCAGGACTATAAAGATGTAGCTCTTTCATTTTATTTTTGCTTCTGTGTGCCTTGCTAACAATTGGTGAGGTGTGATTTTTTGATTTCACGCTTGCTAATTGCTATATGTTTCAGGAGCATGTGTCAGTTTTGTTTCACAGCAAGAGCCCTAATCGTGAATGACTCCTCGCCACTGCTGTGCACTTTCAAATCTATTCTAGGTTAGTTGAAAAAAGTCACACATTATGACAGTATGAAACCCAGAAAGAAGCCTGTTTTCATGACAGATGTGGAGATGAGTTACACGGAAGCAGTGTGTATTGAGAGAATAATAGATCTCCCAAATCTGTATTCATCTGCACATGTTACTTTGTACATAATGGGACTTTCATCTGGCTCAAGGAATACAGGCAAATTATTTCACAAGGATGATATGTCCTTGTACTGTTTCTCCAGTGAATTGGACACAAATAGGACTTCCATTACCATCACTCACGCATGTCTTTTTTTCCCCCCCTTTCAAGTAGTGACAAACAGGGGAAAAAAACCCGCAACATTTCTCTAGCTTCTTTTTTAACTGTGGCCAATACTAAGACATTCCTGCTCTTCGAAGCATGGTCTCTAGTGTTTGGGTTTAGTCTTTCCTATTTATGCGGACTTCCTGCACTTGTGTGCATCTTTATAAGGACATCAATGTTTTTCTCTTGCTGTCTTTTTGGTATGCAAAGTGTAAGAACCGAATGAAGAGTTTATAGGGCTAATAAGATGAGGAAGAAGAATACCGTCAAATGGATTATAGTTTATTCATAAACATGCAAATACTTAATGCAAGTATGAATGTTCACTCTTTCACACACATACTAAGAGATGTATTTGCAACAGCAGGGATAAGCAGAGCGTGACCAATGGTTGCCATAGATAAATACATTTTTGCTTATAGGCTGAGCTGTGATAACTGATTGTGTTTATGATCCAAATCTTTGGGGTAATTTAAACCAATGGTGGTGCTTGAAGCGAATTCAGAGTATGCACCCAGTCTGTTACTGCTGGTGTTTCATTAAGCTGTCTCTGGAGAAGGTGTTGCTTGCAAATGACTTTTGGTGCTGTGAGATGTAGGGAGCTCACAGTGCTGTTGGGTGATGAGTTTCTCCTCTGAAGAAAACAGGATGACAACACTGAGCCATAACTTTCTTCTGTGTGCCGTCAGCGCTCTTGGCGTCACTTGAGAAATCATCACAAGAACATGCCTGGAGTTGCAATACTTAGTATTACCTGTTGTCATTTAGCCACAAAAAAAAAACCCAAACCAACCAAACACCAAACCTTCTCCCTTCTCTGCTGCTTTAAATTTCTAAAGGCTGAGGGAAACAGCTTGGTCAGGAGCATATTTCTGTCGATAGACTCACCTGGCACCTCTGTTTGTTAGGTGTCAAAAATTACATCGGGAATAAATTTGAGCTGAGAAACAAAGATGTAGTCTGATGTTGATAGTAAAGGGGTTTCGTTGCTCTATGGGCACACTGGAGTGGAAGTAGAGTTAAAACTGAAAGATATCAGTAAGGACCTGGTGGAGAATAAGTCAAGAATGTATTTAAAAATTTAAAAAGCTATAAATAACTAACAGAAACCGCTCATTTGGCTTGGTTACCAAGCAGCTCCCATTGCCATGGGGGCTCAGCGCTGCCAGTGGGCAGGTTCTTGCATCTGTGTTAGGGGTAGGTTGTGTACGTATGCGTACATAAAGGTCCCTGCTCTGCGAGTGGAGAGATTTAAAGGCGCACACTCGACTTTAAAAAAAAAAATTCTTGGTGCCCAGCTCCGATTTTTTTAAAGACCTTGTAGGTACTTATCTGCATTGTAAGACACCTATATACACTTACAAAACTGATCTTAATGGCTTTTTGTGGTCATATATGTGGAAAAAGAAGAACCTGAATTTTGGTATTCTGAAGTACCGGTGTGCTCACAGGAGGATAGTGAAAAATGTTTTGGCTCTGTCAAAGAGTTGGGCAGGAGCTCAGGCAATATATTTATTGCTTGAATTTTGCGTACAGGAAGTGATCAGATAAGAGGGATTCGTATATTTGCATTGCAGTTATTGAGAAATTACCATACTGAGACTGGGAAATAGCAGCCAGCCAACTAGACTAATGTATTTTTTGCCTGGATTAGTGTAATGCAAAATGACCAGTGCTTATGTGTGGAACCATCATATGCTGTGAATTAAAGTAAATGCAAAAAAATCCATGTCATCATCTCCATCCTTCCCTTTCAATGGCAATAAAAATACTTCATAAAATGGGAGAAGAAAACAGCTACATAAACTAATACATGGTGAACTCATATGTAGAAGTTAACTAGGAATGAAAATCGTTATCACTTTTAAACTGCGCATATTTTTAGATGTCAAAATGATATTATTATATATTGCATTGTCTAGTGACCTGAAAGGTTTTTATATTACCAATGAGTTAATGCCTATGAAATAAAGCTCAGTAAATATTTACTGTGGGGTATGTCTGGGAAAGGTCATGTAGACTCATTTAAGGTCATGCTGCTTATAAAATCATCCTTTCCAGAAGAGACAATAAAGGATTAGCATCCTGAGTTAAAATGAGGAAACAGTGTTCTAAAATTATATATTTTTGTTTTAGAGTCAGTTGCATTTTAGGGAATAGAATTCCCATTGACGATTTCCACACACTCTTTTCTCATCTGACTTTCATCTCTGTGTTTTCAGCCTTCTCTTGCCTGGCTAGCCATTGTCATGCCTGGGGAAAAGCTCTGTCAGGTATTAAAAGAGAACTATATAAAACAAAGCTAATGGCTAAAGTTTAATTCCATAAATTCTGCATTCAAATGGTTTGTAACTGCCAAACCAGCTGGAAATTTTATCTGTATGCTCTCCATACTATTACTGCTGAGCTACCTCAACCTAAGATACTAGGCTGATGAATGTATTTATAAAGGTTTGTCTGCATCCCTGTTGGCCACTGAATAACTGCCAAGTGTAAAAACCACATGACAGCAGTAAGGAATAATAATTTGTATGAAGAGAATACCAAACCTGCAGAGCAGGGTTCTCAGCATCACCTAATGAACCAAGACTTTTATTATTCTTTGAATGACTTTTTAGCAACCTCACATCGTAAAAGACACAAAACAAATTAGAAGGAAATTTCAGGGGTTTATTACTCTTTGGCAACTCAGGAAGAGAGACCTTGATCTCGTGATTGATTCTTGTACACAGGGCCAGCCTTTGTCACGTAGGCAGAGGATTTATGAACATGCTTGCATCTTTTGCTGAGTAGGACCTTTTGTATACTTAAAGTTATATACCTTGCTCACTCATGGCCATCATGTACTTTTATACTGCTGAAAAGGAGACTAGCTAAACAAAATTTAAGCCTTATAGTATCAATTTGGACGAAAAAGATTAGGAGCCATAGTGCATGAAAATGGCAATACAAATCTGAGTTGCAGCTGCCATCATACCATACGCAGCTGATGTTTCTGGTCTCATCTGACTCTTGATGTTTAAAAGGAAGGTGCACAGAGAGCGAAAAGCATCTGCAAAAGGCAGTTTGTTTAATCTTAAGTGGATAAATCAAATTCTTCAGATCCGTTTCTCCCTACAGAGTACAGAGGGAGCCTAGATGATGAGATTTGACTGTATGCCAAATTTTTAGTATGATAAAATGAAGTCAGATGAATCCCATGCCAAGTACAGAAGTCTCAACATAAAAGTTCTGACCAATAGAACTCCTCACTTTGAAGGTAACAGGATATTCAGTATTTCAGTTATACACACAGAAGTATGCAGAATATTTAAGCAAGTTCTTGCAATAGCACACAAGTGGATCCCAATGAAGGATAAATGTGGTGGCTGTGTATTAGAGTAGAAACAGAAGGAATTATTATTTTCCTGATCTGGTAAACAGAGTTGCAGAAGACTCTGCTTTGCAAGTTGAAGCCATTAAGCTGCTAGGAGGTGACAGTGTAGAAGAATCATATCTTCATGAAAGCCATATAACACTCGGTAACCTGGACTGTCATCCCTCTGATAGGTAAGAGCAGTCATTCTGCCCTGACCAGTCTCTTCCTCTGGGCAGATGGGGTGGTACGTTACATCTGAAAGGACTTTATCCCACAGCTGAGGATTCTCACACCACTTCCTAAGCTCTTTGTATTTGCTCCTCTCATTCACTTTCCTCAATCAACTTGTGGCAGCTGTACTAAAAACTAAACATTTGATACACTATAACCAAATAAATCCTGCTGGAGTTATCCCTGCAGGGGGAAGGTGGCAGTGACAAGCCATGAGTTTTCGCAGTGTTAGAGACTTTGGTAGCGTTCATGACTACCGAGCAGCACGATGCCAGCAGTAGTGTGATGGAGAACCCTTCTGTGGGTAGGAATTCATCAAATCAGTACAAATGGCGTAGCTGAGCCTAAAGCCACACTAGAAATGAATTGAAAATCAGGCTGTAGCAACAACTGAAATGTTCTGTGCGGATTTGCAATTGACCCGGTGCTGTACAGAGAGCTACAGAGCTCATCTCTTGCTAGTAATCAGGGTAAAGGCACTGGCTGCTTGCCTCTCTTTGAGCACAGATTGGGAAAAAGCAAAAAAATACCCAACAAGCAGGACAACCAACTCCCCAAAAACCTGCACAGAAAATACTTTAGCGAGAAAATAAAAAAATACATTCAGCCACAGGAACTATGTATAAATAACGTGAGAAAATCTCAGCAGGCTATCTGGTCAGCTTTTGCCAATTTAGAGAACACATGAACACAACAGAGTAGTCAAAGGGCAGAATATCAGGTTCCACTTGGATCCGAAAACAAAATAAACCCGTGCTTGAGCCCAACTAGGCAATCTTTCAGGGATAGCCATCGCCACATTATGGTTATGGCTTGGGGCAGAAAGGTAGTAAGTATTTTGGAACACAGAATAGGAAGACTGGTGATCTGGATTTATACTTCTTTTTTCTAACCATGCCTGTGACCTTTGAAGAAAGGGTGGTGGGTGTTTGGGGCACTTTTTCTGGGAGGGTGGCAGAAAAATGAGTGGCAATAAGGCAGACCGCTTGTTTAAGGTAAACTCTGGGCCAAACTGAAGTCAGCAGTTTACATGGGGATAAACCAGCCCACATCTGCTTCTGAATTCTTCATGTTAGAAAAACTGATTTGAAACAGGAAATTTTTATTTTTTTCTATTAATGGCTCCTTATTTCAAATTTCCAAACCCCTCTATTAGTCTCAGAACATATTTGAAAAAAATAGAGTTTTTGAAAATATTTAGGAGCATTTTGGTGCCTAATTCCCTTTAAAATCACTTGGAGTTATGGAACAAAGGATTAGGTTCCTGGAATAGCCCTTATCTGTAAGTCTATTTGTTGGCGTCTAGTCTGTTCTCTTCTAGGTTAACAGAGGTGGCAACAGAAAGTCTTGTTCTTTTCCACCATTTTCCACTAAGTTGCTTTATGTTTTCAAATGAATTGGGTAACCACCTTGGTCTCCAGTTTCTCAGATAAACCAAAACTCTAACTTCATCCCAGCTGTGCTCTTTGTAGATAATGCAAATAGCAAAGCATGGCATTCTGTCTTTATGAACTAGTTCACCTATGCACGTATTAAGGGTATATATACACCCTGTCAATTCAAAATGAAGGCATTTTCACTTTTGCAGTACCCATAAGGCTCCGTCTCTACCCCTCCATCATAGTCTCTGCCAGGGCATGGAAGACGAAGTTCAGCTGACACCCGTCCAGTCCAGTTCCTCTCAGTTGCACAGCTGTGATGGAGTATGTCATGGTCACAGTTTTCTAATGCTGCAACATCAGTTTTCATGTACTGTTGAACATCAGAAATTTTCTGTGTGACTTTCTAATGTCACCTTTCAACATCAGTAGCTGTTCAGAAGCTGTTTCAGCATCAGAAGCTTATATTATAGACTTCCATCATTTACATAGGTGAATCCACAATTTTGGAGCTGAAGCACTAAACATCGTGAATGAATTTGTCCTTCATCATCCAGAAAAGACATCTGCTCTGGTATTCCTTCTCATCTCCCATAGGGCGCTTTGAAATGTAAGACACCTCAAAGATTGTTTGACACTATGGAAAGAGAGATTTCTTTCTAATAATCCAAGTTCTTCAAAATCCACATTAATTTCTCATTCACTCTGCCTTCTCCTTCAGCGTTTTCCTCCGGTGATCTATTCCTCCTCCTTTCCTCTGTGATGGAGAGAGAACTGAAGTCTTGTTGGATGTGTTTTGACCTGTAGTCACAGTGCTACTTGCTCTCAATTGATGGAGAGTACGTACATTCTTAGGATAATGTATACCTGGAGCATACTGTTCAATTAACTCCTGGTCCTGGAAAATAATCTTTCTTTTCCTTTTCCCCTAACTTCTCCTATTTGGAGATTAACAGAGGAGCCACCTAACATGACCTTGTCTTCCCACCTGGCCTGTGTACAACTCTGATCAGTTTACATTTGTTCAGGTAGAAAATTGCTTTAACTATTCTCCCAAAGGCAGAGAACAAGTATTGACTGGAGAAGATCACTACAAGGACCAGTTTGACAGAGTTAAGGTAATTGATGAGGCGATGTAATGTGTTTCCTGTGCCCATTTTTGTTTTCCGTTATTCACATACAGGCTCAAGAAGGAAGATGCATTTTAATTAAAGCACATAGGTCATCTGGCACGTGTATTTGTTTGGGTATATCCACAAGGGATGGCTGAACTTTAATTGTGGAGGGTCCAGAAAGGTGTGAGCAGATAGATTAAAGTGTTCATGGTTACGGAAGGGGATCAAATTCATATTTACTTTCAGCAGACGTCCTTTTTGACATAATTTTAGTACTAGAGGGAAGCTAAAAATCTAGTGTGGAGAGAAACCAAACTGTATCTTCCCAAGAGTGTATTCCTGTCGTATTTGGGGTGTGTATGTGCTGTCAGGATCAATAATAGGGAGAAATGCCATCTGTGAAGTTCTAACTTAGCTTTAAACTTCGTCAGCATCAAGGTCTCTGGATCACTGTGCTTGGCTTAGTTTGCATTAGAAAGATGGAATAAAACTATATATTTAGCAATAATTTATTAAATATTGGATTTGCTAACAAGGTGATACATAAAAGATATTAGCCTTACTGAGTTCAAACATTTCTTTCCACGTATTTAGCATTCTGGCATTTACTTAATGTTATCCTAATAGCAGTTGATAGTGTCAAGAAAGAGTTCCTTCCAGATTATTAACCTCAGGATGGTAGCAAAACATGATGGACTGTACCTACCATATTGACATTTGCATAGAAAAAACACCCTCATATTCTGAATTCGTGTGCAGAGAGGGGAAAAAAATACCTGTCCCTTTAAAACTGTCTCCCAGAGCAAAGAAATGTTGAAGCTCATTTATAAAATATTACTAGCAGACTGTTTTTACTGGCTTTTTAAGACTGAGAATAGCAACAGTGCTGAGGACACTATTCATAGAGCAGAATGCCAGAAATGGTGTGTTAACCTGAATCAAATATCATAAATTATTGAGAATTGCTGCTTTTGCTAGCTTTTCACTTCTTAAAATATTCCTTTTTGCATGCAAAATCTTGAAGATAAGGGTTCCCATTTCTCCCATGGAGTATTTCTTCCAAAGAGTATTTATTAAGGGAAGGTCTCTGCACAACCTGTGGAAAAGTGTAGATAAAAAAAAAAAAAAGCCCCAGGAATAAAAATCCTTATTTTCAAGAAGCCTTTACATTTTTGTAACAAGTCTTTACATTTTTATTCCAAATCTGTAACATTTTTGTTCACACTCTTGGAGACCACTTCAAACAATCCTTTCCTCTTGCAGCAACACGCGTCAGGTCTGTGCCTGCTCCAGGATTCACTGGAACACATGGAAAGCTCAGGATGTATTTTCTTCCCTAAATTCTATAAGGATGACTTTGCCTTTTTTGTTAAAACTATAGGATCTAATAATGATAGCTAACGATTCCAAGGAAGCCTCGATGTGGAGCAATTTCCACCCTGTTCTTATCTGTGCTCAGAGAGGATCTTTCTCAGGTCACGGCTACAGGAACTGCTTTTTCTGAGACTGCTTGCATCTTTTTGTGAAACTATATCAGTTTCAGTCATATGAAATGTGGGTTTTTTTAATTGAGAGCCTTTGAAACAAGAGTAAAGAGCCTGGATATGGAACATAGACAGTGCAGAGTTTGATGTTGCAATATTTAGCAGAAAGCACTCTGTGAAGAGTATGAGCGGGGAGCTGTGAAAATAAGAAAGATATGGTATAGGGCTGAGCCAGGTAGATGATGCAGTAGTGATGGAAGCAATGTGGGAACCTGAAGGGTCATCAAAAGTAAAGATTTAAGTATTAATTCACACTTCAAAACACATAAATTGTTTGAAACCAGAGTCTGTTGCCTGGTTCTGGATGGTGACTTCATATTCCAACAGAAGGGAGTTTCAGGGGCCCCTCTTTTTTTCTAGCTATAAAGGTTTGGAAGGTGGCTGAGATCATCCCCTGACTGTGAAGCCTCTAGCCTGCAGAGAGAGACGGAGACAGAGACTTCTACAAAATAGAGTAAATGACTAAAACAGTTTAAATAGGCCAGATTTTTACTCTGTTCCGTGCGCAGTGACTCAAATGAAACAATAAATTTCCAAGAAGTGCATAGTGGATATATTGGGTGTAAGTTTCTGGATAAAATGAATGTTTGCCATTTTTATTGTAATTGTTCTTCAGTATCATTTGTCACTGTTAGAGGAAAAACGTGCATTAAGAAGCGGGTGCAGAAATACTGTGATGTGACTTTTATGCATGCTTTGCAATACTCTTTATTTTATGAGATTTCTTATGTGCTGTCTGTGGAGGTACTGCTGCAAGATTATAGCAGAAGCCAAGAACCTGAAATGTGGATCCTAGTCCTGTCTTTGTTAAAAGGCTTGGACTCACTTGGTGACAGAGGACAGCAGGAATTTTGCCCAGCTGGGAGCACAGACCCTTTGGCTGTTCAGTGCACTTTCAAAAGTAATTCATATCTCAGATAAATCCGAAGATACACTATCTGAAAAGGTCATCGTGGCTCTCAGTCATTCCATTAAGTACCTAAAATTTAGTAAGACGAATCTTGGTGAGAATGAGTCGTCATGTGATTTAGAATGAAATTAGCATTATTGGTCACTGGAAAAAAATATATCTGAGTACAGTAGAATCACGCACAAAAATAGCCTGTATTTCACCCAGGAGGTCTGGATATAATGTTCAGTGTTGTCTTGTAATACTCGCATTGCTGTTATTTTTGACCACAATTATACAGTAGATGATCATAATGGTACTAAGAAGTACATCCTCGTAGCTTCAAAATTTGCTCCTGCTTTGTGATTTCAGTTGCCCTCTTTGAAAAATCTGTTATATTCAGGAATGACTCTATAATTGTTGACAGAATTTGGATTTGTTCAGGGTCATAGTTCCACTTGTCTAGCATTAAATAACATCATGCAGTTACCAGTACTTTAATTTTACAGAGGTGTTGATCATCCCCAGCTCCTCCTAAAGTCAGCAGGACATGTAACTACTTGCACTTTTGATAATTGGGTCTTGGGCCAATGTGTTTCCGCGTGAGACATTCAAAAGCTAAAGTACATAAAATTAGTAGCTGTTTCGCACCTTTGATCTCTTCCTCACGTGTAAAACTCATACTGTTATAAGGGAATAAACTGAGGATGTGGACTTCTGAGAAGACAACTCTGAGCTCTGCTGCATGCCATTTATTTTCCTATTACTCTTTGAATATTGTTTGTTTGACATGTTGTATATCTCTGTTGCTTCCCCCTCCTTTTTATTTTAATTGGGACCTGGTTATTGGCTGGAAATTCCACTAGCATGACTCATCCCTGGGCTGGAAATGACTGTGAACAGGCATCACATTGTGGGATTTACTTCCCCCTACCCTTTCTTTTTTTTTTTTTTCCTAAGTGCTTTAGCGTGGCACGAGCTTGTAATAATAAACTAGGAAGGAAGTTGGAGCTAATCATTTGGTTCTGAATGCACAAGCCCTGCCAAATTTCCCCACAGGCATGAAACAGCCGCTCAAGCTGTGACACCAGCAAATTAAATCCTGGAGGTAGCTGACCAGAAGTAATGAAATGTGTATTTACCATACTGATGCTGTCAGTCCTAAGACACACTGGCTTTACAATCTAGTTAAGTGGGGCATGTTTGTCACTTCCAGTGGTGTTTAGAAAAAATACTCAGGTTTGTCCCTCGCCTTTTTCCCAAAATCACAAGCCCGGTGCTGGCTGGTAACCCTCACCTCATACAACATGAACAGGGTGCCCAGAATGGTCTGTTCTTTTCAAACACTGCCAAAATGAAATCCATATCCCAAAGGAGATAAGTGATCTCATCTTATGACATGTTAATTGCCAGGCCTTTTTATTCATCCTTTATCTGCAACTTCATTCCGTAAACCAAACCTTAGAGCTGAAATGAAGGGATAAAAATTATTTCTGGAGCCAATGGATAATAAACAACAGATGCCTCCCACAAACCATGTGTCCCGTGCATGCAGCAGTTTAAAAGCCTGGGCAGCGTACAGGTGTGTGGAAGAGGGCCACATAATCACTGAAAAGAATAGGTACCACTCAGGGGAGGGATGCATTATGCAGGTGGGCGCAGGCATGGGATGAATGAGCCACACAGCTCCTAAAGAGATATCACTCAAAAGATGCCTGTGCATCATGGCAGCAGTGGTTCAAAAGCATCTGGACACCGGCGCACGAAGGAGGGAGGATATCATTTCACGATCCCCGCATGCTTAGAAGATAAAGGACTCACAAAAGGTTATTTTCCCCAGTTAGGTGTTGTCATAGGTAACAACAGCATATGCCTGAGAGACTTCTATGCATTTAGCTGGCAGAGGCATGTTATGCTAATTGCGTGAGAACTATTGAAGAAGGTTAGTGGATCATTTGCTGAATGGTACTTGCTGTGAATTCAAGAAAACATTGAGAGGGGAAAAATGAAAGTACAGTGTTTAACGTGGTTAATACAATACCTATGGAAGAATCAAAGAATAAAATCACACCCCATATGAGCAGTCTCTGAAAGCATTTAATTATATCCTGGGAATGTCTATAACTCTGCAATTATATGCTTAATTTCCAGCTGTACTTGATTAACATCACAAATGATTTATAATACCACCAAACACAAGGAACTTGTTTCGAACTGTTTGTTGGCACATATAAATTTGTTGGGCTCTTTTGTCTGTCTCTTCATAGCGAGGTAGGCACGTTGAGTTAGTGCCATACAATTCAGCAGCAAAGCCAAGGGAAGGCTAGAGTAGAGATAACACCGTTCTCTTTCTTCTAGTGGAGCATTCGAACACCAGTTTATGGAAGGTCAAAACTCACTGACTTCTATGGGATTATACATGCACTTCAAGCTTAATATGTAGAAATCAGGTTTGTCTTTCCTTGATTGGACTTGGAAGACAACCCTGCTTTCTGTGATACGATAGTGGACATGCTTCTGGAAAGCCAGTCAGCGAGTGCCTTCCTTCTCTTGTCTTCCCACGGCAGGAGAGCTGAAGTGGGAATCATCCCACGTCTTCTTTGTGTGAGAAGAACGGGGAGGAAGAAGGATAAGAGAACCTCTACTTGGTTTTGACCAGATCTAAACATAATCCCCAGTTAAAGGTTTGAATCTGTGTGGATCCAAGTGCTGGGTCAGGATTTAAGGCAAAATACAAACAACTTGAAATGTGGTATTTTGATCTACTCAAGGGTAAGCCTGTTGAATTCAGCTGAGGCTAAAGAAAACACATGGAAGCTTTTGCATAATTGTAGTCTTACTTTGTAAACCTTTTGGAGCAATTGCTCAGCCATCTGTGAAGAATTACCCAGAATTCCACAGCAAAGTATTCACCCATTGATAACATTGGCTTATATCATTTTAGCAACTTAAAAGTAATTTTTTAAAAGGCTAATCGAAGCAAACCTCAAATCAACAACTGAAGTTGCATTGCCTCTGTTTTTAATCTAAGGGTTGAAGCTGTCTGGACCATGTATCTTATTTGGGGTGGACCTATTATACGTTTGTTACCTTGTTCGCATGTTGGGTCAGATGAGTGAGTTTGCGAAGGTCCGTTCTTCTCAAGCCTATAGTTTTGCCTGTAGGGTGATATGACCTTGGGTACACTGTGAAATCTCAAAGCCCAATGATAAAAGCATAAATATATGTAAAGGCAAACTACTGTTATTTAAAATCTTACAATTCTTTGTTCTTGGGGGATTTTTGCTTTTTTCGAATGCCAGTAGCTGGCAACACCATATGTGTGAATTCCAAATAGGGAGCTTGGCTCCTGCAGCAGAAATCCAAAAAAGATTATTCTGATGGAAGAATCCCCACTAAACAAAGCCACAAGAAGAGAGGAGGTAGCCAAGCTGCTAGAATTACTCTCTGAAGGAGGTGTCTAGCTCTTTGGTGCAGGAACAACTTGACTGAATGAGTAAGTTGCAAACTAGCCATGGTTGCTCACCCTGTGCTCCAAATACAGCTCTTAGCCTGTGAAATAGGAAGGAGAAAAAGATACCATGGCGTTGGGAACTGAAAATATCAGATATTACAGTTTCCACTGGGGGCAGAAAAATTCTAAGCAGCAGCATGGCCTAATAGACAAAAAGGTAACTCTTGACTAAAGCTTGAACTTTTCTTTCTCATTAATTACCATTAATCTGTTTTGAAATCCTGTAGAGAGCAAGTGCTTCTTGCTGACAGCTGGTTTGCAATTAATAAAAAGGAAAGTGTTTTCAGCTGGTAATGACTTAACAAGCTCATGATATATGAAAACAAGGTTAAATTGCTCCTTTCTCTCTACTACTAATAAAAGAAATATTGAAAATGAAATGGGGTAGCTTAGAAAATAAAAAATACCAAACAAACCCATGGACATAGTGCTGAGAGCTGCTTATCACCTGGTACTTGCTGAAAAGAGCATGTTTGGAAAAGCTTAGTTAGTGCCAGAAATTATTCTTCAGTTGCAGGCTTTCAGAATATGTTGCATTGAAGAATATATGATCCTGTTTCTGCAAGGTAAAAGAGTCTTGATTTAATCATCTCTTTTTTTGGGATTTAAATGACTTACAGTTTGTGGCTTTATTGGAAATCCTCTTGCCCCTGATACCCTTTTTAATCTCATCCTTCTTCTGCTCTACTCCACTTTCTGTCAGGAAAGAAAGGTGGTGGCTTTGTTCCTCAGGATGGAAGGGATGGAGTAGTCAGACCATCAGAAAGCACACGGCAGGAACTAGCCTCCGCTGCAGAGAGACTGGCCTGATAATCAGATGCCTGTGGACTATGGCTGACTGTGAATTGTATTCTGAAAAAAATTGCTGGGGTTTGATGTTCACTATCTTGGAGAATGTGAAACGTAACTTTATCACAAATAGAACATGTGTACCCTATGAATACCGAGGGAAATGGGTAAACGTGAAATAATAGATTTCACTTCAGCAAAGTCTTTTTTCTTGTCTTGTAGAATGCAGAACCTTTCCAGGTTACTGTCCGAGAAGACAATTGTATCGTTGTCTCCCTGGAAGCATCTGATGTGGTGAGCTCATCCTCTGTATATGTTGTGAAGATAGCTGGAGAATCCAAGAACTACTTTTTCCAGTTTGAAGAATTCAATAGCACTTTACCTGCCCCTGTGGTTTTTAATGCCAAATACCATGGCCTATATTACATAGTAACTCTGTTGGTAGTGAACTCAAATATGGTTTCCAAGTCAGCAAGATCAATCACTGTGTTAACCAGTAAGTAACACCTTATTCTTTTTTTCTTCTGTTTCTTCTCTTTGTGTGTGTGTTGTTTGTTTTTTTCCCCAGAAGTTCTTCTTGTGGAAAGGTTGGGTGTGTTTGTTTTGTTTTCCTGGGTGTAGGATGAAACCCTATGTGAGAACAGTAGGGAATATGTGTTGAGAAGGCTTGTGAGTGAAAATTCACAAGGTCTGGGCAAGAAGAAAGGGACAGCTGTGGGTTTCCCCTGGGTGACCCTTTCGGAACACTTCCTGATGAGGCTTAACATACTGAAATAAGTGATGGATGAACCTCCTTTCCAGATGTTCATCCTAAACTCTTTGAACAAGGAGTTCCAAAAACCTAGTAAAAGGCATAAAAAGTTTTGACTGACATTTCAATGTAAGCACTCTTGTTACATGATGAGGTATATTCTGTTTTAAATGCTATAACAATGTTCTTTGCTAATATATTGAAGCACTACTAAACCTGGAAAGCAGATAGTAGCCACCGTGTGTTTCTACACAGGTTTTTGTGATGGAGACCGTATTTGTAGTAGTCTGTCTCTTACTACCTGCAGGTGCATTGATCCTGGGGAAGAGGTGTAATTTTGTTTGCTCTGTCATTTTGTGAAGCACCACAGATTTCTGTGTGATTCCTGCCATGTTTCTGGCTCTGCTGTTGCTCCAGAACTGTTTCCATGTGCCAACCTGAAAACAATTTGTAGAATATAAAATGATTTCTTCATCTGGAAGAAGATTCAAGAAAAGACAGACAAAAAAATTATTTAGATAGGGCAAAACCAATTTCCTGATTTTTTTTTTTTATTTTTTTTTTAGCTAAATGGCACCTTAGAATCTATGCATGGTTTTAGTTGTCTTGCAGATGAGGAATGGTTGTGGTTTTGTGTACTTACATTATTCTGTCAATGAGGAATGCCATCCACTGTAATAACATTCAAAGCATTTTACAGTAGCCTCATATGTTACTGGGTGAGGTGCTTGAAACTTAGGAGTGACCAGATTTTGCATCATCTATACATTCTTCAGCCTTTCCTTGTGTGCTAAAGTTGTGCCCTGATGAGGACAACCCATGAAGGGTTTCATGGGAAAAATATCATGGGGTTGGGTAATATAAGTCTTTCATAAGGCACACGTGCAAGAGCATCTACGTGTTGCAGACAATTTAAGGGTTCATAAGCAGATTGAATTTCCTTTTCTTTGACTGCTTTAACCTTGCAGACAAAGTAATAATTCTAACCCAATTTCCTATTTTATGGTTTGTTTGGTTTCTTAAAAGAAAATAATGGAAGCATCAGGTACCATATACAACTGAAAAAAAATGCCTCACCATGCATTTCCAGTGGGTTTTGAGTGCTGCACTTGCAGTCATGCAGCAGGGCTCATTGCTGTTTGATTTCCAGAGCCCACGAAGGTCACTGATAGCAGGGGAAGGTGTGATCCAGGATGGCAGATGGAGCACATGTTCCTGTGCAGGGGATCTCTAAAGGAAAAAGGGAGCCAGTGTCCCTCTGCCCACCAAAGCCAGCCTTAGACTTCCCATTTCTGGCTCAGGGGTTTTCCACAAGGTGTTCCCGAAAGACCGTGAGGCTGACAGCTCCAAGAGGCATAGCTCACGTCATTCTCACTCCTCCAAGGCTTGACGATGTCCTTTCCAACAGAAGGGATCCCACCGCTTTTCACCACCTGTCTTCTGCGGGTGTGCTGGCAGCATCTCAGGGTTTCCTACTGTGGCCTCTGCTGCTCACCGAGACCTTGGAAGGACCAGTGATTTTGGCAGTCGGCCAGCGCTCTTTGAGGAACTCTTATAACAAGAAGGGAACAGCGAATTTCACTGGGTTTGTCTCAACAGAAAGTCAGGCTGGTTCAGGGAAAAGAAAAGGCATTTTTGCAGGCAGCGTTGAAGGATGCTGTACTGAGCACTAAAAGTGTGCTGTAAATTGTGGGCTTCGCGGGGGAAAGGGCCCAGGCTCCTTCCTAACATTTTCTGTTAATGCTAGCTCTCATGTAGCAGCTTCAGCTACTAACATAGCTCTTCTTTTTAAGCACAAGGCTACAGGATTGAAAGTAAATTTGGGATGAAAAGACAGCGTAGCAGTCTGGGCTTTTTAAGGTGTATTTCAGTACAATGCTTTTGGGAAGATATTTTAAAACTCATGTAGTGACCATTGGCTTCTCCTGCAAAACTATATTAGATGATAATTGGTTTTCATTTTCTTATTTTAATTTTTCCTTTTGTTGGTATTGTCCACTGCCTGTCTTACATCATCTTCTGACTATTAATTAACTTGATTTTTTTGGCAGACCATAATTAGGATCGATTCATATTTTTCTTCATGCCCTATGCTATTTCTGCCTGTTTAACATCCTCCGTTTATTTTAACCATGCAAAGACTGTCTAATATACTATAACTGTCTAATGTATTCCATCTATATCTTACACGTGAAAAAATTACATGTCGCAACTAGCTTCCAGGACCATATTAATTCCTGCTCTAATTTCATTGGTATCGGGAGAGCTTTACCAGTTGCAGATTGGCCCCATTCACTAGGCTGCCACAAGATAAATCAAGCAGGGTAGCCAGTGGTGCCAGTGTGGTTATTCCCAAGGCTGTACTTCAATATTTCGCAATAGTTTTCTGGGATCTTCTGATGTCTGCAAAGGAGTCAGTGCAGGGAGATGTAGTCTTCCAGCTTGGCCATATGCTGGAGATTTGAGTTTCACACAGAGCAGTGTGTATCCAAATTGTGCATGTCAAAACGAGAGCAAGGTCGATCAAAGAGATTGCCTACTTAGAAATTCAGTGAGAGTCGCGAAAGACCTCTGTTATCCGATGGTATATCTTGATGACATTTCCTTTTTCCTATTCACATCCCTCAGCGATGTGCTGCTTCTCAGCCTATTGGCAAGAAAACGGTATGTCTCTTCACAGGTGGAAACTTCATCCCACTTAAGTCAGGGAAGATTTTGGTTTACCCCCCAAAGATCTCTGTCCAGAAAAAAAAGATTCCTCAAGATAAAGATGATTTTAAAAGCTAACAAAATATATATTTTATACATTATAAATATGCACATATAATTATATATGTGTAAATATGAATACCTGTGACTATATGTGTGCATAAATATGTACCTATAAAAATATAAAATATCTTAACATTATATAAATATATATAGATGCATGTATGCATGCTACCATTTGAGACTTCTGTTGTTAATTTGGGCCTTCTCTGCAAGACTGAACAGTTTATTTTGTGCTTGTCTCTGGAATCATTTTGGGGCTTTCTCATGTTAATCAAAACACCACAAACTATAGAGTTTCCTTGTTTAGGTTCTGTAGTCCAGATTGTTGTAATGCTATTTGTTAAATGCTATTGCTAAAGTGCGAGCTATTTGTTGCAATATTTCTTCTTGGAGCCCAAGGGTTTTGTCAGCTTGAGCACAGCCCACATCCCTGCATTGCTTCCTGAGCCGGGACATTAGAAGGACAAGATGAACAGGGCACATTCAACTCTTAGATAAGAAACCTGTAAAATAGAATTTGAGCACAAAATAGCACTTTTCCTTCTGATTCTGTAGTAAGGTTACGTTCAGCAAATTGGGCTCAGTGCTTCACTGAAGCAGAAAAGCTGAAACCCTGACCACTTATTATTAAAGATCCCCGGGATGGTTTTCACAAGAATAGGTGTGTGAGTCTCGCCCTTCTGGCCAGATACCTGTGTGTGCAATTGTGTTGTGCCTATCAAAATGACCTTCCTTCCAGTTTTCAGTCTGGGCAAAGTTAGAAGTAATTCAGGTATTTATTTCAAGGCTGCTTTCTTCTGCTCTTGGAGTTTCGGCTTTTCAATGGGAGTGAAGTAACTCCAGAATTTATATAATTAATTTAGTGCTTTGCAATATTTGAAATAAAGTCCCACCTTATTACTAATTGATTTTAAAGTAGTTTATGAGAGAAATAAAAAGCATGGATGTAAAATCAGTGACTGAAATTCTCACTCATTCTCGGTTTTCCCAGCTTGAAGCCTTGTTTTGCTCTTCCCAGGGTGGCTCAAACCCATATAGCCTTTTTTTTCAAATTCAATGTCAATTTTTGTTGTGAAGGAAAAAATGTTTGTACATTTGAAGGAATGGGGAGAGCAGCACATCACAAAGCTATTGTGTGCTGTAGGAAAAATGTGTCTCTGCTGGGAACTGGAGAAATCAGGATCTCAGCATCTCTGAGGGTAATTAAGAGCAGCTTTGCCTGACTTATTTTAGCTTGCAATTAGGAGTTTTGAGTAGTAAATGTCTCATTGTTTCAAAAGCATATGATTCCTTACATAAATCACTGTAAAATATATTCCCTTTAGGGAGCGTTCTGCCTCTGTGTCTTCTACAAAAAAATATTTTCCTCAAGAGACCAGCAGGCCTGCTGCCTGGGACTCTGATCTCTTCAGCTCTCTGAAAGTAATTGGCATTAGACCTAGTTAATGCTCCGTTGTCATTGTGCCAGATGCTGCAGGAAGTGATTCAGCAGGTCAAATCCTTTCCTCTGGCTCGTTAATGGATCAGAGCTGTTGAAGTAGGAGCTTCAGAGTTTTTTTTTTTTCCAATGAAATGTAAATCTGAAGTCCTTCGTGCTTTTCTTTCTTAGAGGATGACGTGGCACATCTTTAAAAAGGCTGGTTATTCGTGGCAGCCCTAAATTTGAAACATAACTCAGAAGAACATCTAGGTCTATTAGTGCTCATCTTTCCCCAGCAAAAAAGTTATGTTATCCCCTTTTTAAGGTGAAAAAACCCTCCATCAGAATCAAAGAAACAAAAAGAGCTGCAACCATATAAGTACTTTTTCCTGCCATAATTTCCATTGGAAGGCTGATTTAAAACATTGGCCTAAATCTTTTCCAGAACAAAAGATACACCTTTGTTCTTGTGACAACATCATTTTTTAGTTTGTATTGTCTGTTTATTAGTCACGTTATGTGGGCATCTCGGAATTGCGGTATGTACCATAATTGCTCAGGTACTGCTTTCACTTACACTCCCCTTTCACAAGCAATTGCACGTGGTATCCTCTATTGCATATCATAAAGTTGAACATTATGTTCCTAAAGTATTAAACAGTAGCTGTTTAATCTCTACAATGGTTGATTTTTAGCAAGAGATAAAACGATCCCTAAAGTTTATAGCATGATGGATGCTTTACCCAGGCTATGACTTACTCCCAGTAACTATATAAATATGGAAATAGTGTCATGCTGGGGAGAAAGTTATGTAGTTCACAACTACTTCTTCTGAATTAAGGGGATTACCCATGGGAGTTAAGTCACTCCACTAATGGGGCTTCTTTTTTATAAAAGTCACAAGACGAAGGTAAATCATGATTAATTTAGGTTTGAGTGTGAGAAGCAAGAGAGTTTATCTCAGTCTCATTTCAACTACCCACATGTAATACTACATCTAAGCTACCACAGTAATCAGTCGCTAATTGAATCTGTAGAGTGACCTGATCTCTGAATATTAAAACCAAATGGATTTGGACTGGAATATGGTACTTATTTTCAATGTTCCTTTTTTTTTTTTTTT
>VYZM01001756.1:265291-323828 GCA_013398915.1 Dromas ardeola
TTCCCCTGGATGTCAAACTTTAATGTGTCTGGCACAGACTGAATGCTTTAATGGAGGATTTAGCATCCAGAATTTTCCAGGGCATTTGAGGAAGAGGTTAGCAGCATTTTTTCTGGTATCTTGATGTCTGTATAATGCAAGATACGTGTTAAATGCAAAATGCTGTAGAGTCCAGGAGAAACACAGAAGTTAAGTTTCTCATAAGTAGATACAATGGGAAAGCAGTTGCTATAGGAGCAGCAGATTCTGAGACACTAAGAAAAAAGTCAAATTTAGGTCTTGATCCTGCAAGTTTGTCTATGCACGTTTAGTATAATCTGTGTCGTGGTTTGGGCTAAAAATAAAGAGATTGTACATGAAGAAGTGCCTTAAACATGCTATTAGAGGGACACCGTAATCCCCTAAGTCCCTTCTGTAATATGACTTCAGATGTCAATGTAGTGTAGAGCGTTTACAAGGCTCTAAATTTTCTGAAGTGTTATATTACACTTGATTTAGGCTATTTCTTGAGAACCACTGTAATCTGTGAAAAGCTGGATCCTAAATACTGAAATCTGTAAAATTAAAAAGACCAGACTGTTTATGCTCTGAATTATAAATATAGATAGTGAAGAGTGTCATTTTACAACTTATTTTTTAGGTTTTATTTTAAACTTATTTTTTAAGTTTAATAACCCTAGGAGCAGTTAGTAAGTGAAAAACAGAACACGATTTTTATCTGCTGAGTGTCCTTTTAATTTCACAGTGTGCAAATAGCTTTTGATGTGAAGATTTGGTGCCGAAGGAAGTAAGATAATGGAAGAATCTTTAAATTGCATTATATCACTCATGCTACTCTGCTAACATCAGCCATGAGCAAGGAGATGGTAGTAAGCGGAAGATAACAACAAGAAAGAGAGTCTGTGGTGATTACCGCTTAATTCAATTATTGGTTAATTAAATCAAAGCATCAGGAGGAAAAATCATTTGGATTAAAAAATGAATATAACTTCCATCCTTTATTTGATTTGTTGTAGGAAGGAATAAATGGGGTAATTTAATCACTGACATAAGAAAGTTTCAGTAATTCTTTCAGAAATAAGGAGACCTCAGATGTGAATGAGATAGCAGAAGAAAGCCCAGGGCACACCCGCTAACATGAAAGATGACTGCATGCAAGAGTTGTGCTATTTAGAGATTGTTATTGTCATTTAAACTACTATCGTGTGCTATGTGAGCTGTGATATGAACCCTCTGGTCATGTGGATAGTCAGATGAACTATTTATTTCAGAATAAGGGATGGGGAAAGCCTCAGCAGAAAGAAGAGGGTAGGCTTTTTTTCCTGTGATCTGTTTTACTCCTATTTATTTCTAGGCTATCATGAATTGTCAGCAAAATTTTCACAGATCGCATCACTGGAGTGCCTGTTGGTATCTATAAGATTGGGAGTTTCTATTTGTAAGTGGTTAACATACAAATATACTGATGTTTACCTGAAGCTAATGAAGCATCTTTGCCATGAGAAATAGTTTAATAATCCCACAACATTGCATTCCCATGCTCAGACAAAGTTAAAAATGACAACACGACTTCTTCTTAGGACTCAGGGGGAGATTCTGTTTGCATCTCTGGCTTTTGCTCTTAGTTGTTTTTTTCTTCTCCGCAGATCTGGAAGCTTAGTACTGTGATGAAAATACTGGGCTATTAATTTGGATTTAATTTTTGCGTTCACTACAGTCTTGCTTTTCCATCTTTGATTAACCTTTTCCACCTTCCGCGGGGTAATTCAACTTAGGAAACTGATACTGCTCCTCCCTTTCATGTACTCTTTCCTCTTGCTCATTGTGAATCTATGCTCTTTGAGGAAAAATATTTTATGAGTTTTTCTCCAGTGTCTAGCACAGCAGAACTTTGAACTCAAATGTGTCCTCTAAGGCCATGCTAATGAATAGCCTGAATTTTTCAATCTGTTCCCTAAAGTGTGTGGGGACTAAATCAACACGATAAAACTTATAAGGGTGTAGGCATAATTACTGAGGGTGTTGTTCATTAACTACCTCTATTCAAAAATGCTAGTATGACAAATTTCAACCAACACTATAACCTTGATTTGAATATATGCTTCGCACTCTTCATCAGTGTATAGTTGCGTTGCTCTAGTTTTTTTCTTGCTAAGGAGGGCATCAAGCAAAAAGCTAAATTTTTAGATTTTTTTATTTTTTTTTTTTGGGGGGGTGGGGATGGATAACATTGGCTGAATAAAACTGTGATGGTCTTATTAGCAACAATCCAGACTCCCAGCTATAGTGAATTGACACAGCTTTCCTTAGTTAGTGGAACCACACTGGTCTAGATGCCACATCACAGGACACAGTCTGTTTTTCTTACCTTTTATAGCCCACCTGGCTCAGAGTTCAGAGCACTAGATCAGCAGTTCCGTGCTTACCTCCTTTCTGTGCTCAGGCTTCCCCTGTGCCCTCTAGTAAATCACTTCTTTACTTCCCCGTACCACAGTTTTTCATCTGTAAAATAATGGTACTGTTATATTTGGTAGAAGTTTGGTGTGGATAAATATGTTGCAGATATTGGCCCTCTCAGATGTGGTAGGAACAGGGACCGTGTGTAATTACCCATGAAACAAAGAAATTAATACATATCAAAATAGAAAGTCTTAATTCAGGTAGCTTCCATTGGCCATTACACTGATAAGCTTCTCAGCTAATCTTAAACTTTTAGATTTATGCCAAAGTTATGAGCAGTTGCAAGTGTTTCGTTGTGTTTGTCTGGGCACTTTTACATGACTAGCAAGCATTAAAGGTGAAAATCTTTCTGGGGTGATGAGTGTGAGTGCTTAAATAATAACCTTATTTTTTATGGCAAATAAGGAATTTTTTCCATTGAAGTCTAAGTGTCAAGAACATAAATTGTTTTGTGAGAGAACGCACAAATCTTGGCTTTGACAACGTCCCGAGTAGCTTTGTCCCAGACCTCTGTGAAGCCCCAGGTATCACCTGGCAGATTTAAGAGTGCCTGTGCCATACCTAGCAAAACCGTTAGTTTCTTTGGTGTTGTATATGTGTCAAGAACTCAGTTTGCCTATTAATGTGCACCGTTCTTCCTTTTTTCCTTTTATTTGTATATCCTTTAGAACCCCTTCCTGTGAGCAGTGTTTCTATCTATGATTACAAACCATCTCCAGAAACAGGCGTGTTGTTCGAAATTCAGTACCCCGAGAAGTACAATGTTTTTACCAGGGTAAATATAAGCTATTGGGAAGGAAAAGACTACCGAACAATGCTGTACAAAGGTAGGAGGAAACTATTCCACTAAAACTTAATGCTAACTCTGCTGGAAACATTTTAAACCATGGTCTTAGGTGTGTTTTTTGGCATGTATTTGTTATAATGATTAATATTTCTGGTAATGTGTCTGTTTATATAATAATTTTTGTACCATGAAGTAAGGGAAGGGTCTTTGAATTGAGCTAGTGGTTCACTTTGGATTTAAACCTGCTTCCCATCCTAGTTCTAGTGATGCTTCCTTTCTTTTGGATTTTGGAGAAAGACTGGGCGGTTAGATTTTTTTAATCGGTTCTGAAAACAACCTGCGAAGGGATCACCATTTTCTGGTGTTTCCAAATAAACATGTACACTAAAATGCAAAATATTTTCCACCATTTTTTTATCTTCCCTGCTGCTGTACAATCCAAAGTAAAAGAAAAGCAAAAAGGAAAGAAACACAAAACTCAGTAGGAAGGTCAGAGATGCATTTTTGCTTTCTAGATATGCTTGTTGAAATCCCTGGATGACTTTCTGTGTCACTTGAAATCATTATAAATTTCCCAGTCCCTTCCCTCTGGCGAAGGTTTCCTCTTTGGTGAATGGCTGATAGGAGAGCTCTGGGATGCCCCAGAGCTGGGAAACCCATTCAATATATCTGATTCCTGGTGCAGGATTTAAACCTGGTAGCTCTGTATCACCGTACAGTGACACAGGGATAATAGTACTACGCTGTGTAGTACTGTGTATTACTGTAGCTTTCAATATTGTCCCTGAGCTAATAAACCCTGCTGCATATTATAAATTTCATTTTTCTTAAAATAATCTGATAAAAGGCAATCAATCTGACAATCTAGACAGTCAGTCTAAACAATTTAAACAACCCATCTAACCATTTAAACAACCAAACAAGAGCAAATTCTGCTTTCTTTTTTATTTGTTTAAAACTGGACTCCCTTTTGCCCTGCAATATAGTTTAATCATAGCGTTTATCTCAAAGATGTAAATGGGACTATCCTATGGAAAGCATTCTAAGGGGTGAGAAAGGCACCTGCATGCTCTGCAGGCCCTGAAACCCCAATGGTTTAACATTGCATACTGGCATTAAAATGCCTTTGAGCAATCCAGTAGGCGCTGGATTGAATTTTAGGCACTGAACTAAGGTTCCCAATGTAGAAGTCTGGTCACTGTAAACTCTCTCTAAAGTCAGCAGAGGGAGATACGCACCTGCAGGAGGAGGTCAGAAAAATTTTTGGAGTCTCTTTGCTTCAATACAGAGTGGAGCTAGAAATCACATTTTCAGTGCTTTGAAGTGCCAAAGTTAGGCAGATTCTGGATTATAGCACAAAATATAGGTGACCCTTTTCCAGAGAACAAAAGGGATACAAGCAGTAATTTTTGTCTTTTACAGCTAATACGTGATTCCAGGGGCTGCAGTGCTGTAGCTGCAGCTGCTGATTAATAAAAAAGTCAACCTGAATTAAGAGATTCACTAATCAACTCGCACACTCCTTCCCGTAGCCACGTAGCCCTAAGCAACTTCTCTTCAGCCCGCACGTGTAGTGATGGTGGACGTGAGCTCAGCTCTCAGTTCCGCGGCTTGCGCTCAATCGCATGGTGGATGTGGCCCTTTCAGCATCCACCCCCAGCCTCATGCCTCAGTCAGCAAAAGACCAAGGAGGCTTTTGCGTGCGGCAGTTAAAGGTCTGCAGAAACTGTCAGATGCTCTTTGAGACATTCAGCGTCATGTGGAACAGGTTGCCAGACTCAGTTCCCTTTCCTGTGAAAAGTAGTTCATGTTTCTTGCGCTGAGCTTTTTTTTTTTTTTTTCTTTCTTTTAGTAGCAAAGTGGTTTTGACAGCCAGAAAAAATGTTGGCAAACTGAATTATTAGAATTTCATGTCTCAGACTGGACTGAGCAATGTTTAAACATCTGAAACACTGCCAGTTCAGCATGTGCAGTCGCATTATCAGAAAGTGAACACTTGATGTATTTTCCTCTTTTTTTTTTTTTTTCCTTTCTTCTTTTCTTTTTAAACCTTCAGCAGATTTCTTTAAAGGTAAAACAGTTTTCAATCACTGGCTACCAGGTATATGCTACAGTAACATCACATTTCAGTTGGTATCAGAAGCAACCTTCAACAAAAGCACGCTGGTGGAATACAGCGGGGTCCAGCATGAGCCCAAACAGCACAGAACAGGTGAAGAAAATGATTATGTACCATTTACTTCAAGTCTGTCTGTCTCCTTTCCTTTCTGCCACGGGGAGGGGATTGATCCCAGAGGGAGGAGAGTCTGTGTGGGAGCAGTCCTAGGAGCTGCTCCTGGCCAGGAGCATGGGAGGAGGATGCTGCGGCTAATGCAGAGGGTTATGCGTACAATACAAGGCAAAGGGAAATTTGCATGACTGTTTCTGTTATAAAGGTTGCTTCTTAGAAAATAAATTCTGCTTCTTATAAGAAATCCTAGGCCTTGTGCTGGGAATTAATTTTTAAACCACCGGAATAGCCGCACTGAGCGTACTGTTGATCTATCTATATTGGTCTGTCTCCTTGCGCAGTGAATCATAGCTAAACTGTTGGAGAAGGCTTTCCGCATTGTGCAGTCTTCTATCACAGAGAAGAAGAATGTCATATTCGCCCTACTTGGCGGCCAGTTTATGCCCTGAAGCATGAACTTTTAATTTCCGAGACAGCAATATTGCAAAGGATGAAAATTGCATTTGTTCAGGGCCCAGAACTAATTTAATTTGGTCCTGGGATGGTGCCCAAAACTTGCCTCTTAATCTGTTGGACCACAGACATTTTCCAGGGTCCAAAGTGAAATGAACCAGTGGCAAAATCAAAAGGTCAGATCTTCAGATGAGTACACTGATGTTGGTCCTTTGTCTTGGACAGAGTAAAGCCAACTGATGCCAGCTGAGTTCTGTCCTGAGAATCCCAAATATAGGTATTGAGACACTGAACCATAACAATGCCACCAACAGGACCACATTTTTCTTTCCTGCTGCCCTCTCATCCCTCATTCTTCGCGTGAGCTGCAATGAGATTGTACTGTCTGGTTTTGTATCAGTGGCAGTGGCAGGGACAAGGGAGGTGAACAAATTAGTGTGTTGTAAGGTGCCATTTTAAAAGTTGCCAGTCAGAATTGTTTGCGGAGGCTACTCGCACTTGTCGTGTGTAAGGGCAGACGGACAAGGAATTACAGTGAGGCAGACAAAATGCTGTGTGTTCACCTCCTGACATAACTTGAAGTAACTTCTTTGCATGCCAGAATTTTGTCCTCTTGAGACCCAAGTCTTAAGATCAAGCTTTCACAAATATTAAAATTTACACTGATGTTTAATGCTTGTGAAAAGGTGGCTACTAAAAGCATATGAAAAGCCCTACAGGAACATGAAGGTCATACTTTTAAATATGAGCTATGCCATATATTAGTTTTGCATATATTTTTTTCAGTTCATTTCTACAGAAGTAATTCTTTCCACGATCAAGATCTTTCTGGAAGACACAATAAAATAAATGAAAATCTACTCTTACATGAGTAGCCTTCTTGCTGTAATGGCATTGAACTCTGATTTACTGTGACTTCACATCTACTTTTCTTCCTGGTATTCTTGAGTCATGATTCTTCTGTGAATTTACACTCATCTTGATCCCACTAGAATCACTTCTGCTATAATTACATGTAAGAGAAGGGAGAATCTTAATAAGAACAAGGTATTTCAAATTATCCATGGATGCACTGTTTTTCTGCAAACAGTGTTTTTCTGGGGAATTAACACATCGTAAAGATGCACAGAACATACCTATTCAAAGACTAACCCTTGCTTCTCTTTTAGTTCCTTACCCACCTCGAAACATTTCTGTTCAGATTGTACCAATCAACAGAAACAACTGGGAAGAGCACAGCGGAAATTTTGCAGAAGAATCCTTCATGGGACCACAAGAAATCATAAGGAAAGAAAAACAAAGCCATTTTTCTGACAACCCACCTGACATTCCAGTAGTGAACACATCTGCAGCCTGGCCGGACTACCGCTATAACAGCACTGAGTACGAAACTACGTCGCAGCCGTACTGGTGGTCTAACGAAGCTGAGTCATCAGAGGGTGAAGAGGAGTTCGTCAATGCAGTTTCCAGTGATTACGAGGCCAATGAAGTCAACACATCTGGAAAACTCAAGCCAGAGCCCCCCTCCTTTCTTCCTGTACAAATGGTGTTGACCTGGTTACCACCAAAGCCTCCTACTGCATTTGATGGTTTCCATATCAATATTGAAAGAGAAGGTAAAACAGAGACTTACACGTTTTTCAAAGACCTTTTCTGTAATTCCATTGGTGGGTTGTCTCCTCTACAAATTATTAATTACCTAGTACTCTGCTGCAGCGGGTTTTGTTGGATCTCGTGTATTTCTTGAGAATTTTCTTGCATTGGATAGCATCTAGTTCAGGTCGGGCTTCATAAAAAGTAAGGGAGGAGGGGTAAATCACAGCTTGCAATTCTCTTTTGTTAAACAAGATTTATACTGTTGTACGTATTGCTGCACTGTTTACACTGCAGTTATCGTAAATCCATTCTGGTATTGGAGAAAGGAGAAACAAGCTGTTAGAAATTTGAGACGAAGAATGTACATTATATCATGTAGCTTTGTTAGCCACTGAGAAAGGTTCTCAGGGAGACATCAGCTGGAAGGGCCATACAGAAAAGAGGGCCTACATGCAGATTAACAGTTTTCTCAGAGGACAGCTCCTAAATGTATTCCTGAGGCCACAGGGTGGCTGAGATGGAGAATGGGGAGACTTTTCAAGTGATGAAGATGCAATAAAATAGCCATGTTGCTTAAAGATTTTCTGTTTTAAAATCTATTTTCTCCAAATGAATTTTGTTTCCTGACAAGCAGTTTTCATAAGCCTTCCCACGCTGAGGACAAATATTCGTTTTGCAGAAGAAGGCGGCAATAGATAGAAAATTGGAAGCTCCTTTTCTTCCATGCCATGCTGTTTTTCACTTGCACAGTCATGGCAACCCTATTTTATCATCCCTGTTACTGAATGAAAATTTGTCCTGGGTTTGTTGTTCCTCTACACCTATACTGCAACCTTAGTCATTAATTACTCTTGTGCTGATGGCAAGAAGGAAAACTACCCACATAAATCCAGTCCTTTTGGATACCTTTTAATCCCACAGCAGAAACAGCATTAGCATTTCTGATATAAATCATTTTATCAGTGGCTTTCAAATTTCAATTAATCCGCACTTTTTTCCCCCCTGATTTAGAGAACTCCACGGAATTTTTGACAGTAAGTGAGGACACTCACAAATTTGTTGCTGAACTGAAAGAACCAGGAAAATATAAGTTGTCTGTAACAACATTTAGCTCGTCTGGCTCTTGTGAAGTTCGTGGAAGTCAATCAGCAAAAACACTTAGCTTTTACATCAGTAAGTATCTCAACAAATCTGTCTTTTTCTCCCAGACCAATATAACTTTAATGTACAGAGTTTGACCACTGTGGCAGCTATGGCATCTGCTGCAGGATCACAAGAGTCTGGTCTTCTGGAGTTCCATGTGCCAGAGAAGGAAATACAGTGCAAATATGTTATATCCTGCCTGGATGGGCCTTCATCATGCCATTTTGGCAGAGCTAAGAACTGAAAACAGGTGAGGTATTTGGTAGAGTCATAGAATCATAGAATGGTTTGGGTTGGAAGGGACATTAAAGATCATCTAGAGTCATTGCCTAGTGTTTGGAAGAGGCTCACTGAAACAGGTTCCCATCTTGCATATTTCAAAGAGAGGATTTAATTCCGAGAATTAAGTCGGTGATTATAGAGATTCTTGGAAATACTTAACTTCCTTACTCCTGGAGGCTGTATGTACCGGGTTAGGGATGAAGGGCATCTCAGGCTGAGAGTGTGGGAATTGCACAATTAAACACTGAACTCTGAAATTACATGGTCTCTGAGAGAACACGGGGCAAATTACAGTAGATTAAATAGTTCAGCCTGCTAAATTCAGAGGAGAATAATTAATTTGTTATTTCCCCATAGAAGCCCAGGGTTTCTTAACTGAAGATTTAGTAAAAGACAAAGTAATAATACACCACGCGTAAACTAATATCATGACTGACAATTAGATCATCAAGTGAGACAGGTGTTGGTGAATTCATACTATTATCCTTCTGATGGCTGTGGTCACCTTTGTACCTTTTTCTACAAAAGGAAATAGATATAGCCTACAAAATGCCCGTACAACGAGAACAAGGGAATACTTGCAGCATGACACAATTTTGCATGTGGGAGGATAATGTCTCCCCCAAATCACGGATGCTGCAACAAGGCATGGTAGTTAAGGCTGGCAGAAATATTCATATTAAAAGGAAATGTACTCAAGTAATTAAGTCCATTACTAATAAAAATTGTGTCTTTAGTAGCTCGTAATATTTACAAATACTAACTATTTAGGCTTAAATTCATCATAATGCTTGACTGCATGTCAGTGAATTCCACTATCGCTCCTATGGTTTTTAACAACTTTATAGTTGAAAGAAACAGTACTTGGAAAACAAAGAGAAAAGAGGAAAGGGCACATGAGAGAAAGGGTCTCTGCTGTTGTAATTTCACTGTCTTCTGGTTTTCTTTAGGAATAGTTATTAGGCAGCTTCATTATATGGAAAACATTAAAGTAGATATAAGTATACAAGTATATCAAATAAATTATGTAGCATTGCTATTAGTACCAAATGTTATTCCATTTTACAAGGTGTGACTTATTTTCACTAAGCAATATGCAATACAGTGTCTTTCATGAAGTCTGCTAACTGGGGACAGAGACCTGAGAGAAATGAGAAAACGTTAATCCAAAGTATAGGTATACTGATTGATAGATTAAGGATGAGCTTGAATCTCATTGGGTATAAAGTACTAAGATGTTACAGGAATGTAACGAGTATTTTCATTTTGCACATAACACATGAGGATGTTCGGGGATTTGGGTTTTGTCTATTAGTCTTGCAGCCTTTTAGAACCACATGAGGATTCTTGGTAAACATCTCATTCGTTCTGACAAATGCAAGATCCTTAGTATTTTAGATAGATTTTATATGTATTTCTGGTAGTATGCCAAATCTGAGATGTGCACAAGTACTCTTAAGGTGGAATTGCTTTTCCATTCCTTTTTATGAGTCTAATCAAGTAGGCTTTTTGTGTGAGGACTACAACTTTGAGCCGTGACGTGAGGTAACTCACTTCCCTTAAGGCTGATGCTGAAAAAATTTCTGAATTATAAGAGCTACGCATACATCCACTGCCTCCAGAGATTAATCTAGTGATCTAATTCCTCTTTTTACCTGAGTAGGTGTGGGTCTGCTGTCATGAATAAATTTTGCTCACAGCTTCAGCCTTATCTTATCCTTGTAGCATTCAGTCAGTGAATCATCCTGTCAAATTACTGGCTTGTATTACAAAATATTTTTGTTGCACTCAGATAGAAGTCTCTGAAATGTCAAATCTTATAGGCTGATCTTACACCAAATTCTTGCTCTGGCATTTATTTTCTCCATAAACTTAAAGCACCATTAGAATTGCGTGGAGGAAAGGGATGTCAAGGAGAGAGCTGCCACAAGTGTCACTTAAAAAGTGACACAAAAAGCTGACAATTTTCATGCAATCTGAAATTTTGACCAAGTCTAGCTGAAGTTATTTTCCAATTTTTTTTTTTTTTTTTTTTATATTTAAACCTGTGTTCTCCACTAAGTGCTTCAAAAAGTCTGATGGAGAATGAGATTCTTCACTGTGGTAACCGCTGTGAACTCAATTTTCATGCTTCGAGGCTGTAGTACGCTTAGAGGGTAGGTTAGTGTGTGGAGAGGCGAAAAAATTTGTGTGCTTGTCCTTTAATATTTTTCAATGATGTGTCCATTATTGGATGTCACCACTTTTAAACATTCCCTTGGAGCAAATCTGATATTTCTGGGTGGTTTCTGGTGAGCAATAGAGAATAATGCAATCTGAATTTTCTGACAGGGACGTTTCTCTCATCTTCTCCTGCTCTGCTACAGGTGAAATAGCACCGGCCACAGGCTGTTTCCCAGGGGCTGCCATCTTCGCTGCCCGAGGGCTGTGGAGATGGACAGCTGTCAGTCCAGCCTCTTTCACCAGTACTAAATAATCCCATGAAAGAATGATATTTTAACATCAGTGCCTCACATGCATAGAGTGGCTTGCTCAGTTGTGCTTTTGGGACATTTCCCAGGCCCCACAGGTGAATGGATAGAAGAGCTCACTGAAAAGCCCCAGCACGTGACCGTGACGGTGCTAAGCTCCACTACTGCCCTGACATCCTGGACAGCATCACAAGAGAGCGGCGGCAATGGCACCATTGTGTCTGTGGTCTCCCTGACCTGTCAGAAGCAAAAGGAAAGTCAAAGGCTTGAAAAGCACTACTGCACTGAGGTAAGCAGTGGAAAAGGGAGCCTTTTCAAATACAGGAAAAAATTTGCTAATCACCCTGCTGCTTGGGATCGTGGAGCTCAGGCTCAGGGCTGCAAAAGCACAGCAGTAGGTGTTCCCTTCTGCAATCTAAAGGGACACAGGTGATGCAGGGCAGAGGGGAGAGCACAGCATTCAGGAAGGAACGTGTGCAGGAAACCACAGTAGTGTTAAAATTGTATTTCAGTTGGAGTGACTGTGGCCAATCCTTCGTTCGAGCTCGTGAGTTATGTTGTACCCTTTGAGACATTTTTGTGGCTGTTGTGGTTTAACCCCAGCCAGCAGCTTGGACCACGCAGCTGCTTGCTCAATTCTCCCTCTTCTTCCCGAGAAGGGCAGGGAGAAGAGAGAGAAAAGGAGGGGAAATGAGAAAAAACCCCCACCTCATGGGCTGAGATAAAGACAGTTTAACAGAACAACAAGAGAAAACAAACAACAACAAAAAAAGAACCCAAAACCCAATAATAATAATTATAATGGTAAAAGTATATACAAGGTAAAGTAATACATCATAAGTCACTCTCACCCCCTGGTGAATTGGTTTCCCAGCCTGTCCCAAACGGTAATTGTGGATTCCCGCCCCCCTGCCACCACCCTTTTATAATACTGTGCATGGTGTCTCTGGTATGGAAAACTATAAACATCACCTGGCAGCAACTAAAACAATATGTATTATTGACATTCCTTTCATACCAAATCTGAAACACAGCAGCCACTAGAAAGAAAATTAACTCTACCCCAGCTGAAACCAGGACAGGGGCAGTAGGAAAAATGGTGCCATATCATAATAACACTTAGGGATATGCTGTAATACTATCATCAAACTTGCATAAATTCTTTCTTAGATATTCTACGTATGAATACAGAACCTGACTAAACTTTCTGGAAGTTTAGAGGTGATCGTAAGTCAGCTTTTCTTTTCATCCATCAAAAAAGGTGTCGGCACTGGAAAGTAAATGCAGACCACCCATGATTTGGATGGAAAACAATTCTTTAGGGTTGCCATGTGGGACATGTTTATAATGATCAATAATCCTGAACCCCCAAATATGACAGTTTTCTGTTACTTGAAACTCTTAGTGAGTGCAACCCCATCTGTCAGATCCTGTGGCTATGATGAATCAGTGGCATGTGCCTTCAATTAGAAAGAGGTTTTAGCCCACATCTCAGTTGCCTCACCAAGATGCTGATAAGGCCATTTTCTGAGCAGTACCGCAACTTCTGTCTGGCTCCCTACATGCGTGTGATGGAGAAGTCTGCGAAGGACTGCAGTGCTGCCCTGCTGCGCCCTTAGCTTGCTCATGGGAATGGAAGGAGACCGCTAACACTCTCAATAAATCTTCATCTCCTTCAAATTTGTGATTAACCCTGCAAGTTAATCAATACAGGGAGTTTGCATCCTTTAAAAATGTCTTTTAAAATGAATCTTTGACAGAATGTTTTGGGTTTTATTCCCAGACTGTCCATGAACTTAAACATTTGGAAGTGTCTTTAGATGACAATTTGAGAATTGTTTTTCAGAGTCAGGAGGTAATCTTCTTGGGTTATTTTCCTTTAATTTATTAAAAGTGCAGTCATTACATCAGGAAGCAAAACAATACAGTACGTGATTATGTACCAAAGATAGCAAGTATATACATATATGATTAAAGGAAATAATACAAAATTCATCTACAATCTCAAAAACAAGTACCTAAAACTAATCCGTGACTAAACAAGTTATCTGTAAAAATAAATGTGTATTTATTGCAAGTAGGTAGAAAGGTCTAAATACAGTTATTTGTTTCTTTTTTCTCATTACAAATATTCGTACCACCTCTAATCAAATTTCATCAGCTTATTATACCTGGAATTATTAATGTTGGTTTGAATTCTCCTTGACAAGCTGAAAAGGCCAAAATTCAGTGCAGAGTTCTATCCATTTCTACCCTTGTGCGTGATTTAGAAGTGATTTAGCTTTCCAAAGCAGCTGTTAAATATAAATTCCCTTCCTCGCTAAATCTGTGCTGGCACTGATGTAGCAGTCACTTGCATCACAATAAAACACCAGTGCAAAGGTGGCTGCGATACAGACTTTGGAAAGGTTGCAAAGAAAATATTAGTAGGAAATATCAGCCTGCAGTTCTAGAAGGGGTGCATGAAGTCCTTTCCTCAAAGCTGCTCTGTGCGTTTGCTGTTAGCTGGCTCTTCAGGAGATAAGACTTCTCCTATTGAATCAGACCAGAACGATGCCTCCTGCTCTGACCGATACCTGGTGTGCCACAGCAGAAATTTTAATGGTGATGTTCCAAACCAAAAAGAAAAATCACAAGGTCCCTTAATCAGGTTTTGTAGTGCTGTGCAGGACAGGTGAAAGAGTAATTCCTCTCTGATTTCACCATGCAGTCATTTAACACTTGCATTGGGAAGACAGCTTTCCCGTAACGTTGTCTTCAGCTCACAGAGCTCCAGATGAATCAGATGGCCGAAGAAAAAACTCAGGCTTTTATTAAAAATGCACTGTCTAAATACTCTAAATAATATCACTTCAATATGAATAATGTAGCCTGAATATTTCAATAAACTTTGACAGTAGGAGAGAGTGGGTCTGCAATGTGACAGGTGACCTTGCACAGCAAGGCAAGTGTGATTCTCTGAGTCAGATCATTTGTCAGCTCGGTCCTGACTACTTTCACAGTTTTGCCATTTTGGGCTTAATGAATGGAGTTTTAGCTGCTGATGCCAGTGTCTTCAGAATCACGCCTTTTGTAACTGGAGTAGTTCATATGCAGTCTTGATCTTCTTTTCATGAACCAAGTAAATACCCCATATCTGATGTATTCCCCTCCTATTAGGTGAATTCAAGCAGCAGCCTCATTGAAAATCTTGTTCCCGGTGCCCAGTACCAAGTTGTGGTTTATTTACGGAAAGGACCGTTAGTTGGACCGCCTTCCGATCCTGTTACATTTTCCATTGGTAACCCCTGCATCTACTGTTTGATATGTGTTTTGTTTTGCTTTGGTTTTAAATATGTGTAGAGAAAATACTCCTTCAGTGGGAGAGAAATGTTTCACATTTAAATGTTAAGTTATTACCAAATCTACTAGAGAGCAATTATGGCCAGGATTCACACACACAGGGTCCTGTGAAAAGAACCGTCTTCACCCTTGAACACCTGAATATATGTTTGTCTCTAGCAGTGCTCATGGTCTATGTCATCTAGGGTGGGAGTCACCTCACTTAGGTGTAGCCAGCCTGAGCTGCAGGTGGTCTGTGATGCATGGAGAGATGTGGGTAATTCCTAGATGTGATTTATTCCCACTGTCTCATGAAGTCCGTGGGACTGCTGTTAAGACATTTGTTGCAAATGTGCTTTATGAAGGATGTAATGTGGCCCAGTCTGAAGGCCACAGTGGTAAGAGTTGGGAGAGATGGCTTATCTCCTATGGTACTACAGGACCATCACCAACTGCAGTTGTGTATGCCTTGATTTTCTTGGTATTAACAGGGGATTTTGATGTTCTCTGCTTTGAGATTTGAGGATAAGAAGAACCCTCTGAGACTGAGAGTAACATTTTCAAGAATGTGGTTTTACAGCCAACAGGCAGAGCTGCTGCCTCCATGCCTGTAATTCAGGATTCCACCAGGCTCCTAAATAGAGAGTCACTTGGCATAGAATTCAGTATCTTTTAGTTGTATCATTTATTTTGTTAAGGTTACCATTTTAAAAAAATGTATTAAGAAGAGAATGGGCAAAGAGAAAGAGATTCAGTGTATAGAGTTACATTTGCAGAGAAATGCACCCAGCTTCTCCTTTTGACAAATGGTCTGCCTTTTGGGAGAGCAGGTGGCTGAAAGCTAGAGATCTTCAGTATTTTTCATTCTGCTTCCTCTCTGCGATGTAGTGAAGAAAGTGGAACAGAAACAAACCTGTCAAGAATTGAATCCTTAAATGAAAGCAAATATGTGGACCAGTGAATATGGTGACAGCCTTTTCATTCTAGGAAATCTCTGTATATATTTTCATAAATTGGGTCTGAATAAAAATTTGAAAAGAGAGTATGGTATATTTCAGCAAAGGATAAAATAGTAAGCAAAAAAAATATATATGCTTTATTATTAAAACCTCTATCTTTGGAAAATTTTTACGAATGCTTTTGATTTTATTTCTCACTGTAGTTACTTCAGAAATCTGCAAAATTCTGTTGTCACTTGAGAAAGTAAAATCATGTATTCCCAAAGAAATTAAGTTCCTTCATTTTCTCCACTTTTGTGTGGCCTCAGAACCATAAAAAGTTCTTACTGCACTCAAAATGGCAATGAGTTTCTAAACAAAACATCTCATAGGTTTCGTATTATAAAGGGGATGGTTTTTTTTATGGAGTAAAACAACAGTTTTATGAGTTTTCATTTCATAACAGGATCTTGAATTTCATATTAAAATATAGAACTGCAAAGCAAACTGTTTAGTGAAATTTTCAGTGGTGGTTAATGATGAACGAAACTGAAATAAGATAAAATACACTTTAAAAAGTATTCAGTTCTCCCCATGTTTACCCTAAGCCTTGCTTTCACTGGGCGAGTATTAACGCTTTAGAGAAAGCAAAGAAAAGGTGTGGCAAATGATTTATGAAAGGAAAGGCAATTGTGCTAACATGGGCTGAAGTAATCTGGGTGCTGGGCTTGGCTCTGACCCTGCGTGCAATAGCTGGGGCTCTGCAACCCTCGCAAATGTTAGCAAAGTACTTATTTAAGTAGCCTCAGTTAAGTCATGAAGAATAATTGCTTTCCAGACAAGTAAAGGCTGAGGAAGTTGACCCTTATGTGACATTTTTCAAATCTTTTGACTTCTCTTTCTCTGTGTCATCATCTGTGAGGCAAGAATAGCAGTACATGACAGCACCTTTAGGTTCCCCAGGGAAGGAGGGATAGACATAAAAACTATTCATTCTCATAGCCTTTATCTTCCAAAGTGTTATGACTTCTGATGCTTTTGTTTTTGAGCAACTTGAAATATCTCCTAAACAGCCTGAGTTTCAAAGTAGAATGGAACCCTCCATTTGTGCAAAATCAAGCCCTATACTTTATCTCAAGCTAAGCAGCCAACACCAAGCAGCCTCTAGTCATTTCTGAAAAAGCAGACATAACGAACTGGAGAACAAATGCTGAAAATTGGTATTCCACTGCTTGTGACAAGGGAGTTGTTGGGAATTGAAGTCAGGAACCAACCAGAAATAGGTAGAACTTGGTTAAGGAAAGGTATTGTTTTAAAATAAAGCGTTAACTGGTAATGCACGCATTACTAACGACAGTTTCCGGTTTATAGTGCCCACTGGAATAAAGGATCTGACGCTTTACCCTCTGGGACCTACCGCTGTGGTTTTGAACTGGAACAGACCTTTCCTTGGGGTGTTCAGGAAATATGTTGTAGAAATGTTTTACTTCAACCCATCAACGATGACCTCTGAGTGGACAACCTACTATGAAATAGCAGCAACCGTCTCTCTAACTGCCTCCGTGGTAAAGTGACCGTTACCGATTATTGCTTTACCAAGCCTGTGTGACCTTTCTTTTCCCAGCATTTCCCCCATGAATATGTGCATATGCCTTTAAGCTTGGCACATTTTTCCAGGCAAAGCAGAGAAAATGGCCAGGGTGCTAGAGGCATGTTCTGTTCTAAAGTAAGGGAATGCCAGCTGAACCATGCTACATTTTAAGCAGAGTGATGAGTTAGGAGATGAGCCTCTTTTTTGTTGACAAATGGGCATGTTCAGCAAGTCCAGAGGCAGCTTCAGTTTGTGGGTCAGTTTGTCAGTCAAGGCTTTAAAAAAATTCCATCATCTCCTCCGGGGAAGTAGCCCAAAACCTTGTCTACATAATTAATATTGATAATATGGATTTGGGGCTTGCGGGCTAGTCTTGCAGTGTGCCATCTGGAAGGCTTAGCTGCAGAGATGCTCTTGTGAAAATAGCCTTCGTGTTTCTGAAGCCACAAAGACTTATGCCAGGATTTCAGCTAGGTGGAGGCTGGTCTCTAGAAGAGCACACACATGCATATACACACACACGCCTCCTTGCAAGATTGGGTACTCAGCAGAAACAGAGTGAAGTTTTCCTCTTCTTTTCCATGTACTCCTAGAAGTGAATAGATTTTATTCAGACTTTGCCATAACACAAGACAGCAAGCAATTTTAGCTGAAATTAGTTGTTTAGAAAGTTACGAGTATGCAAAAAGGATAGCAATAACTTTTGCTGCCTGTGAGAGCCATAGTGATTTACTGTAATTGATTTGCATAATACCATTTGTGGAGTCATTTTGACTACAGCAGCTTAACTGTAATTGGGTATGTGACTGTAAATCTAGCACATAAATCTCCAGGGAAATTAAAAACAAAAATAACTTACCAAATGAGTAATTAATATCTTGTAATCATGACTCAGCACGATGAGATTAAAACCTGAGTGATCCGAGTCATCTTAGAAATAATGCCTTCTTCCAGAGTTAATGTGGTCCATTAGAAAATGAGATGATATTGTCCCTTACTGTTGCAAATCCTGTTCAAGGAAGCCAAGTTGGAATTCCTTTGTCTGAATTTCAGTCTGAAATACAACAGTGCTACATCACAGCTAAAGTGAGCATTTCTTAAAAAATAATTTTGAAAAGTAAGCCTGAATTAGAAGAAGAATGTCTCCTTGTTCTTCTGTCATGGCATTTAACATACAGGTAGGTATTGGTGAATTCTTGTTTGGGTTCTCTAGTGGTGCTCCAGAATTCCACCATGTCCAACAAATTTCCCAGTGACTTAGTGACATCTCTGAGTGGTGTATTCTGGAGCAACAGTGTCAAGCCCAGTGAGGAGGCAGGGCAATCAAAAATCAAGCTATCTGACAGCTTAGACCAGAAATTCTATCCTGAAACGTTATCACTTGGTGAGAACTTTTGGAACTGCATTTGCTTTTTCGCTTTGCTTAGTTGCTTTGTTCATTCTGTGCTCTGCATCTTATTTTAAAATTGTCAAAACTATGTCGTTATTGTCGACATTACACAAGGGTCATGTCAGAAGAAATCCAAGCGTCTTCAGTGGATTGCCTTGTAGTACCTGGGAAAAAGCCGCTGGAAACCGCAGACATCTGTAAAAATGGCAACTTCTAATTTGTTGAAAATTTTCATTATTTCTAATTTGCTTTTATTTTTTAATTTTGAAAATATCATGAGGCTTTTCATTTAAATGTAAAACTAAATATTTGAATTGTTTTATGCTGTCAATGGAAGTATTTTAATTTTAACTTAAATATTACATATGATATTATAATATAAAATATATTGCATTTTATGGCTTCATTTATATCTCATTTGTATTTATATATATAATTTATGTCTCATAAGTCATTTATGTTTCATTCATTTTTCATTTATAATAAGTGATAATAGAAAGTGAAATACACTTTGAAAATTGGAAAAAATAAGTCTTTTGAAGTGACAATATCTGAGCTAAAAGCATTTTCTAATTTATCCTCAAACCCTATATAATCAAAACAGAAAAGGCTACATTTTCCAGTTAAATATTCTGCCTTCATTAAATCAGAGTTTTGTAACGGAAGATTGCTCTGCAGGAATCATTCTCACCGCCCTGGAAATCAAGGCGAGGTTTCCGTGGTGGATAGGACCTGGGACCATGTGCCCGTGGATAACCAGCAGACCCGTCACAACTGTGTTTGCTCTCACTGCACAGAGTTTTGAATAAATTTCAAATGCCAAATCACAAAGATTTCCACTGGAGCAAGGAGTGGGAGCTCAGTAAAAGGGTCCCATGTGTGGGCACTATGTTTATAAATATTGTCGTGTTTTATAAGTCACATCTTATGCTGGAGAATTTTCTCCTGAGCTGCTGTTTGTCTTTTGTCATTTTATAGAGAATAGCTAACCTGCTGCCTGCATGGTATTACAATTTCCGGGTCACCATGGTGACTTGGGGGGACCCAGAGCTGAGCTGCTGTGACAGCTCCACCATCAGCTTCATCACAGGTAAGCAGCAGCCTGAAAAGACCGTGGAAGTGTTCCCAGGAGCTTGAGGTGCTGGGAAAGTCTGACTTGGAGGTTGTGTTTCACCTGCAGATACTTGCAAGATACAGGGTATTTAACAGCTAAGTTTTGTGTTGTGCTTTTGTAAGGAAAGCTCCGAGGACTGCTTTAAATTAATATGTATAATTTTCCTATACAAAGCACAGTGTTTGATTACTCTGTTCCAGTCCTTTATCAGATGAATACAGGGCTCCAGTGAGGGCCAGCGATCCCGCTCATTGTTTATGACAGTGTGTGTTTCAGACATCGAGAAGTTAATGGGTAAATAGTGATTTGAATTCTTAGTTTTACTAATATTATGAAGCATTTTTTCGTATATTTGCAATATTTCCTAATACTTTTCCTTCCTCTTTCCCCCTGCCAGTAATGCACTGGTCAGACCATGACTGCACCTTAGCTAATGTGGAGTAGAGTTCTGCACTCCTGGGCAGACTGAGGCAGGTAGTACGTTTGTCAGCACATTATTCTTTTCCTCCAGCTCTGCCTTTTCCGCTGGGTGTTTTTTGCTTGTGCCCAGTAAGGAGGGAAAGGTGCTCCTGTGATGAGGGCATTCCACCTGTGCTGGGTAGATTGGCCTTGGGAAACTGGTGTGGGGGCTGGCAAGCCATTCGTAATTCAGATTTTTAGCTGCAATAAATTGATATAACCACACGGATTGCTCTCTTCCAGTTGGGCCCAGCTGTGTGTTTAACACACTCCATTGTCTCTTGTCAGATACTTTGGGTTTGAATCTTCAATGTGTCGAGCAGATTAGTTGGAGAGGAAACAGCATACCAGAGCTCCTGTTAGTGCCTTGCCACATGTTACTAGCATCCAGGCTGGTTATGTCAAAGTTCCCTATTGAATCATTTTAGTTTTATGCACCACTGTTTAGTTCACCTTGCAGAAGGTGACTTAAAGCAGTAAATAATTCAGATGCACTGTGAGAGGAAATAAAGTATGACTTGCTCTTCTTTTCCATCTGTAGAAATCAAATTAAGAGGAAAATCAGCCTACAAGGTCCCAGCCACTCCCTCCAAAACAGATACTAGCCTAATCCTAGATTTTTTTTTAGGCGAGAGGCTAAAAAGAGATGCAACTGAGGAAGGAAAGGAATTAGACCCATTTGCAATGATGGATTACTATAGTGCCCGTGCTTGACAGAGCCACAACAGAAAAATTATCAGTGGGTTAAGTCTGAGCTCCACTGAAGCCAGCAGAAACCCTCCCATCCTGTGATATCTGATCCGAAGCTACACTGCTGACAAATTCTGGCACTCCTCCAGCGTATCAGAAACCCATAGCACCCACCAGGGCCCTGTGAAGGGTCTCCAGAGATATTCATTGTCCTTTGTCATCAATCAGCTTTCCTGTAGCACTGTAAGGAAGCAATTTTCCAGCTGGTTGGTTGCTGTATGAGGGGAGAAATGTCTTTTCCAAGTGATTAGGGTACCAGGTTCAGCATTTTAGAGTGGAAATGTTCCAGTGGGGCCCTTACACTTCAATATTGTGTTTCCAGAAACCTGCAGCAGAAATGAGGGAAATTAAGGGTGTTCTAAAATAGAAGCCATCATCAGGATCAGTCTGGATCTCTGTATGGTGAAAGTAAAGACTGTTGCCACCATTAGATGAAAAATGGATCAACTCCTTAACCAGCAGATGCAGACAAAATCAGAAATGGATGAATCTCTTAGATAATGTCATCCATTTATGATTGGCAAAGCCTCTGTTCAAAAAGGTCATCTGGTCTTAAGTGAAAATATCCAGAAAATATCCAACTGGAAAGTTGTACCTATGCTTAATTCCTCATATTATCAAAGGTTTATCCTTTGGTTCTGATTTGAATTTTTCTGGTTTTAGTATCCAGTCCGTAATTCTTGTTACACTTTTCTCTTATTGATTGAAGAGATACATAGCTTTTTTTTCCCTTTCTACACAGAATTTAGTTTCACTCTTTTCTGTTAATAAATTCCTTCCATTGAACTTTTCAGGTGCTCTCACTGTAAGGAGTTTTCTCATGTTGCTTTTTTTCCCCAGTCTGCCTCTCTAATTTTTACTGTCTTTACCAAAGTATGTGAAAACTGAAAGTGTAATACCAGCCTGCTGAATACTCCTACGGAGGCAAAATCAGCTCCCTATTCAATGCTCTGCTGTTTGTGCGTCTAGATGATTACATTTGCTATGGCATCACACTGGAGTTCTGTGTTGATTTACTTCTCTTCAGTGGCTTCTAACAAAATTTATCATTTGGGAAGTGTTGTCTACTTGCCTTTTTCCTAAAGACCCAACCTTGCACCTGCTACTTTGCAATACATTTTGTTTGAGCAGGCCCGGTGTAGGGGCCAATAATTCAAATCACAGCCCTGTCCAAACCCTCCACTCCTCTGCCAGTTGCGTGGTTCGTCAGCGGTGCTTTTACTTTCAGAGTATTGATGAAAATGTTGAATAGCAGTGAGCCAGATCAAAGGATTTTAAGGGAAGAGTCCTAACAAAGAAATCTGATTTGATTGAATTACAAGCGCTTATCAATAGATGGTCACCATTGAAAGTGAGCATTAAATACACTCCTGTCCTCTGATTGCCTTATTACTTGCAATCTCTTCAGCTTTGTCCAGGGACTGCTGTCAGGCTAACTTGTGAGAAAGTGGCATGCCAGTTTTTCACGTCTGCAGGTTTGAAATATTTGTCCCCCGTAGGTGCTGCCTTTTCACTCTTGCAAGTTACCAGGGGACTGCAGAGTTCTTTATCACCCTCAGCCTCTTTCTTTCCAGAGAGGGAACAGATGGTTTTATGGAGCACTTGGTCCCTTTCTGCGTCATTCTGAACAACGCTACCTTCCCTGCACAGGTTGCCAGGAATTAAAACAAGCAAAAAAAAAAAAAAAAAAGGACCAAAAAGCCCTAATTTTTAAAATACTAGAATGAAGGTTTTGTAGTCTTCTTGACAGTACACCATCTGTCAGTTCTTCTGTGTGTAACTGGAAAGGTAACCTCTGCACCTGGAACACAAGCTTGTTTTTTTTAAAACAACGCAGAAGGATCACCTGGGAATTTGGGACCACACCTTGCAGGAAGCTCAGAGCAGACAAACCAATTCCCTAGGGCAGGATCCCACTGTTCGTGTGGAGTCTACAGCAGGCTGGGACTTTAGTGAACGGCAGTACCTGGAAGTGAAAAGGGTATTACAAGAGACCAGATGGTATATAGCTCACTCCCACAACAACTGGTCAGATGTCCCCAGGAGAATGGGGGAGATTTGGGGCATCCCAGAGACTTATCAGAAACAGCATTTGTTGTTTCAGGCTCCTGCAAGCAACAGTTGCGCCCTCTTGTTTGAACGCAGGGAGGGATTGTGGCGCTGCCAGTGTTGCTGTAGTGACTAATGAGTTTTTAATGCCACCTGCTGTAAACAGCTGGATTTAAAGCAATCATAAGCGAGGGCACTTTAGACCATCAGCATTTTCTTTTACAGCAAGAATGCTTTTAGCTTTGTAGAAGCAAAATGAGTAAGAAAGATGGACTCTTGGTGTTGGTGAGTACCATCACGTCTGCTCTCTGTTGATCCCGTGGATGCTTTCACCTGTCACTTTGGGCCAGATCAGCAACGGGATGTAACTTCGCTGCAGCCTCTCTGTGCCGCTTGGCTCCCAGTGGAACATGGTGCCAGGGGAGTTGGTCAGGCAAGCCCTGGCCCTTCAGTCTCATTTCACATATCCTGGGTGTTCGCTGACAGATACCTAAAGCAAACAGCTGTGTGAACATTAGGAGGGAAAGTATGTCATCAATATTAAGGGATAGGAGGAAATTATTATTAGTGTATAAAATTCATGCTAGTCATGACATTAAATTGTAAGGAATCCTTGTGTAGGGATGGACTGGGAACTCTAGAAATTAAAAGAAGCATTACTTTATAGATTTTATACTAAATAAGGTTGCTTCCTCTCAACAGCATAAGAGGACATTTTCCAGATTAATTTGAGGTAATAGTCTTACTAAACGTTTCTTAATGGGTCTAAATTGGCCGTGCATTGTATTTGCTGCTTTCCTCAGCGATTACTTCAGAAAAATCTGTTCGCTAACGGATGTCTCAATGCAAAAGTCACAGAAGCATTTGTGAAAGCAGCAGTGACATCTTGTGGTCCCTTCAAACAGACCCGAGCTCCCAGTCTGTCCTGCGTCCAGGCTTCTGGTGGCGGGAAGGGTCCTCTCGCCCAGCAGACACATCTCAGCTGCCTTTGCACAAACACACTGGACTCAATGGGGCTTGTGCAGAGGAAGATCAACCATTCCGTATCGTTTTCCCTATTGTGCTCCTAAAGAGCACACAGCCGAGCACACAGATTCATACACTTCCCCATTTTAGCCAGGTTATCCCACTGATATCACTTTGAGAGGGGGTTATGATCTTTACTGATTGCTGACTTTGACTTTTGGGCCTCCACTCGGTTTTAACTTAAATCCTAACTGGAGACCTGCACCTCCGAATTAGACAATCACGGTGACCTGACCAGCTATGCTCCCTCTGCAATTAAAAGAGAGGTGCCACAAGGAGAAAATTCTCTTACTCCTTTAAATACCTATTTTAGGAGGAGAGGACTTGCTCTGGAGGCTGCTGTCTTTCTTCTTGGGCTGCGCAGGGAGCCAAGGACTTGCTGGCAGCTCCAGCGCGAGACAAGCCATTGAACGGGCTGAGGGGGCTGTGGTGGGGCAGCCTGAGATGTTCAGCCCAGGGTCCAGGAGCTGGGTGTGTGGAAGAAGAGGAGGGACAACAGCTGCTTCACCGAGCACCAAATAATGTAGCTACCCTATGCCTGTAAACTAGACACTCGGTGGTTAGGCGGCTGTTAGCTGACTGCGTTCTTCTGTGGCGGTGGCACTTTCACCCTGGGAACAAAGGTGGACATAACTTTTTGTGCAAAAGATGTTCTTTGGAAAACTGCAGGTTTGAAGCTTTTCCTCCTAGCAAGATACAAACTCGGTGAAAGGGAGTTATTTTTTCCTATGGAAAAGCTATCCAAATTATTCAGTGTGACAATTCTTCTTTGTTTCTCACTGTCGTTTCTTTTCAGTGCTATAACATGGTGAAGCAATATCTGATGCTTTTAGCTCGACTTTGAATTCTGTTTGTAAATGTTGGCTCAAAAAATGGTTTACATCAGCCAGTAGCTTCATAACTTTTTTTTAAAATTTAAGATTGTAAACAAAAGTATATTTTTGTTCTGAATATCCCCCAGGTTAAATGCCATTTTTAGTTTCTTTGAGCTTGCACTCAGGTGCAGATGCTTTTACTAATGTTTCTGCTATCTTTATAATACTCTTTTCCTAACAGTATCCTTTGGCAGAAGTTTATTACCGGACTTGCTAATCAATCAACTGTGTTAGGTCCTGTCTGCAATACATTTGCCTTATTCTTTCAGCACCAGTGGCACCTGAGATTACCTCCATAGAATATTACAACCACCTCTTGTACGTCACCTGGACCTATGGAGGAGATGGTACTGACCTTTCTCATTCCAGGATGCTGCATTGGATGGTCATTGCAGAAGGAAAGAAAAAAATCAAGAAGAGTGTAAGTATGAGTGGGGAAGGCATCGCACATTTCTCTGTATTTTTTTTTGTTGAGTTGATAACTTTGGAATACAAAGTTTAAGCAAGTTGATTGGTAGAAGCCTGATCGGTTAAAGTTTTTTCACAGTGTTAGCAGGCACTTACAAAGGCTCAAGCTCTCAAAACAGCCAGTGGACAAAATGATTATATGGTGATCCAGCACAAATGTTGATAATTTAGGTGAGAATTTAAAAATAGCTTATTAAAATTCTGAGCTGCAGACAATAAAACATAAAAGAGTATTTTTGAGGGAACAGATATGGTTTCTATATAACAATAACCACAGTATGCTACTAGCTAAGTTTTTTTAGTTCATTCCGGCCAGGTACTATCACTTCCCATTTTCTGACTTTGTCAAATAGACATCCTTATAAATTACGTGTTTTTCATTTTCTGTTTAAATACAAGTTCTGCTAACTGATGGGGTGGAGGATTTCACCCAGAATGTATGCACTTCTAAAACTTGCCAGATGTTAAGATGTGTTCTTGGCACATTCTCTTGAATTCTGAACATATTTAAAAATCACTTAGGAAAAGAAATCTGGGGTTTCCAAATATGGATTAAAGTCTTGCTGCTGCAGGGTACTGAGATGCACGTTTAACCTGAAGCAAAAGAACTGGATTTTCAGCATAAACGCAAATTCGTCAGCAATTTTCACGTGGATTTTTATGGACCACCCTATCTTTCATTGGATTCCTAGTGGCTGCAAGTGTGCACCCATCTGGAGCTTGTTGCAGCATGAATCTAATTACATGATTAGTAGAACTGTTCAAAAACATGACATTTCTGAACAGCAGGAACTCCCAATATTTGGATCTTTGTTTCAAACAAGGAAGAAAACTCCACGTTTTATTTTTTTCCTACAAATAAAATATTCTAACAATTGAATTCTAAAAAAAATTGTGCTGTGATATCCCTTTCCTGTCTTCCTTCCAAAAGTCATGTTCTCTGTAAGGTTATTATTCTTTCATAAAAAATCTGATTTCTGTGCCATTCAACTGCATTGAATATGGAAATCTTAGATTAAATAAATATATAATAAACATCGAAGACGAAATTAAATTAAAATTAAAATTGAATATGTAGCTTTAGATTAAACAAAAAATTAAAACAAGAGGGTATCTACAATAGAGTATATCTGCAAATAAAACTTCAAAGCTTTAGGAATATCTTTTGAAATGTTTGTCTTTGTATTATTTGCAGGACAAGGGAACCCATAAAATATTCTTTAGGAAATTCCTGCAACAACCTATTTGTAGCTAACTTTTATGGTCCTGCTCATATCTGTAAATATGAGTGTACATGTGCAAGCTTCAGGGTGTACTTGTTCTCCTAAGTTCTGTTAGTCATTTTCAGAAATGGTTTATTTTAAAAATCACACTATATTGTAATGTCTTTATCTCATTTATTAAGATTGCTAAGACTGTTATTATGCTTTTCTTGTAGGGTTACTAAAATAAATTTTCTTGTGGGATTATCAAAATAAATAGGTAACACTGTCAGGCAATGATGACTTTTTCTCCTGCTATTTGTGTATTTCCCAAGACTCTGTAGAAGTTGGTCAGTTTTTACAGAAGTGATGAAAATAATGTGCATAGTCCTGTTAGGCTTTATTTAGAACTGTCTGCTCCTCTTGTAACTGAAAACTTCAGCTGAAAATTAAGTGACTATGAAAACCAGCATGAGATTCCTGAGTGTGCCCTTTGTAGATAGTCTACAAGCACTCTGGAAACAGTCTGTTGCAGTATCTGAGTTCTGTGTCCTTCTCCATGACCCTGGAGAAATGTGGAGCTTGCTTACCCCTAAAATAGCAGGAAGAAGTTATTCACAATGTTTCGAAGCTCAGCTCAGTTTTGGATCATATCTGTTTTTGAAGTTGCGGCTGACTGAAGTCAGGCCCTGAGGTCTATTGTCAACTCAACAGGTCTCCAGGCAGGTGTTAGACTTGGCCAGCTGGATTTAATTTGCAAGTTCTTAGGATATATAAAGGCTTGCCTATATGTGTCTTGTGTACTTTTAGAGATATCTGATCTGATTTAAATTCCTCTAGCATTGCAATGGGCTCAAATGCATGGTTTGGTTAGCATTTTGCACAACTCGAAAAATCTAGATGCAAGAGTGCTGTCATTGGTGTGAGGGAGATTTTCTTTCTTCCTTAATTTTTCACTGGTCATGCAGAAAATATGGCCTAAGATTGTCTTCTCTCTGCATTATGGCTTTCCACTTTTGATGTCAGTGGGAACTGGTCCATGTGACAAGTCTAGAGTATGCAGAAGACACCTGCTGTGATGCAGAGAACTTTCTTTGTAGTATATTAAGTGACCAGATTAATTTTACAAGAAGGATATCTGTTTGGGGTCATATTTAACAGTTGGTGTCTATAATTATTGTAGGTAACACGCAATGTGATGACTGCAGTGTTGAGCTTGCCGCCAGGGGACATTTACAACCTTTCAGTGACTGCTTGTACTGAAAGAGGCAGCAATACTTCCTTGCCCCAGCTTGTGAAACTGGGTAAGAAATGCTTGTTTGTAAATTATAAACACACTCTATCTCTCATTTGACTGTAAAAGTAACTGTGTCAGCACATCCAGCATCTTCCTCGTTTCAGTGTCATGTCCCTGTGACTGCAATTTCTTTTGCAAAGCTGTAATTTTCACCTCACCTTTCTGTGAAAAGATTAGCTTCACATGTGGGAATGAGACACTGTCGTAAAATAATATTACTCAAGAGGAGCAAGAGTGGCAGAATCTGACTGTAAGTGGAAGCAGGGGAGTGGAAATGGCTTAATGCCTCACTGGGAGAACAGCTCTGCTCCGTATTTGCTTCCCTATGGTCTCAAACACAGGCAGGTTTTGGGAACAGGGACTCAGGCTTCACAGCTGAACTTTTCCATACAAAGTAGAACTTTCCAAGCCAATTTCTGGGTCTGCACTCTGCCACCTGGTCTGCCCTCGCCTCGCCTCGCCTCGCCTCGCCTCTCCTCTCCTCCCCTCCCCTCTCCTCTCCTCCCCTATCCTCCCCTCTCCTCTCCAACATCTCCATAGTCTTCCAACACCAAAAGTCTACCCTTAAATACAAATCAATGGCAGTACTCTTTACAAAAACAATCAGATTCATGGCTGTGGAATGCAGCATTATTCTAAGTGAAATATGTGTAATCTACTCAAAGAAAGAGTAACAAAAAAAAAAAGACTTAAGAACTTCATCCTTTAGGTAGGACTTTAAAATATAACTTTCTGCCTAAAATCTTTCTTTACCTGTGAGGAAGACTGGATGCTATGCCATTATACCTTCAGAGATTTTACTTCACTTTTGCACGCACATAGAATTGTTGAGTCCTAGGTACCTAAAACTGTGAAATTTTGAAGCGTGCCTAACTGCTTTTACAGGCATTAACTCTACTGTGAAGTTAGTAATTTCAAACTGCCTTATCTTCTCTACACGCATAATAAACCTTTCCTGAGTGACAATGAAAGAAGTGAATTTAAAAGACTCCATAACTTCTAATCAAATTAGAGGTCTTGAAGCAATCATTGTCTTTTCGTACTTCTCAATAGCTCCTACTCAAATCTCTTGAATGGTGCTGGGGCAAGCATTAAAGCCATGACAATCTGAAGTTCTTCCAGGTCTTTTCACCAAAGGGGATATTTGAAAGATGTAGACAAATTCCATGCCTTTTCCTCTTCCCTGTGCACTGTCCACTGTTTTCCCTATGCCTTGTGTCTGTACGCAGAGTTGTATGCTTGTAACTCTTCGTTCCCAGGGTTGAGCGGGTGGATGTGTGAGTGTGAGTATATCCCCCCCAATTCCATGGCCCAAATATTTTAGAGGAGTATTTCAAAATATAAGCTAGCTTTATCTTTCAGACAGGTCCACAAGTGCCATGTATTATTCATGTTGTACACCCTGCAGCCTAGTTGTATCTTCCTGTTTTTAGCTTATGGACAGGCAGGCTCTTACTGCACTGGTACAGTTATTTTGCTCTTAGTCTTTCATTGACAACAAAGAGAAGGTTGGATGTATTCCATTTCGATAAATCACTTCTAGACTTCTGGGTGTGGGTTTTTTGTTGGTTTGGGGTTTTTTTGTTTTTGTTTTCTCTTTATGCTGTTTGCATTTTGAATAGACACTAGTAAGGATATTTTACCAGTGGCTTTCCTTCCCTCTGTTTCAGAGGGAGCAATGGGAGTTGTAATTAGCAGTAGTGGGAACTGACTCTAAGTGATAGACGACTCAGCACTTGGCAGTCACTTACGCATTCCTGCCAAATGTTCTTCCCTCCATGATGTTTGCTTCATCCTGGCAACTTTCCACTTGCAGAAAAATCAAGCCATTTGCTGGAGGCAAAAGGAGGATTTGTTTGGGATGATGCCCAAATGCAAAACTCGTATTTTAATTGAGGCCATTTTTTACCTGGAGTGAGGGATGGAATGTGTTTCTGAATCCAAGAGCAGATATATGGGTGTAATTAAAGGAGAGGGACGCTTTCCCGTGTAGTTCTGGGACAACATGTGCACTGCAATCCCCGTGATACAGAAGAAGCCACGTGAATGTGCCTCAGTCCCTACCCTGCTCTCCTCAATGCTCTCCTGAATGCCAATATAATCTTGGCAGCCTCCAACCCTAGAACACTGATCTGATTGTCTGAGGATCAGATATGTCTCCAAAATGTCTATAACCACTTGAGCAAGTCCTTTGTGCCAAGTTTTTTGAGGCAGATCTTACGCATCACGTCCAGGCTCCCGTGACAGCGTCTCACAGAATGAGAATAAAAAATTATTTGTGAAGGGTAAAAGTAAGAGCAAAATGTTGTTGTACATAGTACATTGCATGTAGTGTGTCAGGATCTCGGATCAAATCATTGTTTGGGCATGACAACTTTCATTAAAAATCCATAGTTTAGGAAATGTGAAAACTCTGGAGAACAGCTTGGGAATGTATAACCCAAATTTTGTACTCTCTGAAGGCAAAACAAAGGGGCCCAGGGTGCCTGAGGCATTGAAAGTTAGGGATTGCCAGTACCCGTTGTGTGCGGTTTTCAGAAGGAAAATCAGGATCAAGCCTTGGTCTTTAAATAATCTTGGGAAAAAAAAGTACATCTCATCTTAACACCATGCCTGGGCTGTTTGCTCCTCTCCCTGTTCCTCAAGGTTTCCCCTCCTGTCCTCCTGTGGTTTCCATACTCCAGGTTGGTTCAGGCGGGGTTGCAGTGAGGGGTGGCTTCCACTGGAGATCACCATGACCTCCTGGGGGCCGCTGCCAGCCCAGCCATGGGGGTCAGCGGGCGGGCCCTGGAGGGGACAGTCAAGGCCACCCCACGTGGGACTGGGGTCACTGGGTGCAGACCCTTAGCCATGTTTCACAGCATCCCTGATGCCGTCTCTCCCAGGAGACTCCCAATAGCCCTCCTGTCACAGGATTGTCTCCTCCTCAACACACAGGGACCCCAGTTTCTTGTATATCTTTGGCCATGGCCAGTTCACCCAATACAACAACAGTGAAAATCAAAGCAATAACTTGAAGATCCACAAAATCTGGACCTCTGCATTCAGTGAGGAGAGAAAACTCCTGCAGCTAACTGGAATGACTGCAGACCCAATGGCCCTTAAATGTTAGCCTAGAAATATTTAAAAAAAAAAAAAAAAGCACACAGGCAAGTTTTTTTTTTTTAAACTGCTAATTAACTAAATATTATCTCTGCTGCAATTAAATGAACCTGAACGGCCTTTGCTTCTGCTTCTTTACCGTCTCCTGGGGCAGGCCTTGTGAAGAAAAGCTTTCTCAGGCCAAACGTGTTGCTAACAGGTGGACAGCCATCTTCTCCCGAAAGAGTTTCTGCAAACATAGTTCTATTAATAGAATACGCTGATCATCCTCAAGTAAGGGCTCTGCTGAAAAGGGAAGTGAAGTAATTACCCAACTGCCCAAATAGAGAACAGTTTAAATAGAGAAGAAAAACCAAGACACTTCATCATCTTCCCATTTTACAGTGGTAGTTTATCATCATGAGAGGCAGGGCTTTACATTGCCAGGCTTTATCTGAAGGAAATGGAAGATAGAAGGGCATCAGGTATTGCTTTCATTTTTGTTCAAGGCTTCCTCTTCTCAGTTGTCTAGAAACTTAAAGATAAGCTTAATAAAAGCAGATTTTCTCTTAACCAGAGCCAGCCCCTCCAAAATCACTGTTTGCTGTCAACAAGACTCAGACCTCCGTGACTCTGCTGTGGGTGGAAGAAGGAGTGGCTGATTTCTTTGAAGTCTACTGCCAGCAGGCTGGATCTGGTCAGGAAACAAAAGGCCAGGTATGTAAGCATCTCTTCTTTGGTTTCTGCTCTTCATCTCTGAAACTGAGACTGGGCCTTGCATCTTTCTGGTTTGTGGTGTGCTGCTCAGCATTTGTGTGTAAGTCCCAGTGATATTTTATGCTCAGTACACAGGTTAGATCATTAAACCAAATGTGGTAAGGTGGTTCAGAATTAAACTTTTAAAAGCTGAACTACTAAAATATTTCAAATACTAAAATATTTCATTACCTTGCAATATTAAAATTGGCTTCTGTCTTATTGATGAGATTATAATTAGTTGGACAGAAACTATGTGCATCCAACAAGGTGTCAGTTTTTGGCTAGTCATGAAAATGGCTCCAATATACCATGCAAAGCCTAAAAGACCACAAAACTAAGAGAATGTCAATGCGCAGGAAGGGAAAAATGGTCAGGTATCTTGATAAGGAATAGGGGGAAATAGACATATTTAGATGCCATGAGATATTTTATGCATCATTTTATTATTTCTGGCTTACTTTATTCCTGGTTTTGAGAACTCTGAACTGTAGTTTAGTAGGACCTTCACTGCTATTCAGAGAGCACCTTTATGCTGCAAATGTGGCTGCTTCTCATGGATTTTGTCTCTTGGGGTATTTCCTTTGAGACCCACCTTCTCAGCCTCACAAATGGACTTCCTTTTCTCTCTGTCCAGTTAAATACCTGTGCTCAGAGGCCACCTGAATACCTGAGTGTTTAGATTGCTGATGTTATTCAGTGAAGAATAGAGCAGTAGTAGTTTTCATTCCTTGACATTCAATGCTGTGCAACATATGCGGCTTACTTGGAGGTTTCGCTGGTGGTATAGTCAACCATTGTGATTACATGCCATGAAACACCATTCTCTCATGTAGACCGTCACACATAATGGGAAATCATTCAGAAAAAAACCCCACAACCCACTCATATCACTGATTATCCAAAAAGAGACATATACACTCTTTAATCCTACGGCAGACCAGTCTGAATTATTTAATATTCTTTTTAAATTGAGAAAGGCACTGACTAAAGGGAAAAAAAAATGTTTAAATGCACTTCAGTCTTTCAGATAGTTTAGATTCCACATCTAGATTCCTGCGTTTTCACCGTGAATAGCTAAAGATTGTGAAATTGTTATCCACTTAGCAGAGATTCAAAATAATGATGTGCTCAGGCAAGGAAGGTACCACAGGATTTTCAGCTTTAGTGCAGAGCAGATCTGTTTGAAGAACATTAGGAAAAGACTGCTCCATTTGGCAGGACCTTCAGTGGGTGTCTCATTTGTTGACATGAACATCTGGCACTGGGAAATGCACAGAGATTGTCAGCTCATTTCTCATTAGATTCATCCCTCTCTCTTCTGTCTCTATGAAGAAAGGGGAAGAGGTCCTTTTTGAACTGTAAAAAGGGATGCTTTCCCATTAAACTGGTGAAAATTCTTTACTTGTGATTTTCCATGCAAATTACATTAGTATTTCTGTCCCTTTCCTCCATTTTTAAATCAGCAAAATGAAAAGCAACAGCTTTCCAGGTTTGAACATCTTGGGTTTTGCTTGACTAATTTAAATTTCCCAAATGGCAAAACAGAAAACATCCAACCAAGTCCAATTGCCAAACTGAGGCACCCCTCCTTTCAGCTCAGAGCATAAATGTCCCCTCCCTTACACTCACGTACATGTGATTTCATCTGTGTAACAAACCTCACAATTGCACTGCAAGAGGACCGCTTGCCAGTCTAGAAGGAGCCCGTGAATGACAATAGGCCACTGCAAACATCCAGTGCTCAAGACTTGTGACACAATCTTGCACTCCTCATCCGGAGTGAGTTCATTCATAAAACATCTCCTTGTTCCCTTTCTAAACCACTGGATCAGTGTCCCTATTTTCGCATCTGCAACCCACCCTTGGTTGTGCTGGAGAGTACAAAAAAGCTCCTGATGAACTTAAGGAGCTATATCTTTACGTCAATGCATGTGTTGTATTTGTTTTCTTTTGCCGTATCAGCATTTATGAAACATAAAAGTGTTTACCAGGGAAACAGTAACTAAGACATTGTACAAAGATATTATGTGAAGAGTTTCTACTACCTAGAAAAACTGAGGTGTGGGGTATCTGATCGTGGTTATTACCCAAAGGCTTTGCTCTAGCTTTGTTTTTCACTTTGGCCATGTGAAAGGCTCACAGCTCTTCACGTCCAGAGGAACTGCCTTAGAGGCAGAGGCGATGTACATTCATACTAGGCTGTGGGCCACACTTTGAATTAAAATAACTTTATTTTCCTCCTAACTGTATGGCTTACTAACCAGAGCTCATGAGCTCTGCCCACCTTTGGGGGTGCCCCGGAATCACAGTGCTTTTCCCTGCCAAGCATGTGCCTGACCAACCCGCTATGAGGCACCCTCCTGCCCTCCCCAAGGTGTCCTGGGGCTCCCTGGGGTGCTCTGGGCTGTTCCTGCTGCTGTTTTCACCCCTGTTCCTCTCCCCTCTTCTGCCAGACTGTCAGTCTACCTGCCTATTTCCAAGGGCAGGCCCTGGTTGCCTTCCCTGGGTTTCGAAGTGCTGGTTTCTTTCACCAGATATGTCTTTACCTGGTCAAATACATGGGTGGAGAAGGGAGCACCGATTTGTGCTCTTGCGTTTACAGGAGAACAGACTTCTGTGTATTTTCCCCCATGTCTGCAGGAACCTGTCACTGTCTCTTCACACGTAGTGACCATTTCCAGCCTAACCCCTGCCACGTCCTACAACTGCAGTGTGACCACCTTCAGCCACAATAGTCCCAGCATCCCCACTTTCATTGCGGTTTCCACCATGGGTAAGCAGCACTTCCCTGATTTCTTCTTCCTCCTCCAGCTACAACATTTGTTTCTCCTTGCTTTCTAAGCTGCTTTCGGTAATACTGTCCCTGGGGGTTGTTTATATCATGGAAAGGCTTACAAATGTGGATGGGATGGGGAAGCAGCATTAAAAAGTTCTTAGAAAAATCCCAGCTTGGGGCGGGTTGACTTGGAAAAATATAAACTGGAGGCTCAGTTCTCTACTGGCTTTTAGAAATCAGGGACCTAATTTCTGGTGTCATCAGGGTACTGCTTGATGACATTTATGGAGAAAAATGTCTTCTCAGCCAAGCCCAAACGAGGAAAATCACATTTATCAGCTGTTAAGGCAAAAAATAGCTTTCTGCTTTGAGTGAGGAAGTGGAGATAGGGTGAGAGAGAAGGAGAAGGGCCACTGCAGGATCTTAAGTAGTCACACCCCGAAGGGATAGCTCCTGATGGAGGCTCCCCAGGCATGTTGTGAAGCCTGGCTCTGTATTGACTCTGAATAAAGAATGTCAGTGACGAACTGCACAGGGCACTGGACTTCTCTTTAAAATCTCCTCTTCAGAACGATCAGTGTCATCTCTGCTTTGTTAGGGAGTTGTGTAACTTTAGCCACTGGTCCTATACACCATACACTACCCCATGCTGAAGTTCAGTGCCTGATGCTTAGCTTAAAAATCTCCACGATTTTTAATATGAAAAATGTTTCTCTAGACAACTGTGAATGTAAAGTTATTCTGAGCAAGCAAAGTAGAGAGGGTTTCTTATAAAATGAGCAGAACAGGGTATTTGGTCTCATAGTAGTACAGTTGATAAGCATGTAATATTGAACAAAAATAAATCAAGGTTTTGTTATTGAGAGTTGATTCCAGCTCTTATTTAAAACAGAGTATTTTGTTAAGATTTATTTGCCAAAGTAATTCAATCAATTTCAACCAAGTATATTACAGAGCATCAGCCTGTTATTTTGCTTTTGGGTCAGAAAAGGTATTGGTTATTATTGAAGAATAACTTCAGAGTTGAAATGGCTTTGGAGACATAGATGATGATGAATATCTGTATTTTACATTTCTTTCACCCTTTTCTCTTGTGTTTTGAATGTCAGTTAAAAAGGAAAAAAAAAAAAAATCAGAACATACCAAAGTTTAACAAAATGCCAGAGTGAAGTAATTTCCCCACAGAAATTTTGTAAGAGCAATAACTAGTCAAAACCTCCCTTTATCTCTAGTGGTAGATTTTTCTCTCTGTAATACTCCAGGCTGAATGAAATCAGTTCAGAAAAAATAGCGCTATCAACATTCAGGGAAAAAAAAAAAATCTCCAAACTGTCAGTGCTTCTGAATTCAATAACCAAGAGTCCTTATTTGTGTGTACAGTCACCGAGATGAATCCCAATGTAGTGGTAATCTCCGTGTTAGCCATCCTAAGTATCCTTCTGATTGGACTGCTGCTGGTGACTCTTGTTGTACTGAGGAGAAAACATCTACAAATGGCCAGGTAAGTCCGGATTTATGCTAATTCCAAAAATTTCAGACAACAGCAAACACATCATGACAATAGTTGCAACTGAGGATGTTTGTGTGCACGGGTTATGCTGGAGATGCTTGTGAATAAGATGCTGCCAGAATGGTTGTCTTGATGCTGTCTAGGAATATCATGTCTTCTCCCTCTATCTACTTTCATTCTTGACCTGAGTTATAAGCCTCAGCCTTTGTTTCATTTTGAGCTTTGCAAGATTGGGTCCATAAGAAGTGCAATCCCTTATTACAAAAGGGTTGTGTCAGGAGCCTAAAGGATAATTAGGATCTGAAGCAACTGGGGATGAGCAGGACGTCAAGATTGTTTGCAAATTTTTCATATAGTTTGGAGCAGGAGATTTTCCGTATCAACCGATAAGATGGTTTGTCCATCAGGTCCAGGATGCTGCATTTCAGAGGCCATGTAAAGCCTGGGCCCTGGCAGCCAAATCCCCAGGTCAAAGGAAGATGTACCCAGGGCCCTGAAATTCTCTCTCTAGTGCCAGTCTGCCTCCAAATCTTAGTCTTCCACTTGTCCACATTCTGCACCTTATTTGGGCTTCCTTCCTACAGGAAATGCAGCACGGGAAAGAACATATGGGCTCACCTAGATCTTGCCTTTCTACACAGTCAAGATGCAGCCCAATATACACTGAGACCCACAGATCCAGAAGGGAGCTCAGGTCCTGCTGTTCATGTGTAACATTAATGATCTCCATTTGTTCTATCATACAAATGAAGGGAAAAATTATCTTGTAGGACTAAATGTTTTTTTTAAAGAACTTGCAGTTCCTTCAGCTATCTGCACCGATCATTTGTACCTGAATATTGAAATTCAGTTTTCTTTTCCTGGTGGTGTTACCTGTATCAGTTCACTTTAATGTGGGTTATGTTATAGCCTGAGTGAACTGCGGACGTTTCTCCAAACCCTCTACATGTGGTTCACCTCCTGGTTTTGGAAGGGTCCTGGAGTCTTCATCCTTTTATAATCTATGTAATATATTTTAAATTAATTTACTCTCCCATGTCAAGAAAGGAAATGATTTCATGTAAAAAAACTAATGTGAAGCACTTGGCTACCTAGCAGACACTGCAGTTCATGTGTCGTGTCGTGGCTCTGTATTCCACGCAACAGACATATTTTGCAGGCTATCTCTTTCAGTGAACATTATGTGTTTTCTTCCTTTTATGTGTAACTGGCTCTGTGAAAATCCCAGCTAAATTAATTCTCTTTCCTATTTAATTGCTGTGCAGGCAACCCAAAGCTTTTTCTTTTACTCTTCATCACTGCTTCTAGCCACAGAAGATAAAAACCCCAGGAGGAAATTAACAAAATGAATCCAGTGAGAAGCTGCAAGCAATTGTTTGCTTAAATCAAGGAATCAAAAATAGTCAAGTCAATTTGCCATTTATAGCTGAAAATAATGGACTTGTGATTCACTGGAACGTTATTCAGGAAATTCAGGGTTTCTTTCAAAATTATTTTATGAACTCAAAATTACCGTGCTTTTGTCAAATAGAGACAATTATACATCTTCTTCTTAGAGTTGGGGCAGTGAATATTTAATATAGAAAGATAAATTATTTAGCATGTGTACCGAGGCCAGCAACTAGTGCTAGTGCCAGACTGTAGAAAGCCCAAATCTGAACAGAAAATGAGGTCTTTATTAGCAATTTCTCCCTTTTTTCACTCTTTTTAAGCATTATTAGGAAACCTGATGTCAGGCGGTGTTGAACATTTAGTGGTTTTGGAGGACTATGTTAAGGGATTTCAGTTAGGTTTATCACAGATTATCTCAGATGTAGTTAGAGATGTGAATGTTCAGCACTTCTCCACAACTCTGAGAGTCCTCGGTTAAATCAACCTCATTGCAAGCATTGTGAATCCAAAAATGGTAACTTTGTACCCAATGGTCTTCCTGAAACAGGGAATGCGGGGCTGGAACTTTTGTCAATTTTGCATCTTTAGAGAGAGATGGAAAGCTTCCTTATAACTGGTAAGTGTTTGAAGTAAAGCTTTTAATTATGTCTTTCCCCATCTCAGCATTTTGGCAAATATGATCTTTAAATCTTAAGTGCTTATTTTTTATGTCATCACTGTCCCTGTTTAAGACAAAACTACTATACCTGTTTTTTTAGCATTTTACTTTTTGAATGATGGCTCAAGACTGTGTATTCTGTCACCTACTATTTTTAGTAGGGAATGAAGTATATAAATGTCAAACAAGTTGCATAGATGTGTTCTGGGAGGATATTTTTTTTTCCTTAGAGACATATTTTCTAAAATTACACGAGTGTAGAAACTTGGTCTGTAAATCCATTAGCAGTTCCTTAGAGATATATTTACATCCAGGAGTAAGCTTGCCTGTAGATAACTAATTAGCAACTGTCTTCACACAGTACCATTAATTAATTTTTCCTTGCAAGACAAGGACAAGCCAACTCAAATATTTACTGTGACTTAATGTTCAGTGCTGTTGAAATGAGTAGAAAAAAACCCCCATATTCTTGCTCATCTAGAAAACCACCTACAAGAGTTGCAGGCACTGACTATGGACTCCAAGCCATCACTGACACCCTCAGCAAAAGAGAAGTATTTCAACAAAGTTTGTAGGATTAGCTTTTCCAGAGACAAAAGGGCTCTGAGACCTACCTGACTGGCACCAGCGTGGTCACTCTGATTCCTGTTTTGATAATCAAATGGGTGCTAATGACTGACCCAAGGTTTACTGTTTTGTAATTAGCAATCTCTGCAAAAAAAATTCATGTCTTTCAAGGCAAGTCCAAACACAGATATTTAAAAGCATGCTGTCAGCCCCCTAAAGCCCCATTCCAGTATGCAAGAAGAAGAAAATATGAGACTTAGTTTTATACCCATGGTCGGCTTTGTTGACAGCCAAGGAGTTGGAAAGAGGAGCTGGTGCGCAGGGATCTGCTTCGATGATCTCACAGGACGCAGCCTGCCAGCAAGGACGGGATTAAATGGATTGACATTGCACCACAACAAGCCTTTTGCTAATAGGCGTGCAAACTGAACTAACAAGCCCAGCAAATCTTGTCAATACCTCACTGTGCTGCTAATTAACTGGATATTAAACAGGCTTCACTTGCTTGGTTTAGCTTTAATAGCAGCCAGCTGTATGCAGTACAAACTAATCTCTCTTCCAGCTTCTCTTACTTCAACTATATTAATGGCAAAGGCAGCAGAAGATCAAACACTTGTGTTAATTAAATGTCCAAGCTTGAATGAAATGATTAACAACAGATGTTATTAAAACCATAAAAAGCTTTTTTATGGGAAGGGGAATTACTTAATAAGTTTGGAAGTGAAAGTGGAGGTTCTTGTTGCTTGATTTAGTGTATGCGCATGTATGTGTGTGTGTATATATATGTGTATATATGCATATATGTATGCATACATAAATTATGTTATAAAAATATAAATTGGGAAAAATATTCCTGCTTAATATCTCCACAAATTTTTGATAACCTAAGGCAGTGTGTCCTAATCTTATAGTCCTGACTTCTGTGAGAGTTGGTAAAGGTATCTCGTGTTGTGTGCCTCTGTTGTCTAATGTCAAGACCAGATTCACTGTCCATCCAGGCAGCTAAGTGGAAAATATAGCACTAAAGACAGGGAGAAGGATTAAGAAACCCATTTTTCTTGGGCTCTTTCCAAGGATCTAGTAAGGTCGCTGTGGGCATATCCACTGATTCCTAAGGAAAGTTCAGCACAGCAGTTTTCAGGAATTGAGCAATCTCTGCATCTTTTTCTTTTAATTAAATAAAATTGTTCAGTACACCTGAGCAGTAGGCGAGAGACTATATAATTCCAGGAAAACAATATTGTATTTATTGTGTAATTACGTATTTTTCATATGTTGAATGAAATCAATTGTTTTAGATGTCGGAGTTCCTAATCTGTGAACAATATAAGCAGGTCTGCAAGCACGTTAGCCTGTAATTTGATGAAGTGTGGAAATGTCTCATGATGATTTGATGATGACAGAAGACCCAGGCTTGAATAATTCCTTCTGTCTCTGTAGGCAAGAGGAAGTAAAAACCTCACTTGGAGTTTCCCAATGGAAAGAGGAGTATTCTGGCAATGTCATCATTTCTCTCTTCTAAGCCTAATGAAAACCTCTCTGTGGCACTAATGAAAACCTCTCTGTGGCACTAATGAAAACCTCTCTGTGGCACCAGAGATCTGCTTACAGTAAACCAAAAGTCATGCTCAGTCCACTCCCATAGGAACCTTAACAACAGATAAGCCCTAAGGCTCTGATGCTGCAACCACTACGGCATATGATTAACTAGAAAGGGCTGTCGCTTCTGCCTGACCCACACAATCCCTACCAACGTCAGGGAAGCTGCCCTGCAGAAACTGGGCTGCCCATTTTCTCTTCAGCAGCAAAACTCATTAAAGCATGGCTTGGAGTTTTCACTACATGGGCAAAAGTTTTCCACCACTAGTTGGAAGATTAAGATAAGAGATGATTACTTTTGACCTGACTTGCTTATCAGGGAAAACACAGTATCTACCAACTTCATAAGAGCCAAGAGTACTGAAAAAGGAAATTTCACATTGTGGTTCCTCTTTAGAACAGCTGTAAAAGGATAGCATTTCTTTTAGGACAGCAGATTTTCTGATGGGGAAAAAACACGCTGAGGGTGTATTTGGCAAAAAATCCTGCTACTGGGGCAATTTTTGTTTAAGATTCAAAGAGTTTTTCACGTTTGCAAAGTACCTGTAACCCACTCCACCAATAGGTAGAACAGGCCTGAGTGGGTTTTCTGGATTAATGCATAGCAGAATCTGGTAAACAGGTGGTTGCAAATACAGAAGTTTAGAATGACTTTGTACTCAGATTTCCTTCAGCCGCAATGAAACCTGCTGTGAATAGTTATTCATAGAAACCACAGTTAGAAGAAGTTAAAATAATGTTTTGCTGAAAACCAAGGGGAGAATTTACAGCACTTCAAAATGGGATTCTGCAAAATGTTACATAGATGTTTTCAGAAATCTGACTCAATAGAGGGTATTAAAAGATACTGTAATGATCTGAATTTATCTCTGATACAGATATTCTGATATCCACAGGATCACTAATAGGAGCAAATGTGGGAGATTGTCATAGTTCTAATCAGTACAAACAAACTATGTCTGTCCTGAAATAATCTCAAAACACCAGAAAATAGACTTAGCACCACCTATGTAATGGCCATAAACCTGTGGATGAAATTTTCAAACACATTTTAATCTCTGAAAACCTGCCAGTTTATGAATTAACATTGATTTAGAATAACAGGCCTGAATCAATACCATAAAACACATTTATTTTGATCATACAGAATTTTACGTTGGATAGCTGAAAATCCTGCATAGGGTGTCAGGTTGAGGAGTAAAAATTCTGTGGATGCTAATAATATTCTTACGAAGTAAGTAAGAGGAAGCCTTTATGGGTTTAACTGATTTTTAAAATAGAATTTGCTGATCTCCTGATTTCTGTTTGTCTTACTAACTCTCCTCACTTTTTCATCTTTATGTATGTTATTTATTAATGCTCACAGGCGTAGAAGTGTATTTGCTTTCCTAACTCTGCTACCCTCATGCCTTTGGACTGATTATCTTTTGGCATTTTATATTAATCCTTGGTAAGTGATTTACTTGTTTTTCCATATGCAATGTGTAAACAATGTCAATTTCTAATACATGAAAAATGTGTGATAACCTTTGTTTTGAAATGGGTCAAAGCTTTTGAAGATATAATTTTCTTGTACCAGAACATGGATTGGAGAGGATGTGGGTATCAAAGTATTTGCTACCCTGCTTCATCTAGTTTGTCTGTTTATGCTCCAACCCATTTTGGTATTAAAAAGCTAATCCTATGGTGGTCATCATAATTCATTTCATTGCTCTCTTTGCAATTTTAGCCACCTCATTATAAGTCCTGGCTTCTTCTGTCACAGTCATTCATCTGTTCGTTGCCTGGCATTGCCGCCTGCTGCTGCTGCTGCTTTTCTATTACTAAAATTGCTTAATCGTGCCCCACCTGTTTGGCGTGTGACGTCAAATACCTTAGTTTAAAGGTGTGGTGGTGATGCTCTCCTGACATCAGTCAATGTTTTGCTTTTGGAAATATCAGTTCACTGAGAATCAATGCAAACTAGCAGTCACAAAGTGTAAAAATTGGGTCACTGTGTGTGCATCTCTGTGTGTATGTGTGTATATTTAATAGTTTAGTCTGTAAATAATTTATAAAGACTTAGTAAATGATTTGTTAGGGTTTTTTTTGAAAATACCTAATCAACAAAGCCACAAGGTCCATTTAGAACCAGAACTGTTTTACAAACCATCTAACTATACTTGATCTAAAAATGTTTAATTTATATAAAAAAAACAAGTTTTTGATGGTCTTGAGTCCAAGGTATAGTGATTTACAAAAATCTGGTACCAAAGTTAAGATTTACTTTTGACCAGACGTTTTCCCTAGTGTTACCATACAACACCAAAGCCCTGGCAGGCAGTCATCGACATCTTCAGCATAGGGATTTCTGAGACTGGTTTTCGTTGTGTCACGTTGGGTCTGTAGAAAAAACCCACCTAAATGTTCAGTGGGCCCAGAAATGAGTGGGTTTATGTGACTAAAGAAAGGTCCGTTTCTTCTCCCATGAAAATAAAAGCACGTTCTCCACATACATCCAACTGAAGAGCAGATGGAAGTCTTCCACCTTTCTCCAAGGCTAGTATCATATTGACTTGTAACTTGTCTGGTGTAAACTCAACTAACTGTTGGAGCTGCACAGTGATGGAGAATCAGGCAAGCAGTTTATTTTTGTGGAGGCCACACCGATATCTCTTAACTCTTTAATGGTCAAGAAAGCCCAAGGTGGCCACTGTCAATGGCTCTGCTGCAAAAAGACTCATCATCTTCTTTTGCCCCTTGGCCTCTTTTTGTTTAAAATGCTTTAATATGCATTAACTCACCTTTCCAGATGTGTATCTTTCTTCAGAGGTTTCCTCTTCAATGAAGCTACCTATTTTAGTCTAGATGACCAAGTTTAAAGGAGCTGAAGTTGAATGAGATGAGATTAATCCCTCTTTTTGTATTTTAATCCATAGGGTAAATGGAAGAACAGATGAAACACCAGCTAGTGTTTCAAATGTCTTTGTTTGGCACACAAGTTGGTTTAAAACATTTATGCACATTTAGGAAACAATTGCAGTGCTAAGAAACAAAGGCCTCTTGAGACTATCAAAGCACAAGAAATTGTTGCTGAGAAATGGATGTCAATCATTTGTTTTATTGCCTCTTGAAGTGGTCCTTGGAGAAGCATTCTTAGAAGCATTCCCATTATAAACAGCCCTTAGATATCATTTTCTTTTGAAATGAATTCCAATGTGCCCAACATTAAAAGGTTTACCACAGTCACAGGGGATAGAAATGTGGTGAATAATTTAGATAAATTAATTTTAAGATTTCTTTGGAAAAAAATCTTTGAAGATATAAAATATATGCTACTAGGGTATGTGTATAGAACACATGAATGTACAGATGCTATTCAGATAGTATTGGTATAGATAGCATGGTAAGCTGAAGAGGTTTATAATATTTGCAAAGTAAGGCTTTGCAAAGTAAATCTCCACATTAGTGTAAAGCTGGTATTGCTATAGCTCTTGTTAACTCTGCAGGCAAAGCTCCACATCTAAATGGAAATACACCTTGACAAGATATCAAAATTACTACAGCTTGTGACTGCTCCAAAACCTGAAAATTTTGTAAAATTTGATTTTGGAAATGAATAATTTTGGTTTTTACCTTTCATTTCTAAACTTAACTTCTTAACTTAAACTTCTAAGTATTAATTTTAGAGGTGAAAAATAAAAATAATCCACTTTAAAATATTTCTTTCTGTATTTTTACATTGTTTTGAAAATAAAAATCTTCACCTTTAGTTTACTGATTGAAGCTATGACCCAAGGTGTCTAGAAATCATTTTACTATCACCACAAAATTAAAAATAGTATCATTATAATGTGATTAATGAACAGATATTCTTTAATGCCAGGGAAAAACAAATACGACACTACTAAAATATCTTCTGCGTAAGCAAGAAACGCTTTGTGCTCTGTGGCTGGTTTAACAGAGGGGATCAGTGTTTTCAAACCTCTAGCCAAACTGTACCAGGGTGCTCATGTTGTGCTTTTATTTTGATTGATTGCTTAACTTTTCTGTGGCAACAACAAGATGAACACAGACATTCCTCAAAAAAAAAAACAAAACACATGGTGTTATTTAGCGTAGTGCAGTTCTTAAGTCCATTTATTATGGGTTATATTGCTCAACACAATCATAAGCTTGCTCTCAACTGTCACTAGTGAATTATATCACTTATAGATCATGTGAAGACAGTGTAATACATGAGTGGCGTAATTATCTCTAGCTGTTAAAAGTCAATTAAAATTATCTAAGGTTTAAGCTTGAGTCCTGTTGAAGTCAGTAGGATATTTGCTATTGTCTTCATTGATCAACATAAGCAGGTTATGAAATGAGTGAAAAATAGCGTTCAAGCCCTTTCCTTTTTCCTTCACCCTAACTTTTTTTTTTGCAAATTTGCAAATGGTGGTCTTCTCCCTTTGCCCAACAGCCGCTTCTTGTTCCCAGTTGCTCTGCAGTGTTGGCATCCAGTTTCCCAGCCCGCTGGAGCTGGATTGGAGCAGCCTGGGGACAACCGTGGTGCCTCGTCCCCTGCAACAGCACAGCCCCCTGCCAGCCTCGGCCGGGCTCGGGCCCCAGGGACTCAGCCCCAGCCCACCTGAAGCCAACGGCACTGTTGGGTCAGGATTTGTAGAGGACCCATTGCTTGTGTTGGGCACAGGTTTTCCCTTTCACAGGCAGGTGGTTCTCAGAGCCACAGAATGGAAAACGCATCCATTGGTGTCAATGGAAATTTTGCTCTCAGCTTAAAAATGTCCGAGATATTACCACCAATCTCATCCTGAGTATGATGATGACTAGAAAACATACGTTCTTAAATCAGTACTAACTTTGAATAAAGGCTATACAATAGTTTAATGAATGAAACACACTTTTTTTTTACAGGAGTAAAAATGGATTAAAGAAGAGAAAGCTGACCAAGTATGTAATTTCTTTGATATCTAAAGAAATAAAAAAATATATCACCTTAGACTAAACATGCATTATGGAGGACATGGTATAGTGATATTGCAGTTACAGATATAGAAAACTTCTTGGTAAACACATCCTGAGAGAGATGTCTGAAGGCAGAAAACAAACAATAATTGGACAAAAGCAATTCTTCTCAACAGCCCCTTACTGATAGAAAATTAGTCATTGGGAAAGGATCAATTATCCAATTTAGTGATTCCAACAGAGCTTATCCTTAGTTAAAATGACAAATGGTGAGAAACTGGGATGCATTTGTTTCTAGAGTTACTCCCCTCTTGACGTGAGGCTCTCATTATAGTTGTTGCTAGAACATTGGATCATTAATGCTAACGGGTAAACAGGAGTAATTAAGTGGTGATAAGACAGGTTCCTTTGGGCATATTGCCTCAAAGCAAATGAAAAGATTACTGTGTACATGCTTCAGTAGCTTGTAAATTAGAGCATGATAATTAGGTGAGGGAAGCTGTTTACCTGTGTTCCGTTATTCAGAGCATTAGCCTAATTATTTCTCTGTTATGTTCAGAGTCTGTGCCTGTACTAACAGATAGACCCTCCCCTGGTGAAAAAGTGTGTAGAATGATGGGAGTCCCTAAATCAAAGCTAATTTATATCTACTGAAGATCTGCATCGTTTTTTTTATGGTTATATGCCATTTTTTTCAGCCACACTCTCTCTGAGAGAGGAATTTGACCTCTAATGACAAATATGTGTCATTCTCAAAGACAGCAGAGAAAGCAGTCACGGCAGTAGCATCTAAAATGCTGTTTTAAGGATTATTTTTTTTGGGGGGGAGGGCCTTCTAAAGAATCAAAAGCTAAACATGAAATCCATTTTTCTGCATGAGCAAAGCTCAAATGAGTTTCAGAAGTGTCTCTGCCAGATGTGAAAACATCTGAAAGCCAGATTTTACATGGCACAAGAGGCAACTTAAACGAAGCTGCAGCTGCCCTGGTGCCAGAAGTGTGCTGGTGGGGTGGGACTGGGAGTGGGTCTGTGGTGGGGTGCTGGATCACTGCTTATCGCAGTGCCACCTGTGCCTTGGGGACATACCCACCTGCAAAAGCGGTTCAGGGGCCAGGGAACTGTAGGAAGGGTGCATGGGCCATTCCCCTCACCTCAGACCAGTGGTTTCCCTCGGGGAGGACAACTCCAACCCCGCCAAAGCAGGGTGCTTACTGTCACCAGCACCAGCAGCTGCAGCACCGAGCTCACCCAGTGGGACCAGCACCCTTCTCTCAGCCTCTCTGCTGCCCTTATGGTGTGATGCGGGTAATGAGAAATATGCCCACCATTTGGTTGCACTGAACCACAAGACTGTTTTTTTCCTTGTGATTGTTGCTTTCTAGCATTAACAGTTGCAAATACATATTCATGACTCGATAGTGTTCTGGGGGAAAATAGAAATAAAATGTACTAAAAAAGTTGGCGTTTTTTCCTAATTTCTGTGTGTTTTTCTTTTAAAGCCCTGTCCAGTTGGACGATTTTGATGGATACATCAAGGATATGGCCAAAGATTCAGATTATAAATTTTCTCTGCAATTTGAGGTAAATCTGTGAGGACTCTGTCCTCTCCTAGCTGCCATGCCTAGATCAGCTTTTTCCAGATGTTAGTGTGGCGTGTTCCTGTGCTTTCTGTTGTTTAATGTGCACTGTTGCTAGGTGGGTCAGCTTCACTTCCAGTTCTGCAGAATTCAAAAGTAGACCTTGGTGTCATTAAAGACTGCATTTAGGAAGCCGATTTGAGTGCCTCATCACATTCGGTTCAAGACAATTGGCAGAAAAACACACTTCCTTTAAGTTTAAGACATGCTGGCAGCCTGAATTGAATTCAGGATTTTAATGTCTTTATTTATTTAATGCCCATAATTTGACAGGAAACATTGGAATGAGAAGGTAATATCAAAAATCTGTTTAAGAGCAAGGAGGTCTCTCTAAAACCAGTTCAGACAGACTCACAGAATGGTTTAGGTTGGAAGGGACCTTAAAGATCGTCTAGTTCCAACCCCCCTGCCATGGGCAGGGACACCTCCCACTAGACCAGGCTGCTCAAAGCCTCATCCAGCCTGGCCTTGAACACTTCCAGGGATGGGGCATCCACAGCTTCGCTGGGCAACCTGTTCCAGTGCCTCACCACCCTCACAGTAAAGAATTGCTTCCTGATATCCAAACTAAATCTCCCCTCTTTCAGTTTGAAACCATTGCCCCGTGTCCTATCATTACAGTCCCTGATAAAGAGTCCCTCCCCATCCTTCCTGTAGGCCCCCTTTAGGTACTGGAAGTCTGCTATAAGGTCTCCCCAGAGCCTTCTCTTCTCCAGGCTGAATAACCCCAACTCTCTCAGCATAGCATAGGTGCTCCAGCCCTCTGATCATCCTCATGTCCCTCCGCTGGACCTGTTCCAACAGGTCCATGTCCTTCTTGTGCTGAGGATTCCACAGCTGAACGCAGTACTCTAGATGGGGTCTCACCAGAGCAGAATAGAGGGGCAGAATCACCTCCCTCGACCTGCAGTTCTGGTACATTCTCTTAATTACCCAGAATTTAAAGTCAGTTTAGTAGTATAACACTAAAAATCTCCTATCCTAGAGCTTACTGCAAAGATTTAAACATGGAAACGGAGTAGGGAGGCTTGTCAGGGTGTTACCACCATTCTGGGTGGCTGACATGTTCCCTTCCTGCCAGTGAAAAGACCTCTGATGTATCATATATTGGATTTAGCTGCTGAAGGGAATGACTAGATCTTCCATGCATTCCCTAGAATCAAGATCAAAAGCCACTTGAGGACTTGAAGAAGCTCTTTAAGTGGTGTGGATGACCACCACAGAAATAACTTATCAACCCCCTGGTTTGACACTATTTTAGCTAATTAAAAGCAGTCTTGGAGTCTGTCTTGGAGCAGTCTGCAGTCTTGGATGGCAGCAGTGCGTTGGCAGCATCAGCAGGAGAGACCACATCATTGCTCTCTAGCTGTTTGGAGCCAAACTCAGAGGCATCAGATAAGGAAAGTCCACATAATCCTGTTGTCAGTTTATGAAGTGATTTATGAACACTTTCAGTCTGGTACCTGCCACAAGTAATCACTTCACAAAGAATTATTTTTTGAGCATTTGTGAGTTTGACCTTGGCATTTTTCTTTCTGTTACCCCAGGAGCTAAAACTGATTGGGCTTGACATCCCCCACTTTGCTGCTGATCTCCCCATGAATCGCTGTAAAAATCGCTACACAAATATCCTGCCATGTAAGTACAATACATACAGGCTCCTGCTAAAGGCCCTTGAGAGGGAAAGAGGAGTTTTAATAAAAGAATTGGAGAATCAGGGCAGATTTTCTGGCTGATAAAAGCCTTTTTTAAAACATGCCCTTAGAGACAACCAGGCAATAGATGTTTTTTTATTAGCTTTGAAGAGACGTAGCTTTCTGTGGATGTTTATCAAGACTTGGAGTTTGGAGGTGAGAAACACAAGGCCGTTTCTACTACTGAGTAGTGTTACTGTATTTTTGTTACAATTTTAATGAAACCTAAGGGAGCCCAAAGGGACAGCAATTGGAGGGTGTGTTTTGCAGAACAGCAATGATGGTGCATCCGTGTCGTGTTTACTGAAGCAAGCGTTGCTCTCTGTTCGTAACTATGAGCGTTCCCTGGCTTTTTAATAGATTTTTTTCAGTTTTTTATAGGATTCATTTTAATTTTGACTAGTTGGAGATAAGTACTGTGTCTGAGAGCCAAATGATTTTTTGTTTCCTCTTACAGATGATTTTAGTCGTGTCCGGTTAGTTTCGATGAATGAAGAAGAAGGATCTGACTACATTAATGCCAACTACATTCCTGTGAGTACAGAGACTCGGCCAGTGTAAAGAACAGTGTCCGGCACAGCAGCCAGAGTGTGTCACCTGCAAATAGCACAATATCTCCTGGAAGCTCAGTCACTTTCTTAGCATCTTCTTTAGCTTTCAGTATCTTGCCTGCAGGGAACAGTGCTTTTCACCAGTCACCAAAATATAAATTAAAAAAAAAGGTGGTGGGGGTGAAGATTTTTGGCAAGTTTTGCCACAGCAGCACTGGATGAGCTGTGAATCTTTGTGAAACCTAGAGTAGACTGGTAAAGAAATGGGGAGGAAATGTTAGGTGGCCCAATGGCTTTGTAAGACAGCTAGGAAAAACATGAACTTTTAAATGAGAAACTTTTCCAGGTTTCTACAGCACATGGAAAAAGGATTAAGCCAGACACTCCACAGCTGATAAAATACACACAGACCAGATGGTGCCTGGAGAGACCTTCTGCTTTCTGCCTCGTCTCTGGTGCTCCCAGTGTTTCTCCCTCTGCCTGGCACGGAGCAGCCATTTACCAGGGAGTAGCACCCAGAGTTTTAGGATAATTAAAGTATACACAGAGCTGTAGTCAGTTTGACACTGAGGGTGGGCTAAAAATCTCATCAGCTCTTTCCACTCTCGCCTGAGCTTGTGCAGTCACTTAGGCTTATCGCTGCCACTGCCACAAAGTTTTGCCCCTCTGTTGTCCCCACCTTGCTGTGGCTCGGTGTCTGCTGTGTTAGGGAGAGCAACATCCACTGGGTCACTCTGCATGGAGAGGAGGCAGGACACCACAGCACCCATTTAGAAAAAGACTTTTCACTCAGGGACCATAAGCAAATGAACGTTTCTGCACCCTTGCCGTGGACAGAAGGCAGAGCTGGCCCTGGCTGTGCTGGTGGTAGCTGAGTCAGCTTTATGGAAGAGGGAGGAGCCCTCGGATGAGTCGGTGAAACCACTCCTTTGTCACTGTGGCATCACCCATGAGTGTACTGCTGAGCACGATGCTTGTACTTAGTTTCTACGCTAAACACTCAAGCTGCAAGTGCCTGAGCTCGCAGTGAATCAAGAAAGAAAAATGTTCCAGCATTCAAAAGCATCATTTACGACTCAGGAAACTTCTATGACATGGGATTATGAATAATAGGATTTTATGTAGCCGTCGTTTTCGGGTTGCTCAGTTTGCTTTTTATAGTTTACATCGCTTTAGTTCTACTTATAGCGTAATGCTGACCATAGAAACTGGGACAGACATGTCATCTTAATGCTTGGCTTTTCCTGATGATTGCTTCTCCACTGAGTAACTCCCTGTAAACACAGATACTAGTGGTGATCGGTGTCTCTGTGATAACAGAGATTTGACACTTAGGTAGGACATAGCCCATGCAGACAAACAAATAGCAAATTCTGTGTAGTGCAAAAACTCAGAATGAGCTGACTTCTAGAGATATCTGGAGGAAGCCATTTGTGGAAAGTGCCCCCAAATCACAAATATTTTTACAATCCACATACTGTGGTGGCACAGAAATTGACCAGTTTACATGGGATCATGCTGTGTGTTGGATGTATCTTTTGCTCGTATTAGGAATATCAAATAACTTTCCAAATGCAGTTTTGATGATACAATCTCAGCAAATATGGTTAGAGCGGATGCCAAAATGGCCATTCTGTGGATCTTTTATTATAGCCTTTATAACGTCCTTTTGGTTTTGGAGAGGGGAAGGAGACTTTCCAACTAAAAGCATGCTGGATAGGGACAGCAGAAGGAATATATGGGAAGGAATAAAGCATCTGAGCTTCAATAAAACATAGCAATGACAATCTGTTAAGGGTGTTGACTCAGCATGTTTTCTATTCTTTTAAGCAGAATTCTAATTAATATATTACTAATTTAAGTCCTTATGACATAAACACATGCACATAATTCTGCTCATTGCTACCTTCCATTTGCATCAGTGACTGAAAATCACCGCAGGCACTGCTTGGGATGAGCAGGCTAAGCAACTATAATTGTTTTTATGTCTGTAACTAAACAAATCCTTAGATTATGAAATCTGGAAGAAGCAGGAACTTTGATTTAGGATTCTTATTACTTGTTTTTTTTTAATGTTGCTTTTCCTGTTCTCAGGGCAAAGGATTTGTATAATAACAGATTCATCTTCTCTCTTCCATTCTGGATTGCTTATACTTTGGGAGCATCAAAAGCTGATGAAAGTTGTAATCTCAAAATAAATGCAAAAAATCACAAAGTAATTTCTTTATATTAGAAATCACTTTAAAAAGTATGAAATGAACTTGAGCAAGCTAAAAAATATGTATGCCAGAGAAAAATATGTGTTCTAAAGCATTAATATGTTGGTAAACAGCACCTGTCTCTTCGTTTCTTAGGGTTATAATTCACCCCAGGAATACATTGCAACGCAAGGACCACTGCCAGAAACTAGGAATGATTTTTGGAAGATGGTTCTCCAACAAAAATCTCAAATTATTGTTATGCTCACTCAGTGTAATGAAAAAAGAAGGGTATGTGACAAGATCTTTCACATAGTATAAAAGAAACTACTCTGAAAACGTATTTATTTTCCAGTGGGTGAATTTGTTTGCATTGTGTTCTGATTATGGGGCAGCATCATAACCAAAATTGGAATGGCACTTCCTTCACTTACGGCACACAGGTTTGGGATGGTTTAAGGGGCTGGAGCATCTTTCACATGAGGAGAGTCTGAAGGAGCCTGGGACCTTCAGTCTGGAAAAGAGAAGACCCAGGGGTATCTTGTTGCTGTGTATAAATACCTGATGGGAGGGAATGGAGACAAGGGACTGCTGCTCAGTGGTACCCAGTGACAGTACAAGAGGCAATGGGCACAGATTAAAACACGTTAAATTCCATCTGAACATCAGGAAACACTTTTTTACTGTGAGGATGACTGAGCACTGGCACAGGTTGCCCAGAGGGGTTGTGGAGTCTCCATCCTTGGAGCTATTCAAAAGCCATCTGGGCACGGTCCTGAGCAGGCTGCTCCAGGTGGCCCCACTTGAGCAGGGGGGGTTGTAAAAAGTGACCTGCAGAGGTCCCATCCAACCTCAACCATTCTGTGATTCTGTGCTTTTAAGTTTAAATAATAATAAAAGTATTATGCTTTACATTTTCCTTGACATTATAATAAAAATATTTGGAATATATATATTTTTTTAAATTTATGTATTCCTGTTCCCCATGTTTTGTTCCTTTTAGACCTATTCCATTAGGAAAAGTAATGATCTACAAAGATGCAGTGTTTTTCCATTCTTTGCTATACTAATGCTACCCTTCAGAAAACTAATGTATAGCTTATATCCATAGTTACACAAGTAGGAACAATCAGGTGGAAAGTCATTACAGAATATGTTACCTCTTATTGCAGAATCAAGTAAATAGTACAGTGTACATTTCTAAAACTGAGGTTCAGAATACTTTTGATTGTGCTTTTTTATATATGCCTATATATCTATTTATAAAAATACAATATGTATGGATTAATTTCCCTTTCAGGTGAAATGTGATCATTACTGGCCTTTTACAGAAGATCCCGTTGCATATGGGGACATCACAGTGGAGATGCTGTCGGAGGAAGAGCACACAGACTGGGTTTATAGGAATTTCCGAATTAGCTATGTAAGTGAAACATTTTGCACGGCCCTGCTAAAAGGGTGGGAGTAATTTTGGTCCAGCCTTTTCTTTAACTTTTGTCCATTTCTGGCATTCAGTGGAAAACTGCCAAGAGAGAGACTTTTGGCCTTACCTTCACTCCACACAGGCAAATGGCTAAATCACAAAACTTTCCCCTAAAATTGTTGTCTCTGTGAATTTTTCAGCAAAGCGCGAGACTGAAACAAAAGTAGTACCAGAGCTCTGGACATTTCTGTGGTGCCAATGACTAGTGACAACAAATATGTAAACAACTTCTATTCTTTATCTCAGGCATATCTTCTTGCTATAAGCTATTCTAAACTTGAAAATACCAACGTAGAAATTGAAAATATTTTTCAAAAGGGCAATTCTGCAATATTCATATATTCCTATAAAGTACTGAAACACATGTGAGAGCATGCAATTTCCAAATTAAAGCTATTCAGGTTTTCGAGTATTTTTTTCCATCTTTGTTTTCTGCACCAGCACGTTGCAGGCACCAGCTCATGAAGGAAAAGTTAGAGAAATGGAGGGCACATGAAAAAAGCTGGGCACTGGCACGTCAGCATTGTCCCAGGACCTTGGTCCTACTCAGCCACACCTCACTGCATTACAAAGTGCGCACAGGGTGCAGGATAGGAGTTAAAATGCATAAACCATGATGTCTTGTGCTGGCACTCACAGAATGGTAAGGTTTGGAAGGGCCTTTTGGAGATCAGCTGGTCCAACCCCCCTGCCAAAGCAGGTTCATCTAGAGCAGGTTGGACAGAAACGCATCCAGGCAGGTTTTGAATATCTCCAGAGACGGAGACTCCAAAACCTATCTGGGCAGCCTGTTCCAGTGTTCTGTCACCCTCAAAGTAAAGGGGTTTTTCCTCATGTTGAGACAGAATTTCCTGTGTTCCAGTTTGTGCCCATTGCCCCTTGTCCTGTTGCTGGGCACCACTGAAAAGAATCTGGCCCCATCCTCTTGACACTCTTTAAATATTTATAAGCATTGATGAGGTCCCCTCTCAGTCTTCTCTTCTCCAGGCTAAACAGACCCAGGTCTCTCAGCCTTTCCTCATAAGAGAGGTTTTCCATTCCCTTGATCATCTTTGTAGCCCTCTGCTTGTCTCTTTCCAGTAGTTCCCTGTCTTTCTTGAACTGGGAAGCCCAGAACTGGACACAGTACTCCAGATGTGGCCTCACCAGGGCAGAGTAGAGGGGGAGGATGACCTCCCTCGACCTGCTGGCCATGGTCTTTTTAATGGACCCCAGGAAACCATGGGCCGCCTTGGCCACACGGGCACATTGCTGGTTCATGGTCAACTTGTTGTCCACCGTTAATGAGACTGCAGTTTGCAGTTCAGGTAAACTGTCCTTTACCGAACCCAGGGCAGCTAATTCAGGGTCTTTTGTACTGGCATCTTTTTTTAATAGCCTTTGCCTAGGGATCTGCTGTTGCCTGTGACTGGAGAGAGGTTACTTCAGCAGGGTTATTTATCCTGACCCAGAATGGCAAAACTAAAAGCATTGCTTGCCATGGGTTTTGGTGATGACACCCCCCCACCCCTCCCCATGTTTTGCGTTCCTTTAAGTCTCAAAGAAAAAATGAATTGTGTTGAGGATCTTATTTCACCTAAAGCCACTAGAGTTTTTGGCATTATAAACCTTTCTTTTTACAGTAATGGGTATTTTTCTAAATAGTTCCTTTGCCCCTGTAATGATTTTTTTCTTCCCTTTTGGTATTTTATTTTCTCTGAAACTTGAAAAGAAAAACTCTCAAGAGTCCAGTCTTGATTGTTGGCCAACAACATTGTTCTTTATCCGTGGCAAACGACAAAAGGCGAAGGAATAGAATAGAAAGAGGAAGAAAGCCTAAACTTGAAAAATGCAACAATTCTTGATTTAAAAGCAAAATCAAACCAAACTACCACAAGGAAAAAAAGAAAAAAAAACAAATCCCAAACCCAGAAACAAGAGTTTGTGCCTTTATGTTAACGATGGGCTGCTATTCCCTCCCCTTTTTAATCAAATAGCACGTAAATTCTTTGCCATTTTTTTGGCTGACTTGACTTAGGCTGTATTTAGGGAGGCTGGGGGGGGAACCCAACCACAAAAATGACAAAAAACCCTCAGTCTGACTGAGTGTGACTGCACTGTTAAAACTCCTGTCAACATGCTGCTGTTCTGCTTTTCCCATTAGGCTGATGAGGTGCAAGACGTGATGCATTTTAACTACACTGCCTGGCCAGATCATGGTGTGCCCACGACCAACGCTGCCGAAAGCATCCTCCAGTTTGTACAGATGGTCAGGCAGAAATCAGCAAAGAGTAAAGGCCCCATGACCATACACTGCAGGTAAATGCTTCAAGGAAATGGAGAACTAAAGGGTGTAACTTGTTAAATAGGTTGGGAACCCATTGGTAGGGGAGATTTTGGGGTTCTGCTCAGCTGTTAGCTGGAGATAGTTCTCTTTGGTGTTAAGGGTAAAGGATTAGTCCCCCTCTTTGACTACAGGGGAGCTGGAATTTCAGCCTGCAGCCATAGACATGAAGGTACTGCTCAGTTCTTTGGATGTTATAACAAATGGCTTCAGGAGGGGCAGCAGGCGACCCTGAGTTACACCAGCTCAGAGCCTGCCCCTGCTCTCTCATTTCCACACCTTCATGATACGGATGGTATGATCCAGCCAGCAGCCTGCCACAGTGTGCTGCTCCCCTGCAGAAACGTGTCTCTGTGCAGATCTTTCTCCTCTGGTCACTTGGCGTTTGGCACATTCAGGAGCAGACATGAAGAGCGCTATCCTGTGTTAGGAGTAATATCAGTATCCCATGTTATATGGTTTTTTTCTTTTTTTGGGGAGGAACTTTGTTTTATGTACTACCAGATTTATCTCTTGTGCATCATCTGCCCTTTTGTTAAGATGCTCACTTACTTGGCCTCTCTGGGGGCAGCTACCATGTTAGTAATGATATCTAACATAGTAGATGTTAGATATCATCTTGGTTGGTTCCTGGTTGGTTCCTGATGCAAATCTCCCAACTGACTTCAAACCTCTTCGTGGCTCCTAGCACGAGAGCTATTTGCAACAGATTTCTCAGAAATATGTAAATAGTGGGTTGCAGTGGATGAAAACATATGCATTATGGTGACACACTCCTAATGGAAGTCAAGGCTCGATGAGATCAATCTCAACCAACCCTACATCACCCTCCCCAGAGGTAGCCATTATGTTGCTGCACAATGTGTCAGCACCACCCAGCGCTGTCTTTCCTGGTAGTGATGTGATGGTCGGCACTGATCCTCTCTTGCCACCACTTTCCACACTTTCTAGAGCTCCTTGCCAGAAAACAGTCTTTTATAGTAAGATCATTGCTAGTCTCCAGATGAGGCACTTAGTGTTCTACTGGAATGCAAAACCAAAAACACCATTTGTAAAAGCAGCAAATCATGCAGCCCTCCCCTGTAACCTAATGGAGAAATTCATAGGGGATATTGTTCTGGGAATCCTAATATCAAGAAAGGTCCTAGTACATGAGGGAAGAGATTTATATGTAGCATTGCGAAATCAAACCCTTATATACCACTTAATTGTTCTGGGAAGGAATAGAAGCAAGTATCAGAGAGCTGGGTAACAACTGTAGTATTTTCTTTTTAATTAGGATGCTTCTAACAGCAGAGAGAGAGATTTTCAGATGGTATTTTTAGAATATACTGTACATCTTAGACCACATAGACTAGAAGTAGCGATGCTATGTAATTAATGGAAGGGGGAAGAAAGAATGTATTGATCAACTCCTACAGCAATTGTTCTCAAACGTTAAAGAAGGCACAGACCGAATCTATTAATTAATGAATCTGTCAAATAAATAGGTCAGAAGTTCGATTGTATTCATCTCATTTGAGATATTGACATTATTGTTAAACACAAGCAAAAAAACCCAAACTTGTTTCATGACAGTTATGATGAACGGTCTTGAGATGAACTGTTAAACTTCATTGCAAATGCTTTCAAGGTTTTCCTGAAATACATGACAAGACAGCAGAAAGAACTTTGGTTAAGACACACAATTCTATCCTTACTAGTAGGTATGGTGTTGGGATGCTGTATGAAACTCTATAAAACCTCTAAAACCACACTCTTAATGAAATCAGACTTAAAAATTACATGTGAAATCACAATGCAGAGAATCATATGCACTTAAGAATCTTTAAATCAAAACAGCATGTCATTTTTCTAGTCACTAAGCTTCCCTTTGGAGGTGATGAAGATTTGTCAGCCGAGTGGTTGACGACTCTTTCTGTCTCATGCTCCCAAGGCGGAAGTCCTGGAGTGTAGGCTCTTCTGGGTGGTTTGTCCTTTGAGGAGAAGCTGCGGTAGTGTGGTGCCTTTGCAAAGCTGAGAGCTTTGCAGTGCGAAGAGCTGTGGAACTGAATGGTGCATGTTCAACCCCAGCTGCCTCTGTGCAGCAATCGCTGCCCAGCGGGTCTTCGCAGTTATGGATGCAGCCCCTGTAGTTAGAGATGTCCCATGAAGTCTTTGAGGGGAGCAGTGAACGTAGGAAGAGCAGACAGCAGAGGGTGGATGGGTGTGTGCATGCACATTCTGCCTGTGAGTGCATGAAGAGGAGTATAGATAGGAAGGTGAAGTAATTGCAGGGCCATCCACTCCATACATTCTGCCTAAACAATGGATGAAGAGTTGCGTGGCATTAAAAGCTACAGATTAACCAGCCTCTCTGACCTCAGATTAGCTACATCTGCTTATCGCAGCTGCAGGACACTTGCTTTTTGCAGTACCACTGATCTTCCTCTGTGTCTCCATCAGATAAGCCTGAAATAAGGTGCATGTCTGTCTGTGTTGCAGCGCTGGAGTGGGACGAACAGGAACCTTCATAGCCCTGGATCGGCTCTTACAGCACATCCGTGACCATGAGTTCGTAGATATATTGGGCCTGGTGTCTGACATGCGGTCCTACAGAATGTCCATGGTGCAGACAGAGGTAAGATCCGTTCACCTCAACATTTGAATGTATCATCGGATCTATTTCATACCTCTCTGTAGCGTGTTTATGTCCAACTTCTGCTACTCCCCCCTGAACATTTGACAAAATAGCTATGAATAGATACAATTAAGTTTTCATCTTCATTGTAATATTGTCACGCTATTGATCTGCGGCATAGGTGGGTCTGACAATATCTCTACAATCTCACCGATGTCTTCCAGGGGGGATGAGTTATTCTCACCTTCTGTGAAATTAATATGCAAAAAACACATTAGAAGAGATTACCGTATGAAATTTGCAAGCCATTTTGAAAAGAATTGGGCTTGCTGAGCCGATTAATGGCTCATGAAATGGTATCAGTATCGGACAGCCGTTCACGCTTGTTCAAGAGGGTATCATCTAGCCAAGCGGAGGAACTCGGTTACACAATAATAATACAAATAACAAGCAAAATAGACAAAAGGATTGTGAGTCTGCCAGAGACCCTCCTTGCCCCTCTCCCTGCTCAAATAACTACTGGGTAGTTCTTTTTCTGTTTTTAAGGCAAATGTCAGGAGGATAGTCATATTTTCAGAAGATATAATGGAAAAAAAAAATCACAAAGTCTTTTTCCAAAGCAGAAGCTTTTATTAGTCTGAGACCTCCCCAGTTCCTCTGCTGTTCACGCCTGTTGTGCTTTTCACTGGTTAGACACAGTATAAACTGGCAACCTCCTTATGGTTGGAAGTGCCACCATCACTGTTTGCAGGCTAGGGTGGCAGATAATTCGTTGCCAAGGTTTGTTGAATCCAGAGCAAAGCAAAGAAGATTTGGAGGGGAGGGGAGGGGAGGGGA
>VYZM01001756.1:324010-397191 GCA_013398915.1 Dromas ardeola
GGAGAGGAGAGGAGAGGAGAGGAGAGGAGAGGAGGAAAACCTGCAGTGACAACAACTAGCATCTAGAAATGAAAAAAGGTCATTATTCTCAGACCATTCTGGATCATTCCTATCGAACTACCACTTTTCATAGCAATTCACAACATTAATCCAAAGGTAGATCCTTATGTAAAAAACAGAGAAACAAATCCTGATCGTTGATTTCAAATGCAACTGTGTTACCACTCCAGAGGTGATGTGATTTTTTTTTTTTTTATTATTATTATTATTATTGTTTTTTCCATGTACAAACTCATAGCCTGCCTGAGGCTGATGTCAAGGGCTGGGCTTTGGTGGTCGTTCAGCTCCTGCTGCTCCAGGCAGTGGCCAAGCCTGGGCGCAGGGGTCACTAGGTGGCACTGGCACTCAGGCGCAGAGGCCACCGAAAAGGCTTTCCTTACAAAACCTGAAACCACACACAGCTCACCTGGCTTCACGTTGCCTCCTACACTGGGAACTTGTCAGTGCCTCAGTGAACAGTTTAAAAAACCAAATGGCACAGGCCCCAAAAGTGGGTTAGATTGGTGTATACCCTGAATTGATGGCAGTCACTCCAAATTAGTGGGTGTGAGGAAATACAGGCATTTCTGTGGTCTGAAACGTGATTCAAACTCGTAACGATATCTCCTGGCATCAGCAGACCACTGGGGACAGGGGAGAAATCCAGACTCAGGCTTTGGGACAGTTGTTTTTGCTTGAGATCCACTTGCTCCCTGTGCCTTGTGCACATAAAACTTAGTGTAAGGATTCATCAGGGTTTGCCTTCTTTCCCTTTGAAATCTACAAGTTGTCGGTTAAGATTATTCCAAATTGAATCGCAGTGTTTAATCTGTATGATGATAATGATTAGAAAAGCCAGTCCATAACCAAAACAAAAGATAACCACAGTCTTGTTGCACAAAAACCTGCCCACAAATATAACAGTGCATGTGATTGACCTGACTTACTCACAGCGTCATTTGCCCGGAGGTTGGTAACTCCCCAAATAGTTAACTGCTCTGTGAAGAAAATCAGGTTTCAGCTTTATATTGGTAAAGAAGTCAAGCACGAAGGAACATGAAGTTCATTAAAAGCTTTCAGGTGTATATGCAGTATGGATGCAATTTGTTGCACATAAAACATTTGAGTACCTTTCTGCGAATTAATTAATTTTCAGACAATATGAAGTAGACCCACTTTAGCTCAGATCCAATTGAACTAAACCTTTCTCTTCTCTTCTCTTCTCTTCTCTTCTCTTCTCTTCTCTTCTCTTCTCTTCTCTTCTCTTCTCCCATCATCATTCAGGTTGTTAATAAGTGATTATGATTCCAGGGCAACCCAGGTGGATTTTGTACTTCCCCAGCTGCTGTTTGTAGCAATTGTGGGCTATTATTTTAGCAGATGACAACTGACTGTACATTGCGAGGGGCTGAGGAGGGAGAGACAGAGAAGCTGCGCAGGCTGTTACTGTGAACTAGCAAACTGTTTCACTGTTTGCGTTTTTGTCATGCTTTCTGAGATGCAAAAATACCCACTCACTTGATCTTTTCTTCCAGGAACAATACATTTTTATTCACCAGTGTGTGCAACTGATGTGGCAAAAGAAGAAGCAGCAGTTCTGCATCAGCGATGTCATATATGAGAACGTCAGCAAGTCCTAGTTCAGAGTCACAGGTGGTAAGTCAGGCACGTGTGCCATGCCCACAGCCTCGCATCCCGGCAGCAACCAAGGTCACGGGTGGTTGCTCCAGGAGCTTTGCTGGGGGGTTTGGAGCTTTCCATGCCTCATTCCCCTCTGGATGAGAGGGGTGCGCGAGGAAAATCCCTCTAGCCTCCCTCAGTAAGCAATCCACTATGCTTTCCACATCACTGTAAGAGTATATTGTCTCACTCGTCATTCGAAGAAAAAGACAATCCAGCAATCCTGACTGAGCCATCTAACCATTCCCTCCCACTTGTCCTACCACTCCTTACAAAGCTTGAAGGAGGAGAGGACTTTTTAATATCTTCAGTCCTTCCAAAGTCACTTATCGACTGCCAGGTTACCAAGGCCAGCAGAGGTTTGGGGGTGCTCTGCCTGCACTGCTGTTGTGGCAACAGAGCATGCTGGAGTGTGAGGTGGTAACCAAAAAGCTCTGACGTGAAACACTGGGGAATTCTTTTCATTAATCTAGAACCAGGGAACAGGTGGGGTCTCAGATTGGTACTACCATTAGCATAAGTGAAGTGACCATCTTGCCTTTCCACTGAGCCCCAGTGCAACCCAGCTGCAGACTAAAACTCATGGCTTTGACCTACAAAGTGGTGCTGGTGGGGACAAGCTGTGAGGATGCACGTCACTGCTTTTTAAGCTGATAAGATTTAGCTCATTAGGTGGCAGTAAAAACCCAGCCATAATCTTAATATTTAATTTTGGGTGAAGCAGGAAGCTACAGACTTTCAACACAAACAGCTGGTGGAGACGTGGGCTGTGGACACCAACACCAGCCATCACTGCTGTGTGTCTGTGGTGTTGCTCATGCACCTTTATTAGCCTCTGCGTACATCATTCCCCTGTCCTTACTTTTCCTAATGTTCAGGTAGTTTACCACCTAGTCTGAGGCCCAGAGCCCATCTGCTTGTACTGGTGGGCTGCAGTCCCAACCTGTATGGAGGGCTCGTAAAAATAAATACCAAGAACTGTATTTACATCCTTTTTTATTTCTAAAGCATTCTGTTTGTTCGGTTCCAGGTGAGACCATGAAGCACACCCATCTTCCCTTGCTTCTGATTTTTTTCCTTTTGATGGTTTGAACGGCGAGTTGTTCTGCCAGGAGAGACCGCTGCTTTGCAGTACACAGACAATGAAAGAAAGAAACTTTTACCTTTCCGAAGCACTGGGGAGACAAAGCCTTAACGAGCCTGCGGTGTCTTTTGAACTGTTTCATTTCTGGACATTTTTTTAAAACACTGGACCAAATTCAACGAAACAACATGAAGGAAAAGACACTATATGTGCATAAAGTAGATTGCTCCAGAGTGTTGGGTTTTTGTTTGGTACTTTTGGTTAATTTTTTTTAATTATTTTTTTTTTCTGTGCAGGTTGAGCTTAAGGTTAAAGTAAGTGCAATATTTTTTTAATGGTTGACTGAAGAGTTTTCTTCATGTGTCACTGGTCTGTGCTAACGTCCATAGAAGAGCAGGCATTGTTAGTATCTAATAATACCTCATTAGTGAATAGCGAGGCATGAATATACATGAAGAAATCTGGAGATTGTGAAGAGAAAAGGGGGTGGGAGGGTTGGGGGGGCGGTGCTGGGTACATGGATTTCACTGTTTCCTGCAGCACTGATGTACGTGGGGTCTGGGGGGAGCACAAGACCTGAGGAACAGACTGACGAGCAGAAATCCAAACCATGAAGCCTGAAGCTGAAGCAGGCAGCCGACACTGAGAGATGGGGTGGTTTCGGTTCTTGACTGTGCTGCTACCAATTAAGCAGAGAGATTGCTCTTTTGGCCAACCTTTTCAGTAATGCCACCGAGCAGGCTCTTGTTTTAGATGAATCTAATCAAAGGGCAGCTGAGTTTTAAGCTGGGATCTCTTAGACTCCATTACTATCGCATTTAACTGTCCGAGCAGTCTATGGTGCCTATACCCCTCATTTGTTTATTATTTTTAATAAGTATTAACCCTGTGTAAAAACATGAAGCTGATTCAGGTTGGGGAGGGGGTGGAAAGAAAAAAAAAGTGCTTTAACAGATGTAACTATTTCTCCGAGCCAGGAAGTCATGATGTTACAAAAACAAGGTTTTGGCATGTAAAGGGCTGGTTATCGCCTTATTGCTACGAGGCTGCCAAAGTGTTGGTACAGATTCCTGCAGGGGCTTCGGGGTCAGGGTGGGGGGTTCTTTTCTTTTTCGCTGTCAGTTTCAGTTCTAGTCAGAATAATTAGCTATACATATTTTTTTTTGGTCTTTGTATAATTCCGGTACATCATTGTGTATTGTGACATGGATGCTGTCAGAATGGATGTTGATGGCATTTTTGTAACCTGTTGCTTTGTGTCACCTCCTTGGAAGTTAGCAGCAATGGTACTCAATGTAAACAAAGCGAACTTGAACTGCAAGTAAACACACTGGATTGCTTATCTGTGAAGAAGTCACTATCAGCAAACACACATGCGTTTTATTCATTTACCCCAGGGCCTGCTATCGCCTGTCAGGGTACCAGGGTGTAATTTGGTAGCTCAGATACTTCCAGGAGCCTGATAACCTCCTTCAGATTGATATTTGATTAATTTTTTTTTCTTCCAAAGAGTTATTCCACTAACGGGTAAATAGGTATATATTCCTTTAATATCCACTTCATCATCATATTGGTTACAATGGAAAACTTCCTTCAAACTATCCCATACGTATTACGCAAAACTGCATAGACTTAACATAACCCCCCTAATAAAACAAGTCCTTGTGAAGGGTACTGAAGAAACAGGACTCTGCCTCTGATAATTAAATGGGTATGATATGAATTGCCCCTTCCTTCTCTCTTCATGCATCTAATACTATTTCCACAGTTTCCACTAAGCCCAGTCCTAAAGCAGAGGAGCTATTTCTCTGTGCATAGAGATGGATGCAAAAGGGCAGAGAGCCCTGTCTTCAGGGAGCAGATTGCTAACAAGAAAGGCTTCAATGGTACGTGTTTCTCTCTTATTTCACCAGTGCACCTCAGCTGGAGGGCTTGCTGTTTCAGTAGGAACAGCAAAGATTTGTCTGGCCTAATTTGAACAGAAGGCAGAATTATAAATGAGCACTTGACAATTTCAGACCTTGCCTTTATGCTTTTTTTTTTTTTTAAATATATTTCAGAGTTTCATTATAGGTTTACTCAGAAAAAAAGTTCACATGCCCCTAGCAGGGAAGAAGAAAAAAAAAAAAAAAAAACAAAAAACAATCCACAAATGGTCTTGCTTTCTCACCTACTGCCTCCTCCCTCCTGCTGGCCATTGCCCATTGAGTCTACATTTAGTCTGTACCACAGACCAGAGTAAACAGGTTACTTTTAAAACATTCATGTGCACACACAGTATCACTGCGTGAGCTGGCTGTACCAGAAGCTTGGCTGAACATGACAGGGTACAAGACTGCTGCAAAGATGCCAAGTAACAGGTGTGTATTTTTCCTTTAATAACTACTTAATCACAGAATCAATTACAACGAAAATTCCTTCAGAAAAAAATACCTTTTCCTACCCCAGCTGGTACGCAAAACTGCCTAACTGGGCGTCTTGGGATGGCAGTAGAAACTGCCTCTCACAGAGTGCAAGACATAAGTAAAGCAATGAAAGAGTCTGTAAGACATTGTGATTCAGAAGACTCTGAGTCACAAACTTTTAGCCTGATGCAACATGTCATACTTTTGGTTTTACCTTGTCATGCTCCTTAAAGCAAGTCCAAAAAAACCCAGTGTTTTGAACTCATGCTGCTCGTTGATATGGTTTCCAGCATCTGTCAAAATAAAACCCTCCAGTCACTGCAGCTGTAAAGCTGTCTGAAGATTCAGGTTTTTGTAATAGTTTTTCTGAATTATGGGTTTCATGCCTATAGCTCTGCTGACACCATAGATGCTCTCTATTGATCTGCTGCTCTTACAGCATCTACTGACCCAGATGCATGTAAAAGCAGCTCTGCACAGTCAGTAACCATTAATCAAAACTAGGGCAGGTTTCCTCCTTGTTGCCTCCTGCTGTGCATGCTGCCATGGCAGGAACAGTCAAGTAAACCTAAGGACACGTCTTAGAAGAGCTAGGACGTTGTTGGAGCCACGTGTGAAAGTGCTGTCTGCCCTAGCACGGCCTGTGCAGCAAGCCCTGACATATTTGGGTCTTCAGAACTGTTTCCTTCCATCCTCACACAAGGATAAAGAGCAGGTTGGGAAGCCGTACTTCTGCATTACTTCATTTTACAAGGTATCTTCTTGCACCTAAAGAAGACAAAGTTGCCCCTCCTTGTCAAATATTCAGCATCATCACCTTATGCACCGAAAATGGCCCTTCCCTCCCTCCTGGTTCAGTTCATTAACCACAGAGTCACACCACCTCCCTCCCATTCCTAACTTCTTAAAGGGCTTGTATGGAAACAGTAGTTTCATTCAGGCAGGTAAAGCTGTTGCTTTCAGCCCTTTGTTGTGAGAGGGAAACGTCGTCGTTAGTGCTGTTGAAATGGATGGGAGCAGGGAGGTTTGAGCTTTGCTGCTGCTGTCACAGGCAGCAGTGGTGGCTAGGAAGCATCTAGGAAGTTTCCCCCTTCTCTTTTGTCTCTTCTAATCTACAAATATTGTCAAGAAGTAGAAGCACAGACTAATATCTTGATACTGCTTTAGGTCTGGATGTTGAGGAAGTAGCAAAGGGCCAAAGTTGTCAACCTAAGCAAGTAACTTCAGAGAAACTGAAGAAAGGTACTGAAGAGCCAAAGGCAGCTAAATAGGCACTTACTAGCTAAAACTTAACATAGCAGCAGTAAAAATTGAAGACGTTTGTGCAGAATTTAAACACAGAAGCCAATGCCGGCTTACAAATTGCCTATGTTTGCACTCCACATATGTAACACTGTTGCTTGTATGCAAAGGTGGGAGGCTGAGCACAGAAATAGTCTCTCAAATACTCCCAGTATGACTTGATCCTTAGACAGGGATGCTTGTTTTATATTTTAAACACTACACAGACTTCACAGTTGAGGAAAAACATCACAGAAAAAAACGGGGCTCCTATAAAATGGTGGCTTGGCCAGAAACATTACCATTCAAAATCATCTTTCTCGTATTCATGAGATGCAGCCCAGGAAAACAAGTGGAGATACCTGCTTGAACAAGGGTCTGGTATTCAAGCTATATCTTGCTGCTGTATACATCTTTAAAACCTGAAAACTCAAAATGCCTTCAATTTTCACTATTTAAATATAAAAATAAAAAAAATCTGCTAGTTACAGGTTTCCTAATTAGAAAGACTAGTTATTCATGGGTTTCCGATTGTTCCCTTGGTTAAATTAGCAAAGTGATGTTACCCTCCAGCAAAGCACTTCCAGGGACATATCCAGAGTTTCACAAACACCGATGAATACACTCGGAGTCAGTGTGAGCTCTGCACATTTCAGAATATCGTATCATTTTGGACATCTACTTCCCCATAAACCATTGATTTCTGCACACATCAATAATGCGGAAGTCTGCACTTATTTCCCAGACCCCCCCCCCCAAACCCACCAACTTTTATACAGCACAATGCTTTGGAGCAATAAAAGTATGTATGAACATCTCATTTATAGATCACAATTTGCTAGATGGTAAGTAAGTAAACTGTTCCATGCTTCAATATCGGTTAGAAGTGTTCTTTACCAATTTAATGTGAGGTTTCACAGTGGTTTTCTCTCCCCCTGGTGTCCCAAGGGGACACTAAAGGAGCGGGAAGAAGTGCCTTGCTGATGTTAAAAGGTATGTGCTTAGAAAGCATAAAACTGCTGAGTGAACACAGGCTGCTAAAACTCTCTCCCTCCGCCCAGTTAAAAAGGCAGCCTTGATGGCAGACAAAAAAGTAAAATAGTTCCTATGTTATCAAACACGACTCCTTTTTTCCACATCTAATAAGGCGCTTTTTGACATTTAAAAACCTGTTTTTCATTTCCTTTTCAAAGACACTTTTCATGTATCGCATCTCTCTAAAATATCAGTGTAGAACCCAAAATCCTCACTGCTCAAATCCTAAAGAAAACATTTTTAACATAACACTGCATTTTACCACTGTTGTCATTTAAGACACTGAAAATTTTTGAATAGAACTTTTTATTTTCATTTGTTGAACCCCAAATGAGAACTCCTTTTGATTTCTCATAACTATAACAAGCTGACAATTCCAAAACCGCGCAGCAGAGGGGTGAAGCTCCCTCCAGTGCTTTAAATCATCAAGGCAATTCCAGCAAAAAGGGAAATATCTGCCTTAATGCCACTCAGATTTCACAGACTGTAACTCAGAAATCATAAAGTCTAGTTCAGCAAAGTTAAAGAGTAAAATGCAACTCGTGTTATACTGTGTTGTGAAGTCATTAATAGTTAATTAAAAAATTATGAAAAAACACTGAAACAAAGAAACTCACCAACATTTAAATCCTCAGATTATTCTGCTTATCCCCTGAGTCTATGGATGCAGTTTCCTCTTTTCCACCCAAGTATCTCCAAAGATGTCCCTGAGCACACTGGCCACATTCAAACTAGTCTGGCTCTTACTATACAACTTAACAGCTACACAGAAACCCAGCATCAAAAAAACAGTTGTGAAGCCACCTCTTTTCTCTTAGAGATGAAACACTGGTGCTTCCTCCAAGACCTCGGCATGCCAAACTCCACAAAGTCTGAAGGGTCTCAGAGCCGATGCCTCCTTTTGGGCAAAAGCAAACCATCTGCTGAATGCTAGAAAAAACTTGCAGGGAATATGAATATTGGCTTCATAGTTTGGTAGTTAACAGGGGAACAAAGGCGCAGGTAACCACCACAGTGCCTTTTACGGAATCAGAGATACCTTCCATGAGAAAATACAGTGACTCTAGTTTTTAAATATGAGTTTCAAAGTCCTTTTAAAAAGTTTCCTGCTCCTGTACTTACAAGTAATGAAGAATCTATATAAGAGCAGCTTCAGATCTTCCTTTTATTTTCTTTGTTATTCACCACCCAGTGTAGGGGACTTTGCTGTACAGTGAACACGCTTCAGGCTAGGTATGGATGCTTATTAGAGAGAGTGGGGAAGAGGAAATTTTAAATGTGAACCAGAGAACACATCAAGCCTTCGGAGGACTGGGCTTGACCTTTGATGGTAGGAGCAGTGAGACAGACAATTTTCCCCCCTCAAGCTATGTATATGGGCTGAATGGGTGCAGTTATCACGCAGGTGTGCTGGTTCAAATGGTTCCTACAAGGACAAAGCAATCGAGAATCATCGTTTCTTTCACTGGGTAAGACAAGAATCCTTTTCTTAGTGATTGTAATGTCAGCTGGGGTCTTCAGTTTGGGATTCGTCATTTCTTCACCCATTTCTGGATAAGACTACATTTAAAAGACAGTTGTAGAACCTATGTACTTTTCACAGGTATAAAGAACACATATTAAACGTAAAAATACACGTAGACACATAACGAACACACAGAAGAAGCATCTGTAAGGACATTTACAATAAATGGCACTAAACACCTTTATTAAGATTTTTAATTCTTCTTTTATGAAAATGAATAGGATTCTTTTTTCCCTTGTATGCAGAGGAAGAGCAAACTAATGGCAAAACTCAGGACCGCTTTCTTATTTCAATACCATCTTTGCAGCCACAAAGATACAACTATTTAACAGACAAGGAATACTGTTTATTGCAGACTTTAAGCTGATTCATGTGAAAAAGGCACTATGAAACTTAATCAAACTAGACGATTAAATTTGTCTAAATTAAGTGATATTATATATTATATATAATACATATATTATATATAAAATCACACGACCATGTGAATTAAGAGAACATTTTTGTGACAAAAATCATTGCATCTTCAAAAATAATATTTGCTGGAAGGGATGTTTTCTTTTCTGCCCCTTTTGCCTCCAGGAATCCACTTTTCCAAAAGATTACATTTATAAAGGAACAATAGCTTTTTACATAAGGAAAAACTGACATCTGGGATCAACACGCAAAGAAGTCTAGATTATACACTGTTCTTTTGAAGGGTTAAGTTACAAACAAAAAAAATGCAAGTATATTATAAAAAAAAAAAAAAATGCAAATATATTAAAAAAAAAAAAAAAAAAAAAAAAGTACTGCAAATTGTTTCATGGTTACCTACAGCAGATCTGGTCACCTCTCTGAGCTGTGTTACTGTTTTCTAGTTATTCCTTCTTGTGCAACATTATAGTCCATCACAAGTAAAGTATTGATAAAATCAATGTACAGAGTATTATTTTGCTATGAACAGCATCATTAGTAATAAAACATCCTGGGAGTGATGCAAGAAAGACTCAGGCTACGTCAGGCTGCTGTTCATTCTCTAAACATTTCCTCTCTGATTGCTGGCATCAACGACTTAACTAAACATCCTGCAGCCGAATGCATGACAAGAAAGACTGAGCCAAAAAGACATAATTGCAAACTACAGCAAGAGATGGGATCCAGAATCTTATTATTACTGAAGGGTTCAAATGATTTGTTATTGCTGGCTCAGCTTCCCTCAGACGAATCACAAAGACGTGTTCCAGTTTATCTGCCATGGAATGGGTAATTCCATAAAGCCAAGACTCATCTTTGGGTGTAAATGAATGATGTGCCAACATTTTCACCTGTCAGGAACCTCCATTGAGTTTCTCATCTGTTCATTTTTAATAATGAGAAGCTAGCAGCAGGTACTTCTGTGGAGACTACTGTAAATTTTCTTTATGGTGGCTAGTTACGTTTACAATATTATAAGACATTCCCCTGCACTGCTTCCTAAAGCAAAGCTGGATGGTATAATGCTACGGACAATGGAATTAAAGAAAAGAGGAAAGACATTTTAGTGGCTGCTTCCTTCATCAAAGGACTCCACACCTGAATCTGTGGCAGCTGCACTGATTTTTTCTTGTCGTCTTCTCATAATTTCTTGCAGTTCTGAACTACCACTGTTAGCCTATAGAAAATAAAAAAAAAAAAAAAAAGAGTTTACTTGTGGTTTTGACACATGATGAAGATCCTCTGCCAGCATTTTATTAAGATAAATGTCTGAACAACTTAAATTCACCTTGCACTAAGAATCTGATTAAATAACATTTGGAATGGGAAAGGATTTACACTATTGTTAAATGAGGACCCGAAAAAAACCTGCAGACTATTAAAAGTGTCAGCTTGACTTTTAGCACTGCTGAGCATCTTTAACTCTCATGCAAGCCCCTGGAAGTGTTGGATAATATGGGGTGAAATACAGCCTCAGTAAAAGCAGGGTTAAAACCAAGCAAGTTTGTTAGGATTCCACCCTTGAGTACTTAAATATCATGGCAATCACTTTTAGAAATTAAAGCATATAGACCCTTGGTGGGTTTAGATTTATGTAACCAAAAAATTCATGCATGTACATGGGTTTGCACAGCCAAGGCCTAAATAAGGATTGAGAAACCTAATCTTAGTATCCCACATTACACAACACACCATCATGCATTTCCTGTTCAGAGACACAGGCTTCAAACTTAGAACACAGTAGTAAGAATTGAGTCATATTACTATATTGGCAACAGTGTAGTATTGCGAGGATGAGGCCTTATGTCACCTTTCAGGGTGAAAACCAGGTCTGCTGAGCTAGCTGCAAACAGATTGCTTCAACAACGTAAATGAAGTTATTAGCAAGGCCAGGACACATATCCGCCAGAGCCGAACTTTCCAAAGTGTGCATGGCTTTGAATAAAACTAGAGGATTATAAAGCAAGAGCCTTATCCGCTATTGTGTTATTTGGCTATGACATGACCTTCCCAGCTTCAAAACTATCTTCCAAAACAACCGCTGAATAAGGAAGCAGAAACTGTTTTTGAAATTTGTAAAACAAATTTCAGGACTGTTAAAGGGAAAATCCTTCAATTGATTCTGAACACTGAAAGTTTATCCCATTACATAAAAATTAATTTAGATTTGTCCCGTTATATCCATTACAATGCATTGGCTGATGCCATCACCTGACAGACAGGTTAGGTGTCCACAGGGAGAAAGGCTAGGATGCTTCTCCTAGGTAAATTACCATTGCTCTCTTCTCCCAGCGTGGAAGGGCAAAGCAGGGTGCTTATAATTGACTCTCTGAAGGTGAGAGAGCAGTTTTATTGGTCTTAATTCATCTTGTCCTTGCCCACTTGGTTTCAGACACAGAGCAAGTGCAGCAGTCACCCATTACTGAAGTCATGCATAAAAAAACCATCAGCAGATACCCGACAACGTGCTTTATCAGAGGTCATGTAGAAATACTTTTCTGAAAATAACTGAGCAGTCGAGACTGAAACAGTTTACCTTCCTGATAACATCGATAATAGCATGACAGAACTGGAATTCCAGTTACAAACTAATGAACTCTCCCTGAGGTAGAACAACACTAAAAAGGAAATTGCGGCTGCATAAAGGTGAAGATCTGGTTGTCCGTGTTTGGGAATGCAGCCCCAAATCTGAGAGGTAGGGCTTTCACTGGCCTGCCAAAATGGTATAAATCCAGAAACGCTTGTGGAAGACCCCAGGTAGAACTAAAAAATAAAGATGAGGCATGGAGTTCTGTAATGCTAGAGAGTGCGCGGCTTTGCTCTGTCTCTGGCTATTATTGCTATTTGTACTTAACACCCAGGTCATTTACTGCTATATGACACCACAAGTACTACATAAAGGATGCCAGAGAACTTCATAAAAATTTGACACTGATTAATCATGTAGGACAATTAGGGTGGTCATACCCATAACCCAGTAACTGCTTATAAAAAACATTCAATTGTAAAATAGGCCTGACACTGGTAAAAGTATATGTGTGCTTAATTGTTTCTGTTATTAGAAGAGTTTCTAGTTTGAGCAGTAAGAACATAGCCCTGTTTAGAACATGCAAGCTCATCTTTGTGAGGTCACATGTATACATTTTGCCTGTAATACTTATAACTATAGCTTCTCTTAAACAAGGACAGCCTTCCTAAACCCTGTGACTTGAAATATTACAGGGATAGACAGGAAGATGCATCTTTATGCTTTGGGTAATTCATCAAACAACAGGCTAAAGCAATCAGGAATTGCATACGTTCTGAAATTCATCAGTTCAACCTCAAAAAACTGAGGCAGAAATAAACATTTCAATTACCTTTTCACTAACAAAATCCAATTACCTTGTTAAACTCTCAGTACCTGTTTATTAATACTTGTAGAGCATTTATTGGACAAGTTTTGACTGTTCAGTTTCCTGCAGAGAGAGATCAAACTGAGGCAAGCAGAATAACAGCGTGGAGGAAAAAAGGACAGGCTTCTACAGTCCAGTGCATCTCTGTTTTTCAAACTGACTTCCACCACAAAGGCACTTCATCTCAGTCCACAGAAGCCTTATTTATGAAACTGAACTAAGATTGTTGACATTCCAGAAAAGCTGAAGAATACACTTATATGTTCAGTAGGAAATGATGGATTGCAATGGACTGTAGTGGCATGGATTCCTAAGAATAAAAGTGAAATATTTCTCCTTTCCTCTCACAGGGCTTGAAGAAGGGGATAAAAGCAAGTTTAACAGTGTTAGAAAGCAACGCTCTCTGATCCGCACTGACCAGGTAAATTGTAAAATATGCATCATCATAAACTTGTCCTTAAAAATACGCCTGGTAGTTAAAGCTTAAAATCATTTAGGCAAGACAGCCCCAGCTTCATGAGGGAATAGAAACACATTTTAAACTTCTTCAAGATTTTCTTTTGAACGGAATGTGAAGAATATAGCTTCTCATTTGGGCTAGTCTCACCTCTACACAGTATTGAGTCCATTTCTCCACTTGCCACAGCAACTTTTTAAAAAAGAATTAGGTGCACCTGCAATTTTCCTCATTTAAACTTGGTAAGCATTCTCTCTAGCACAACTCTGTATACAAGCTTTCAAGGTGTTTAAGGAACAACACTACTGTAATTAAAGCAAACTGACACAGAGCAATGAATAGAGAGATACAATACTTTTATCCTTAGCTCAGTAATTCCCGTAGCACAGTGTCAAATGTGTTTTTCTCCACTAAGGAACCCACCAATAGAGATGCCTCGGCGTTTGACCTGAAAGGCCTCGAGATTCAACAGTGAGTTCACTGTACCACTTTCTCACGCCTAATAAATTGAATCTCCTCTACAAAGATAAAGCAAAACTAACTCACCCCCAACCAAAACTGCCAGGAGTATCTATTTGTTCAAGCACCAGAAAGAGCAAGAGTCAATAAAAAGGGCATTTTAGTCTCTCCTATTGTTTTCCCCAAAGCCCTTCTCAGTTCATTTTGTCTTCTTGCAGCCTGATTACAGTCTTAAACTTGAGTACTACCATGTATTTTTTCTAATGCTTTGTGAACCCCTTTTAGAAGTGGGAAGAGATCCCACCTAGTGTTTTGGTGGATGCTGTTTCAGTGGATTAACACCAAATATCTCAGGTACAAATAATGCTTATCAACATGATGGGAACTGAGCAAAAGCCAGCTGCCTTGCAGAAAGAGCTATTTACTTCTATAGGTTCAAAAGCAGCAACCCAGCATTAGGTTAGTAAGAAGGGCTATACGTACCTCCAAGGCAGATTTCTGTACCGTAATTTGGCTGTAGACTCTAGACCCTTCTGGGCAAACAGTCCTCAGTTCCTCTTTATTGAGGGAGAAAAGCTGAGCACCCGTCAGCACGCCAAGGCTGTTGACAGTCCTGAGATCGCACCAAGAGAACAAAGAAGAAATAAGCAAAAATACACTAGCCAAAGGCGAGAAGCAGGTTGGCTTCATCCCATATTGTCTCAGATAGGGCTACCGAATCAAGACAAAACTTAATGCAACAGAACTCTTGAAGTCAATTAAGTATCTGTTATAACAAGTACCTTTTGGTGGAGGCTAATATATTTTTTTTCCCTAAATATATCCATATCTCTATAACCACATTGATATATATGGATATATATATTACATATACACATATATACATGTATATATGTATGTAAAAACAAAATCCTTTCCCAAGAATGCAGCTGACATATCTTGATTTTTCAGAAGGATGCTTGATTTTAAAAAGTGGGCAGACCACATCCTAATTACCGACAGGAAAATAATTTTAAGAAGTTTTCTTACATTTGCCCTCAAACTTACACAGGATTGAATCCTTTGGACTCCAACCACGCTTTCACATCCTCAGGTGAAGAGTCGTAAGTGATATTAACTACCGGGATGTTCGGTCGTGGCACGTGGAACTTCCTCTGGGCAGCGCTTCGGCCGATGGTGAGCCGGTGAACAAGTTCATCCTGCACCTCCTCCATCTGCGATTTCCTGCCTAGAGAGAGAGACGCCCCACAGGAGCAGGAGTTATTCTCAAGGTTGCGTTATCAAAGCCAGGTCATTTCTTATACTCCATTTTAAACTCTTTTTTTTTTAATTTTCTTTAAAGATTCGTTCACTAGATCTGACTGAATTATTATTCTCCTTTTACCCCCAGGGAAGATATCAATATTCACACTCCTCTCTTTGCAAAACAAAACAAAAGCAAAGAAAACACCCTAAAATCCAACTGACACCCTAGAAAGAGGAGATGAGCTTGATGTCACACAGAGACACGGATCAGTCTGACAGCATCTGAGCTGTGAAGAAAATGGGCACGGAGGGTTATTCAATAGTCATAGCCTCGTTTCTTCAAACAGAAATAAGATGTTTTAAAAATGAAAACAAAAAAGATCGGGAAAAATATAAGATTGCTTACACAGTGGAAAGGTGGCACTTTCCACAAACAACTTCATAGTGCAAATCAAAGTAGGCAAAAAAATTTCACTGCTGCTGATGCATATCACCTTAGATCCAATAAGCTATTACAGTAATCACATTTTTGAAGAGGTTTTAAGAAATTTGAATTCACTCCCAGCCTGGAGTGACTGGTTAGCTGAAACAATGTCACACTTTGCATTAAAAAAAGAAGTAAAAAAAAAAAAAAAAGAAGTTGCNCCCTTTGCAATAAAAAAAAGAAAAAAAAAAAAAAAAAAAAAGTAGTTGCTCTCCCCAGAGACACAGGAATTGGGCATTAAACAAAACCGTACAAAGTTGCTATCCCACAGGACTTACTTGTCTGAAGCATTTAGTTCATTTGCTGGTCATTAGCAGGCAACAAACTGAAACGCTTTTCATGCATTTCAACAAAATCTATTATAATGACACTGAAAACTGTTTGAAATGCATATTAAATGTTCTATGTATAATTTCAAAGGTAGGTAGAATCCAAAAGAGTGTAAATATCTTTTTGGGCACAGAAGATACTGATTTAGGACAGTTAAACTCTCCATGCAGTAACTGGAATAACTACAAAAATCCTTTGACACACAACTTTAAATGAGCTCAAAAATTCTCAGGGAATCCTTACCAAGATATTTTTAGTCATCTTTACTCAACCTTCTTACTTTGATACACAAAGAAAAACTACAGCACCTTCTCTGATGCACTCAGGTGGCAAAAGCTATTCCTTTTCTCCCATTACGCTGACAGCAAGAGAGGAAAACGACACAGTTTCAATATGAAAAAACTGTAAGATAGCAAAAATGTTTCTTTACTTTTATATCCTTCCAAAATCTCCCAAGGGTCAACATCTCTAGCCAGTTAGACAAATAAAAACAAGCTTTACATACGCTTTTAGGATTATTTTTCTTTAATCACCACAACAACAAAAAAGAAAAACCCTTGGCTTAGCCATTTTCTTTTTTCTTTTACAAGATAGCCCCAGGTTGAAAGTGGACAAAATAGTAAAATATCTGAGGCATTCAGGCCCTATTGCGTTGGGGTTTTTTGCCCCCAGAGTGTGAATCAGAAGCCAAAATGACATGTGCTCAGTGATATGTGAAGGTCTGAGATGGGATATACAAGTAAAGCCTTTAGGCAATGTTATCGAAGCGTGCACCAGTTATTTTCCCGAACAGGAAGACAGCGAGAAAATTGTTATCTTCCTTCTATTTACACTGATTTTGAAAGACTTACTTTTTATCTAGACCAAGACTATATCAAAGGACAAATATTTAGCTGTTAGATAACCGATTCTTACTGTTGTTAGATGCATTATCATAAATAAACAAGATTCCCTTGTTGTGAAGCAGGTACTACACTGCGTGTTCTCTGCAGGGTTCAGGTGGGCACTTGGGCAGCAGGTGTACGGGCAGCGTTGCCCATTAGCTTTGCAGAGGCAGCTCTTCAGTGAGGACTATGAGGTACCTGAAGCCCATTAATTGGGATTGAACGACAGCTCCCGGGAGGGTACAGGAGCTCTCGTGCGTGGCCCAGATCCTCAGCAGAGGCTGAAAGGGCAAGAGATGTCTTGTAACCCCTTAGTCTACAACAACCCTTCACACCTCACACCCTGTACCTGATGGTCTTCTCTACCCATTACAGATGGAAAATGTTAAGGCCATCATGGATTCAAGGAAACCCACCTGCTACAGCATGCAGAGCCCTTCGTACAAGGAAATAAAGTTATCATTTTTGTGCGTGTGTGAAATTCTTCACCCTCACTTTCCACATCGGGTTTCTGTTTTTATTTAAGTAACTGCCCAAAATAGGACAAAGGCAGAAGCTGGCCCTGCTGTTTCTTGGTAAATAGCAGTGAAGCCTGTTCTCCCTGCCAGGCTGTTCTCCATTTATAATTTCCAGCCAGCCAGTCTGTTCTCCATTTATAATTTCCAGCCAGCCAGTCTGTTATGTGAAAATATTAAAAAGGCCCCGGAGCCTTCCTGAGTTCAGAGCTTAGGCAAGAGCTTGTCTACCACCAGGCAATGTCAAAGCAGGCTCCACCGACTGAGGGTGGTTATCCAAGCAGGCATGCTTCCCATCCACTGGGGACAGGGGGGAAAGAAGCCCTTCTGCAGAAAGAATTACACTCAGTGCCAGTTTTTACCTCAGTTGGAAGTGGGATTTTCTGATAAGGCAGGGAGGCAGAGGATGGGAATAGCTGCCAACTCTTGAACTGCAAAAACCTCATTATTTTAACAGCTATTACTTTAAAAGCTATAGCAAATGCTTGCCTACAAGTTTCAATTATTTTTAAGCCAAGCAATCACATTGCTTAAAGTGCATTTAGGACAGAAATTATGAACTAAATAAGTTCTCGTAACCTAACTTGCTCTTCAGTTGATACAGAGTAGGAGCATCAGTTAGGCTTTGTATTTACAAAGAGACCTTAATCAGAACTTTTCATGACTGCCGCACGCTGCTGGATGCAGGTTACCACTTTTTTCCAGCTAAAGGGCTATGGAGCATGTTCTCTCATCCTCCTAAGACAAGGAAACAAAAGTTTGCCCGATGGCCTGCCAGTTGCTGTTGCTTTGACCAAGCTAATGGGATCTGATTATAAGACGAGTCTCCTGCAACATTATTACAATACAGTTCCTATGCATCGGTGTTGCGTGAAAGGGGCAGAGCAGTTTTGGCAGAAAATAAACCCCCTTGCGTTCTAACACTCCTCACTGGAGTGGGAGGCTAGGCGAGGCTAGGTTTAAATTCTGAGTGATGCCCAATTCGCCACTATCAGTCCAATCGCATACCTGTACATCTTCTTGCAAGCCTTGGATATGTGTTTCAGAACGGTGCAAGAAACACCGGTGCAAATGCCCTAGAAATATGGATGACCATGGGCAGAAGTGCAAAAACAGCCTAACTGATTTTAAAAGCAATTTAGATTGTAACGCGGCAGTGAGTTCAGGTGAAAAACGTACATTAGCCAGAACACCAGCATGGGCATTTACAGTGCTGAAAACCACTGACTGAAGTCCCCAGACAGTCATAAAAGGAGAGAATTTAGGACTGGGACAAGTGCAGAAGTGTTTTGTTCCTACTACTATCGTGATTAGTGAGGGTCAGAAAACACATACATAGAAAATGTGTATTTTAAACATAGGGTTAAAGCTAAATATTTCATAAACATAAAACCACAAGGTTTTAAGGAATTTAAGGATTAAGCAAAAGGCACAGGAGTGGGAGAAATACTTTCTTTCTCGCTTCTTAGACAAACTTACGATCCACAGGAACTTGCTTCTGCCTCTGGGTGTCTCGTACAACACTACCACCGCTGTCGCTAGAGGTGCTGCTTTGGCGGCTGATGGTTGCTGGTGCTTTGGGCACGGGAACCGGTATAGGTGCTGGTGCGCTAGGAGGGAGGGGGACAGCCACGGGGACAGGAGCGGGTGTTGGAGGTGGTGAAGGAGTAGCAGGAACCGGATCAGGTTGTTTTGCAACATAGTCCGTCCTTTGTTTCTGAAAAGATGCAGAGAGACTCAGTTCGACAACAAAACTTGGGCAAGACATCAGACGAACTCGGGCTTCTTCAGAAAACGCGGGGATGCTTTGCACCAACTGATTTCATTTAGTACACAAAGGCATCTTCCTTGCCAAATACAGTTCCAAAATTTGCCAAAACTTGATTTGGCATCAACATTTGGCATCAATCTCCTTCTCTGTCGGACACAGAATTCATAGCATTGGCATCATCTGAAACACTTCTCTTTCTTTTAAACAGATGAGTTCTACTAATGAATTTTTTTTTAAATCCCAAACTTCTATTACCTGGCACTTTTTAACAGCTTCCAAAATTTTTCAATTGTTGGACTTTATTGGTGTAAAAAAATCTATATTTTAGAGATGTTATGTAAAAAATAGTGAAAAATTAACATAGCCAGACACATCTAAGCCTGACTAATGGTTTAACTTGCAAATGTCACTGAGGCTGGGATAACACATTGTTTCTTGAACTGCAGACACCATTTAAGAGGTTCGTGCTCCTCCTACCCATTCACAATTGTGTCTTTTCAGCTGTGTGTGTGGTCACTACATGCCACCTCAATGCAATAATCCTATTAAAAAAGCCCAAAGCTCAAACTCCACAATTCTTGGAATCGGGCTGTTGGGGTTTTTCCCCCACTTTACGCAATGTCCTAACAACATGCAAATTATCTTGCTGCTAATAATTAACTAGCAGGTCTCTCAAGAATAATTTTGGGGAATAATTTCTTTTCTCCTTCTTTGCCTTTAGAATGGCACCAGTTACAGGAAGACACATGCATTTCCCCAAAGCAATCCCAATGACAGACAAGCCCAGAAGCTCATAAGCAATCTAGGCTACCCTTTGCTTTCAAACAGTTCAAACTCCACATCTCATTGTTTTAACAGTGCTCCCTCTCTGCAGTTTTGGACTAACACAGCTTGGAAGTTTAATATTAAACTTTGTTTGCTCAATAGGGATGCCTCATTTCTTAGTTATGAGAAGTCTGCTTACTTTGGTATGAAAATAGACGAGTACGTTCCCCAGATTCATTGCTCCTTCCTGAAATACTCTTCCCTATTTCCTTGGAGGCAGAAGGTTTATGGCAGATCAAGTAGGGAAATATTTGCAGGCGCCATATGTTAGAATCTGAGCAGCAGATCACTGCCCTGACAACAATCAAACTTTCATTAAATGTCAGCAACTGCCCTTATCCAGGAATCCCCAGCTCAGTAAGTCTAACTGATGGACAAGGCATTTTGTAGTGAGTGTAAACTGGGACCATTACAGCTAAACTATGCTGAGTTACACCAGCAGAAAATTTATCCCATCAGCTTCTATAGCCAGTCAATTAAAAAGTCTTTTGTTTCCCTTAGATAATTTTTCACTTAAATCGTAGTAGTCAGCTACTGGAGCAAACATATAGTCTTAAAATACATTCCTCATTAAACCATTTTGGTTTCTTTTTCCACTCAGAGGTACTCATCTCAATGATTTTGTGTCCACCTTGTGCAGTGCATTGTGGGGAGATAAAAAAAAAATTCATATGATTGACTTTTCTGTATTCTACTATGTCAATGTTAAGACAGTAAATGCTTTTTTAAACGTCAAATGCCAAGAAAAGTGAAATGAATAGTATAAAAGAGAACGAGCGGAAAAAACATATATTTAAGAAACCTGTCCTTTGGTGAAAAGAGTACGCCGTACTAGGTATACAGCAAATATACCATAATATTTGATATATAGATGTACTATGGTATATCCAAAATCATGTTAATGAATTTAAAAATTTCACAGATATTAAAATGTTCTAATGATATTCAGATTATTTTTTAATCTTGTTCACGGATTCCAGTTGCTAGACTGTTATCCCCACAACGTACCCTCATGTGTGCCCCGACTTTCTTAAACAACATGCAAGGAAAAAGTGGGGTTTTTTTTATGGTAGAGAGGAGTCATTACAAGCCAAGACATCAACTGCACATCACCACAATCATAATCCAGAAAAAATGATTGCTAAACACCACACGTAGCTCTCAATGGATGCCACCGATGTAGTTTTAAAAACACGTTGCACTGCAATCACAAGCCTCATCAGAACAACTCGCTGGAGTGAAAATAAAAATTAAACTGGAAGCATCACTCAAACTCTAAATTTACAGTTGAAATCACATTGAAATACACTGCACATTTTGTTGAACAGTGTCCAAAAGCCAATTATACATTTGAATCACATTTAACATTTTTTTTTTAACACTTCTTTTTTTAACTCCAGATCTTTTGAGGACATCCACACATTCATTCCGTCACTTCTATGTATTGCTACAAAAAAATCCCAAGCATGCACTATGGAATTTGGTGACTACAAGTCCAAAGGAGTCATTTTCGAGGTTCAATATCGAAAGAGTAATTTTGTTACCTCTGAAAGCTCTCCCAGCAATTGCTGTGAGGAAAATGGAGTAAATCACATCAAATAGCATTGTTAGAAAGCTAAAAAGTAACTGCCTCACACATCACTCCTGAAATTTCATACACATTAGCAATTTAAAACAAAGGAACATCAGTCCTAATAATTACCTCTTCTTACTCACTAAGCAACTCGTAACACAGCGAGTTACTATCATTTTCTTCTTTTGAATAATGAACAGCGAGTTGTCTACAAAACTTACGTATGTGACAACATATAAGCGATGAGCTCTTTTCAAAGCACCTACCCAGCCAGAAACTTAGAAAGAGATTTAATAAAACACAAAACCCAAACAAAAAAAACTGACAATGGATTGGAGATCATAAGGTAAATGTAGAGAACACTTGCAACTGTAGAACAATAAGAATTAAGTCATGGCAGGTACTAAAAAAGGAACTTATTTATTTTAGCTTAAGAAATGTTGGCTAGCTTAGAAAATGAGGTTAAACGTCACTGCTGACAGACCTGTACTCACTAATTTGCTGACAGTCATAAGAACAATTAACAGTTCTGGGTTTTGTTTTCCATTCTTCCTCGTATTTTTTTTTAAGAATAAACTTGCAATCCCCAACTCATGTACATTGGAGCAAATTCTTTAAACTATTTGGAACAGTGATGACACATGCTTATTAAAAATGTGGATATATCAGAAAAGCTTGCTGGGACTAGATTTTTTTTCTTATTTTTTGCCAGAAAATCTTTGTTTTTACAGGAAAAAAAAATAGAGGCCCCAAAGCTCTTTTTCAACACACTACAGGCTGCATCTTGTAAAAGATCAAGATTCAGTATGATTTGATCTATTTTTAAGGTAAGCAAAATAATAAGTTTGTATCAAGCCTAATTCTTGTTCATTGTAAAAAAAAATGAGAGCAACATATTTTCAAAAATATTTTGGCATCAAAAAAAGGCAATATGTGTATTCAAACTAGGGCAAATACAGACTTAGCATGAAAGAGGCACTGGATACAACCACAGCTAGCATTAGTGCTCGGATATGCTCTCATTAAGTTAACACAGACACAGAGCTTCCCATTTATTCTCTTTCCAAACATTTTAGTGCCTCATTCCTGTTTGCACAGTGCCAGGAGTTCGCCAAGAGGGCTGCAGAGGGTTCAACCTCAGTTTTGTCAACAGCGTTGTGGTTTGGATATTTTCTTGGGACTCATTTTAAGAGAGAACCAACTACTTGTCTTCACCCAAAAGGGCCAATGAGGTACCCAAGACCAGGAGAGCAAATTTCAAGCAAAGTCGTTTGACAGAGTTTCCTTTGGTGGGCTCAGCTATTACACAGAGTCAAACATCTGCCTATTAAAATCCCATTACAAGTCACCCAACTAGCTCTTTGTGGGGTGTAAAGAATTTATGTTTTTATTGGATTTACAAACATGCCTTGCTAGAATCTTGCCAGAAAGTACGAAGTACATTAGGATGGAAGAAGGAGAAATTTAGACATAATTTACTTATTCAAATTGGTCTTAGCTAGGACTATTCCCCATTTCTTAAAAAATAATTATGGGCAAACTGGTGACGTTAAATTCCTATCATTAATCAAATCCTTTTTACAACTATTCAGTACATTTTTGTATAATAAGTGGCATCCCATAATTTGGGACTGAATCAATGTTGAATTGGGCAGGAAACAACTTTTTTTTTTTTTTTTAAAGCCTTCAAAAAGTCTTGGTCTGATGGCAACTTTAAAGAGCATTTGATATGAAATGAGATAAAACAGGCACTGGCTCTTGGACAAAAATTATGATATCTCTTTGGCCACTGCAAAATGAACACCTGGCAACTGCATCTCTTCATTATCAAACACTTCATGATCTGCAGGAAAGATACCAGTTGGCAAAAGATGAGTATAACACTATGACACTAACTTGGAGCACAAATGCTGTGCTTGAGGGGAAACTACTTCCCACAGAGATACTTTAAGGGAGCTGCTAAACAAAGAGACTTGAAAGAAAGGTTTTGATGGTAGGTCACCAAGAAATGCAAGGGACACTTGTCCCAAATGAGGTGGAGACTTTTGTCTTGGTGTTTGCATACTATAAACATGCCTCTTAGATATACTGTCACAAAAAACACAAGTCATGTTTTTTTTATAAGACTACAGGACTGCATTTGGCTTAACACTTACCCTCTGTGCCTCACAATTTCATACACATCACTGATGATATAACTGTCTCACCTCACAAAGAGTGTCATGAGATTAATTAACATGCCCACCAAGATACACACTTCTATCCCAATTATGTTCCTCAAATTTCTTTTTGAAGAGCATTAAAAGAGGTTTAAAAATGCACAGTAAATAGGAAATATTATGATTAATTATTTCCTAGGTTCACCAGCACTACTTGTAAAAAGAAGAAATCAGAGTGCTTGGGAAACTGTTTATGTTCGTATATAATGGGATGGTGAAGAAACACTGTTCGTTCACAATAAAAAGGCAGACTAAATGGCCAACACCACAGGAAACTCTGATAATCAATGATTAACATTAATGGAAAACAAAAACAATCAGCAAAATGCTCTCCTAAATCTGCAAAAGTATCAAACAAGCAAAAATATGGTTTTCTGGAACTAATTCAACTGACCAGAAGAAACACAATGTTACAGCCTCTGACTCACAAAGATGAAAAAAAACCTAGGACATTGCTTGCAATGTTCCTGCAAGTATCATCTTAGACCATTCAGTGCTTTAAAGTAACTATCTGGGAGCTCGATCCTGAAAGGACTACAAGAAAATACAGGATCTAATCTATTGTGTGGACTCAGATGTCGCTAGGAGAGGGAACAAAGAGAGAGTAAAATAAATTTTGTAGCTCTGAGAATAATTGTGATAACGAGGCATCCATCTCTCAGAGAAAGGGTGTCCGTCTGTAAAATACCTGAATGAAAAAAAATTATCTCTTTAAATGGAATCCCCAATCCTTCCTAATAATCTGGAAACACCCTTTGGTCAGCTGGGCGTTGAAGGCCATTAGCCCGTCAAGAAACACGCTAACCTTGTACATAACGCTTATCTGCGGCTCGAAGCCGACCAGGGTGCTTACCGCAGCAGACAGGCTGCTTTGAAAGCAGTCTTTCAAAAACCAAAGGCGACTTAGGAGACCGGCAAAAGCTGCACAGCACCAGTCACTGAGCCTGCTCGTGTTCAGCCTCTGGCAACAGCACCGATAGGAACCGCTTCAATTTCCTGCTCTACCCACAAGTTCTCCTGCTTGACCTTGGGCAAGGCAGTCATCCCTTCAATGCCTCATTTCTCCCTGAAATAGCGGCAATGTCTCATAACTCTGTTATGAAAATAAATAGGCTTATGCAAACAGATTCCAAACGAACCACGTATCTATCACAGGGAAAGAGACAAGTGAGCACACTCAGGAGTGCTAAAATTTTAATAATCGCCATAAAGTTAAGAACAACATTACTGACACATCTTGGTAAAAACTCCCTTTATCCTGTGTAATTCATTATATTCCTAAATAATTTCACAGTATTTCAAGCTCACATTTGAACATGATAAAACTACAAATAAACCAAACCATGGACTGTAGGGAACAACCTGCCAGAAGGTAAAGAAACAATATTATCTTAAATGTTGTTCTCTGACCCTGATTTTCATAGGTCCATGGAGAACGCTTTGTGAAAATTATTATTTTATTATTTCCCATGTCATGTCATTATTTCAAACAGAAACCTTCAAAACCTGCAGTGCATTACAAAGAATAGTGTAAGAACCTCTGCTCAAAACTGCACTCACTCTGCTCAGGATTTCTTGGCAAATTCCAAACACACAAAATGACATGCACCCGGAGCAAAAAAGTCAGATCTTTAAATCAGGATTTGAAAAGCACTCTAGATGCATGCTTCATTTCACAGACCGGCAAAAAAACATAATCAATTTAGAATGAGCTCATACGTTATAGGCAAACAACTAGGGATAGGAAAAACTCAGAAACAGTCTGATTTGAGCCCACCAAGCTGAAGGCAGGTCTACCACATTATTGTGCCTGAAATAGCATAGGACCTGTTTCTCAAGCGGTTTTCTATATCCATGGCAAAACTGGAAATACTGCAAATGCTGCAGCTTTCGTGATAGCTGCGCACACAGAATCCGGCACAGCAACACCTTCAACTAGGACTTTTAGCTGACTCTGCAGCAGAGACAGTCAACAGTAACATTATGGAATTTCTCGTTTTTCAGTCATCGGCTGGAGTGCGTAGGCACAAGGAACGAATATCAGATCAAATTCAGTTTAACTTCAAGTTTCAACAGAAGTTTGGTTTGCATTTGGACTGAAAAAGTCTGACTCAGAGGCAGGCCTGGAATTTCTGCTTAATCCAAACTTGTTTGCCTAAACTTTCAAAATCATTAGATATAAAAGGGAAGAAACAGGTCTTAGAAAGTACAACCTCTTATTTTATGAGCCTCAGGCCCACTTAAATGTTGTCTAAACTACACATTACTACTTTATTTTGTATATCCTTACTCAGGCGGACAACTGCACTGATGTAAGATCTATTATTTTTTTATAAAATATTGTATCTCTAATTCTGCTCAACATACAAAAGAAACAACAACAACAAAGATATTAATTCCACACCACATCATGAAAGAAAGAAAATCAAAATTAGGTCAGGAGAATAAAGTGCTATTGATGCACAGGCGTAGTAATTGAAAAATACCTGCTTTGTGAATTCAAATGCAAACACGCCTATTTTTTATGATTCCAAAATTGCAATAATTAAATAAATTCAAGACTAAGATAGACACACACAGAGACAGAAAATAAAAAGAAAAGCTAGCATTCACTCTCCTAGGAGAAACAAAGATGACCCTACCTTAAATAATTCAAACTCCTTCTTTGGCATCAACAGCTATCAATCCGCAAAGGTTATTTGCAATTAAAATAAATGCATACGCATCCATTAGGATTGAAATTACCACCTCTAAGCAAACAAGCAGAAAAAAAATCCTTAAAGGAAAACATTTTGCTGTACGTCTATCAAATATATTCCCATGTTAGACTCTGTGCAATACAGAAATCGGCCTCAGCCTGTACAAGAAGTACAAATCTTTTGACATGTTAGTGGAACATGCAGATATTTTAGCCTTGCTGTATATCTCTTCCTCCTCCACAGGCACATATGCACACTTCAAATGAAAGTTTTGTTCCCAAGGAGCAGAAGGTACCTGGATCGTGCGGGTATACGCAGGCTCTGACCATCCTAGACCACTTTCTTGATTCCTCAGAGGATCCAAAATGTTGTTTGGCACAAAGCCTGTGCTGCCACTTTTATTCTGAACCTTCCACCACTGTTTTCTGTCATCCAGAATCTGAAATAATTTGGCAAATTAATTACAAAGTTTTTCTGACTTCCCTCCTGCCAGTACTTAGACCGTGCATCATTTCAAAACAAAACCATAACTTTGCCAGGTTCTGTGATTACCAACAGATCTTACACAGATGTCCCTAAGAAACCCTTGTAGGCTTCCTTGACTATCACCATCATTAATTCTACATGGTTGTACTGCACTTTTCAGAACGTGGCTCTGAAGAAAGGACAGGGAAGAAAAGTGTGTAATGAACCTCTGTAAACTCAGACGTGCTGGACAAGACAGGAGAATGAAAATCAAATACTTCGGCAGAGAGGCTGGCATCTCTATAACCTCTATACTGTTGACAAAAGGAAGAAGTAACTACTAATAACCCAAGAAAAAGTGTATCCTTCTAGGAGAGCACAAATTTGGAGAGAGAGCACTTCAGAGTAAACAGGAAACTGGAGCAGGACGGCCAGGAGAAGTCTGAAAACTGACTATCTGCCGTGCAATCTCCTATGCAATATTTTCTCTCTTTGTTACTCCCACCCTTCCAAATGTGTCTAGCTGTCAGCGTATCAACTCTTCCAGGTAAGGACGATCTTTCACTATGCCCTGTGCGTACACAGATAGTGTTTGCCAGAGCGAGTTATTTAAATACTACTGAATTAGGCTTTTAAAAGAACAACAGAGAAGACAGAGGAAACACACAAATCTATTTCTAGCACGGATCTCTACAGCATCAATTCATAAGTCAGCGCAGAATCTCCGTTTATCTTGCCTATGATGCAAAACAAACCGATTGAACTTTCCATATTAAGGGAGCTAAATCAAACACATTGAAGTAATCATTGAGAACAGCCACACTGTTTGCAGGAAAGGTATCTTCAGCTTTGAGCAGTACCAGAAATTCATGTTTTCTCTTTGCAAAAAAAAAAAAAAAAAATTACCTCTACAATCTCTTCTTTCATGACAGAAAGCTCACTGTTGTTTCTTGCCATAAATTCGTACTTGCATTTGGCATATTTCTTGGTCTGTGCTTTACTGTGCGCTTCATAGTTTCTGCAAAGCAAAAATCAGACTATTGTTCCGTGAGACATTCGAGCAAATAAAAACACAGACAAAACACCCTCTTCCAACAACTTGCAAAACAATTAAGACAAAAAAACCCATCCTACCATAACATGATGCTGCTGTAGAACTACCTATTCATAACACACTGATATAAGTGCCGAGAAAAAAGAAACAAAAGAAAGGCAGTTGAGCTACATGGACCTGAAGAACTGGTAATCTTTATTGGCTCACTCCTTGCAAGATGTATGATTACAACTTAGATTAGCAGGTGCCATTGTTTTAAAATAAACATGTACACTATATTTAGTCTGTTTTCCTACAGTAGGTTAAACAATCATTTGTCATATAAACAAATGACCATACTTAGTATATAATTGATATCTTGTGCTTTGTATGAAACTGTATTTCTAGTGCTCATCATATCTGTTCATATGCTGTTTCAGATACATAACAGATGAATAAATTTTTGGCATAAACACCAATGGAATCAAACTCCAAAAAATGCTCACCTACCGTAGATCAGTTTTCTTAATTGACCATAAGAAATCATCAACTCTAACAACCTCAAGTTACTGTATCAATTAAAAATGAAAAATAACTTCTTGGCAGTTACAAACAAGGCTCGTTGTAGAACAAGGCATAACACAGTTTAACTCTGCGTCTTTCTGTTTCCATGAGGGAAAACCTGTTCAGAATGCCTTTGGGTAAGAAGCTACTAGTTTCTTCGGTGTTTTACCTCTTCAAGGTGAGAAGGCCCCCAGCCCCCTCAAAACAGGTCCAAAATAAACAGTAACATTATTCACTTATTGCAAATTACACCCAACAACCTAAACCCACGCCAGGTAGTAAAGTAAAAAAAAATAAAATAAAATCCAAACAGATAATGAAAACATGAAGCAATCAATGGCTTGAAATGCTGCATACGACATCATAGCACAGGGATACAAATGCAGATGGTTGTTGAGGTTGGTGCTGCGTAACTGTGGTTCCCAGGTGTGCCTGAGCAGTCCGTCAGTTACCTAGCTATTGCATGGCTGTGGAGAACTGTCTCAATTGACTTGAAGAGCAGAACAAAAGAAGAGTCATATTTAGATTGAAAGATTATTTTGAAAGAAAGACAAAACACTAAAAGTGTTTAAGGAGACAGTGAAAAACAAGGGACGAACCCCAGCCGGCAGAATAGCTGTTATGAGGCTGAAAGATGTGTGAGTAATCCCAATTTTTTTCCACTGCCCACTCAAAGTTCATACAATTTTGAACTCCCTTCTTACTATTTCAGGGGTGTGACTAATGCACCTCTGAAGGCACTTTTACTTTTAGGCTGTCTTTCCAAACTCATTTCACTAATGCTGTCTTCCTACTTTGTCAACACTTAACTATCCTGACGCCTTCAAAAAAACGTAACTCAGGAAGAACTTATAAAAATGCTTACATTTCAGTTTTACTCTACTCTGTTGCAATCAACAGCAACATCCCCAGAGCACAGGCTAGTCAGTGGCTGTACGCTTCTGAAGAGACCATAATTCTTCAAGCCCAGCTTAATGAGCCAAACGATTTACCTGGGGCACAATATTCTCAGTGCTTCCTTCCCTCCATCCTCCACTGTGCTTTCTTATCGCCTGTTGGATACACAGTAACTGCAGCCCTTTGCTCGCCTGCGCACGCTGAACGAGACCCTAGTGGATTGCAGAGACTTCCAGGGTGCTTTTCTTCAAACAACAGCGCAAAACCAAACCACACAACATACTACGGTGAAACACCACACGACTTGCTGAAAAACTATTCAGTTCTCTTTCAGCATCAGAGAGAGTCCCCGATATACATAGTAACACACTGAGAGTTTAAGGTCCTAACATTTACTTTAAGTCACACAAGGAAAACACACCTTAATGGAGGTCCTGGCATGTTGGAATACAGCTCAATGAAGTTCTCCGTGTAACCTAACTGTCCTCAGAAGGCAGAGGGTAGCCCAGTCACTGCCTTCAGACTGCTCATTAGGAATGCCAGCTTTGAAGAAGGACCAGCAAACGATGGCTTAAAGGATAAGCTTGAATTTCTCACTCCCTCCCCCAAACCCACTCCTCCACCTGCTTCTTCACAGATGATTTAAAATTTATCTTTCAATGGAAGCTACTTGGGGTAATACATATTAACAGCTTTCCCCCAATAAAGAGCTCCTGCCAGGCACATACTATACATGCCTCACGAGCCAATTAACAAATGGAAGTTTGTGTCGTGTTGAACAGACTGGGAGACAGGAGCACACTGTGGATGTTTGCATCAGTACCAGCCATCTAGACTCTCTCCTGCAATCAGTGGTGAGAAACAGGCACCAGTACTGCATGTCTCATTTCACATCTTTCAAAAGAGTAATTTCACCTTACATGAACTGCTTCTTAGAAACACCCATTTCTCTTTATCCGCCACAAAGGAGGCCGGATGACTCTTTCAGCTGCAGCCAGATACATTGATATCATCTATAGTTCAATGCAATAAGCCCCATTCTCTAAACCTGAAATGGAGGGAACAACATTTGCATGGAATACTCTTACTCTGAAAGGACAAAACAGGCCTTATCACATTACAGATAAGAGAGAAAGGAATTTAGAGTACACATCGTCTATGTTTCAAGCTGACTGGTCCTGAGACAAGAACCCAAAAAGTAACCAAGTTTGAGAAAAAGATTAGAGGTGACTACTACTGCTGTTGTTGTTATGAAGAATAAATCCAAAGTTCAGGAAAAGCATCGAGCCTTCACCCTGCACACCACGTGAGAATATGTTTGCATGCAGATTAACAGGCTCTTTTAGCACACAGCTCAAAACGAGGGGTTATGCAAAGGTTTTCCTCAAAAGAGTTACATCAAAGCTGTTTTAACCAGCAATCTGATCCCAACAACTTCGCTTAAACATCTTCCATTGCACATAAGCCAAAATACTCTTCATATGGTGCATACGGACTATGGTTTGGCATGGGGGAGCAATTCCAACACCGCTTTACTGATTTACTTCCACAGTTTGTACCAGTATAAATTATCCCTACAGACAAGGCTGAGACTCCAAAGATGACTGCATTTGGTCTTGTCAAGCTATTTGGACTTAGGCTAAAATAAAGGGGATGAAATAGGATGTGCTAAAAGACACTGGTTGCTATGCAAACATTTCAGAGCATTTTTTGTAACATTTGAAAGAGAATGGAAGAAACACGGAGTTACTGTTCTGAAAGGGTAGCCCAGAAAACAAAAAGCAGGAGACTATGGAGCACTAAGTGACCAGCTAAACAAATCGAACGATCATTCAAAACAAGGAGAGATGAATCTCAGAGCAGACTTGTCATTCTTTGTAGTTCTGAAAAGAGCAAAGAATATTTTTAAAAACATGAAACAAGGCAGAAATAAAATTTAAACCCAAACAGGAGGATTCTGTGTTCTCAGTTGGGTTGGAATTCCACTACATAGTTTTTGACAAAAGCATCGATTTAACAGCATACATAAACAGGGTAGTTTCATAGAAATCATAGTAAAAGAGTCTTAATGATGTGCCTTAGAGAAGCAAAAGCAGAATTCCCACTGCTAACAAGAATCGCTTCCTCATAGAAATAATGATCTGCTCCAGACACAACCAGAGGTAATTAGAGACACCGCCACCCCAACAGCAATAGGTCGGGACAGTTATCCACAGCACCACGCACGCCGCTGATTCAGTGTTACCTATCTACATGTCGGCTAACAGTTTGCTTAAAGGCGGCAACAGCCGCCCCCTGGTCCAGCAGAGGCCCTCTTTTGTAAACTGTGTTACTGAATGCATACCCGTCGGACGGAGGGTAGTCGGGAACACTGGGAGGCTGGAAGACAAAACAGAAACAAAGCCACAAAGTGGATTAGTGTCATCAGCCGCACCGCCTCGTTCACTTAATCCAGCACCCCTAGGGCCCCTGCCAGCATTCAGGCATCCTCAGGTGCTCAGGGTTCTGCTATGAAAAGTTAATAACTTCTGCATTTCAAATACATAAACAGGGAGATCAAAAGGATAAGAATAAAAGAATTCCTATCCTAAGTCATCCCACTGCATTAATATTGCAGTGGATATTCTTTAGAAAAACAGTTCTCTGGGGCAAGGTCCGTGTCATCTCTCAGATATCACTACAGCAGCACAACTTACAAACAACAATGACTGCATGGCTTTAAAGTAAACTGCGCTGAAAAACCACTTTGAGCTTTTGTTCTAGATGTACGCTTAGAGCCAGAAAACTCTAGCTAGCTAACAGTAAGTCTGTATAAGAAATAAAACTTCCCAAGTAAAATTACCACTCAATTGCAGGATCATAATATCAAGTGGCTCGTTCATGTCACTCTCTCGCTGAACATGACTATAGTCAAAGAAGAAATGCAAAAAGGAATGTGATAGTTGGTATAATTAAGGGTTTTAATTAAGGAAAATAATCACAATTTATCACAAGCACATATATAAGAATATTCAAGGCTTTAGGAAATTCTTTTTAAACAGCAGCCCTTTAAAAAAAACCAAAACACCTTAAGTACAGCAATGATACTCTGCGTCTAAGTGAGAATTATTTTAATCACCATCCCCCAAAACAAAAACAAGCTAAACAGTTCACTTCTGGAGAAAACGATATTGAAATTGCTCATTCTAGATCTTTTCCTTATACCACCATCCAGTTGCAGCAAGTTAAAACAGCTGAGAGTCATCAGAAATTTCCAAATCTCTAAGCCTGGTCTGATGTTTTGTTGGGTTTTTTCCTGTCTGTGTGGCTACAGAAAAGCCACTCACCTAATTTCTACCTCCAAGTATCCAACCTGGCACCCAGAGACACTTGTCTACGAGGCTGAGGCTTTATGAAAAGAAATTAAAACCACACAACCATCCCCCTACAGATAGAAGATTCTTTAAAACTACATTATTAAGACCTCTCTGAAAAAAAATCTCAAGTGTCACCCAGCTTATACCTCACATCAAAAGACACCCAGGAAGCAGGAACTCGTTTTACTTCACACACAAATTATCTGCATCTCCTCAGCCTCACTGGACTCTCTATCACCAGTTCCCCGTTGCTTCACTGGTATTTGAAGTCCTGAACTGATTCTCTGCCTTGAAACCCCTTCCCAGTGGGAGCTGCGTGCGTGACTACATCTTAAGATTCAGGAATGGAAATTAAAAAAAAAAAAAAAAAAAAAAAAAAAAAAAAGAAAGGTTCTCATGAGGGGGAACCTCCAATGCACTTTGCCAGGTGCCAGCGCAGTCCCTGCCCAGCTGGGAGGGCGGCCGGGGCAGCCGCGCGCACCCCCTCTCCATTCCCGGTGTGGCACAGCTCTTGACATGCAGCTTCGGACCTCGGGAAGCAATGTAACACTGAAACACGGGGCCAATTAGTGGCAAGGGACAAACACTTAAATTCTCATTTTTCCAGCACCCTTCGTTAAACAAGCTGTTACGGCAGATTTGGGAAAGCGTATCGTATCTGGTATCACCCACTCCAGGGCGGTCCTTTTGTTGCAGATAAATAGCATTTTGCACTGGCGCAGCTTTTTCTAGCTGAGCACCTGCAGCCTTTCACAGCTATTAAGCAGCTCAGCGGTTTTCCCCCAGGGATGCGCCCGAGGAGGCATTGGTGCAGGGACCCATGGTACCCAGGTTAAACGATTTGCCCAAGACCACACGGGAATCAGCAACAGTCATGAAACCAAGGCCTGACATCCCGGGCACATAAATGCCTTCAGTGAACCGGGATTTATTTTAATTGTTTTTTTTTTGTCTTTTGATGATTAAGATGAAGGGGCTGAACTGGCACAAACAGCTACCAATCCAACCAACGTTACTGACACCAAAAACAATGACATTAACTCCCTGAAACACAAGCAAACAAAATCCCTCAATGTATTTCACCACCCCATAAAATTGTTTTAACTTATTATATGTATATAAATAACAAATTAAATTCTTACAATCATCAGAACAGAAACATTAATGTTCTTTTTTTCAATTCTATTTCATTTTTTTGGGATTTGTTTTGTTTTTTAATTTAGAAGGAGCACAATGTAAAAAAAAAAACAAACCCAAAACAAACCTTCATGGAAATGTAGAGCAGCTGTGAAACACTGAAACAATATTTGATGATTTTTTTTGGGAGCTGACTAGGGAAAGCAGTGACATCAATAGCAACCGCTACATTTCATATTACTGTGCCCATTTACTTTACTAAATGGTTTTTTTCTCAAAACAAATCACTGGCAATAACTTAGTTTTTGGTACATTTATTCTTGTGTATCTTGTTAGGCATAAAGCCAAAGACTGTTTTAAGTAATCAAGTATGTACCATGTTATCCTCCTTTGCTTGGCAGACTTTTTGCCCAATTTGTTTGTCTCTATAGCAGAGTAGAGGTTTTTTAGGTTTCTGGGGTTTTTTTAGTTGGCGGTTGTTTGGTTTTTTTTGACTAATGGAGATTCTAATGAAAACAAAGTTTTATTGTGACACGCTTTCTGTGGACAGTTTTGATAAACTTTTGGGGAAGCTTTGTTGTCTCCAATAAAAGAATTGCTCTGCAAGAGAACACCATCTCACAACAGCCATTAATCCTTCCCTTGAATCTTCTTCCATATGTGCATTTTTCCACTAACAGATAAAAAGATACATATATTTTAAAATTAAGATAAAATCCAGTATCATTGCATTAAGATGTACTCCAAATATAGTACTGGTGTAAATTGCCTGAGGAAGATAGGACTATGGAAGAAAGACTATGGACTGAACCTAGAAAATCCTTAGGTGCACTTCCATATCACAGCTGCTGACAGGGGATCTTGGACTAGCTAACACTTGATTGAAACTAAAGCTAGCATAGAAAAATAAATTAAAATTTCAAATTAAAACAACAAAAAGCATCCAGAACTAAAACTTTTACATGTTTAAAAAGGCAATAGCTTTTTTCTGAACAAAAAAGCAACACAATCCACTTTTATTCTTAAAATTTTCACATAAACCAAAGTACATATTCTGGCCAACTCTACTGAAAAAGAGTAGGGTGTAGAATCTTTATAGTCAGCCCCTTTGTTTCTCAACAAAGTTACACAGAAAACACACTCTGGTTTCTCTGAAGGCTTTAGATGGTAATGCATGTTTCCATTCTTTAAACAGAATAACTTATTTTTTGCTAAAATAATCACATTTCTTGGGAGAAAAGGATGGGAAAATGTTCCTGTGCAATAATTCTTCTAATTGGCAGCTGTTTTTCAGTAGTAGCCCTAAATTACCCAACATGGCATTACTGCTATAGCACCTCCAAATACTTTCTTGCAATACAGTGAAAGTATCAAGAAATTAATGAAAGGAACACTAAATTCCACATTTGTGAGGCAGCAGCTTAAATCCAAAATTCCCTAAAAAGTGGTGTTTTTTTACTTTTCGTCTGTGTGCCTGTGCATGGATGCACATTTGAGAATGCTTTTGGTTCAAATTCTACCTGAAGTATATATGATCAAAATCAATGGGATTTGAAAGCACAGGACAAGAATCAAACTGAACCGTAGGGGCTTGGATTGTCCTCCCAACTGAGGCAGGAAAGTCCACCAAGTTCAAGGAGAGCAGTAGGCAAATGCCTTATGGTTTTCCTAATCGTGTTTTTGGTGGCTGAACAGGTATTCAGTTTCGTATAACTTAAATATAAGTATAATGAGTTTGCACTGATGTAGCAGACATCAGAGTACGGTTACTCCAACAATATCACAGAATATTTTCGTTATGAAGGAAGCAGTTGATGTTGCCTTCAGATAACCTACCTCAGTGGACAGTCTTTTCATTTCTTGCTTCCGCTGTTGCTCTGCAACATTTGCCACAGACTCAGCCAAATGATTGAGTTCTTGCTCCTTTGGAGCTCCCATGAAGTTCAGCAAAGGAGGCTCCCAACCATTTCGGAAACGGGGGACATAAGGTGGAATAAAATGGTCTTTGGGCCAATCCGCTCTGTATGAAAAGTAAATTAGAGATCAGTATCAAGGGCCATAAAAATATTGATTTAACAGGCTTCCTAAACATTGAAATGCTTAGAATTTTTATTAGTGTAGAGGAGAGGCTGGGATTACAGTACAGGCAGAATTGTGCTAGAACGCAGAAAATCGGCAGAAACATTTATTGACCACAACTATGCTCCCTGCTGTGCCCTGCAGAAAGAAACTGCTCCTGTCGTAAGGACTTGACAGTGGTAAAACACAACAAATTTTTGCCTTGTAGCAAAGGATGAGTAACAGAAGAATCAATTACAAACAAATCTAGGATTTGTTTCAACCGTCACATGGGGAAAAATACTGCAATGCTTTATTTGTGTTAAAGCACCAGACAAAAGACTCCAAAGAAACAGCCGGCTTTATAAGAAAGTCTGAGAGCAGATGTGACACATGGAAACTTAGGGGGTGTTGCTACACCTAAAAGAAAAAGTTAAGCAATAGCATTTACTGACAAAAAAACCCAACTCTACCTGCTCCAGACACAAGAATTATCGTCACATTTGCTGCCCAGATTGATCTTTTTAAAATATTGTACCAGTTTTCAGAGCTCCATTAGCATTCCCTATTGTAGTTTTCATAAATAAACGTTTTCATGCTCTGCCTTTTCACTATACATAACAAGCTGTCCTGCAGTATAAATTACTGTATCTTCACAGTGAAAGCAGAAACGGGAATGTATGTTACAGTCTTTTAACGGTCTTCTTGTTGACACTGCTCAAAATTAAGGGACAAATGCTGCCAGTTACACAAGTTGCAGAAGCAGTCAGCAATTACTAGCCCATTAGCAGGCCTCAAATAGGTCAGTAACCCTTGAGTTCCATCATTCAAACCACAGTGTACCTCTGTATGCTGAGATCGTTCAGACCATCATTTCTAATCCGCACAGGTCAACCAGATGTATTCTAAGTGCTTCATTCTTCACCGCCCAACATGAGCTACTTTTATTTCCATTAAAGTTTTTTCAGGATGGACTAAACAAATGATGACGGTAGTTCCCAAGACAAGGAGCCCATTATTTCACCAGTGATCCATTTTTCCTGCATGGGGCTCCAACGATATGAGGCAATTTCCACTGCCGGTATCACCACAAGCTGCTATGAAGCCAGCAGATCTTGAAGCAGGTAAAGGCAAGCGGATGGTGCTTTGCTGGGGTAAGCTCTCTGGCAATCACAAGGAGCTGCAACTCCTGTTTCCACCTCATTTTGTAGTAGCAGGCCAAACAATAGGCCCAAAGGATGAATTTTGACATTCCTGGTCCCATAGCAGAGTGAGGTCAAGGAAGGGAAAGACCTGTATGTCACTCTCCCTACTCTGAGGATGTTTATTACTCCATGCTCTAGGGCTTTCCATGCAGCCTTCCTTACCAGCAAAACACTCAACTACTTTTTAATCAATCAATTACTTAAAGAAATCTACTTGGTAGATGTTTATGTTCCAATTTGAAATCTAAGAGCAAGGATGAATAAACACAAAATACATGATGCATTTCCAGCCCAAGTGATTGCATATACTTATTCATCATCAAAAGCACTTATCTACCACAGATTACAGAGTTAAAACATACTTTGCTAATTTAAACCTTTTTTTTTTGCACTTTCTATTTACTTAAGTATTTTCAAACCATATACTTGCTTCAAAAACAACAAATGCATAAAACAGTTAATTTTCAGCTAAGCCTAACCATAACAGTGAATCCATTAAGTGCAACATGTAGGGTACGCACGTGTAACATGGTTCAGCCAATAAACATTGTTTTAAAATTATAAACCTTTTCTTTATAGCACTATGATGCTTTTGAAGAAGTAAAGACGTTGTAATTTTTTAGCTTTTGATAATTACTGAAAACTGAAAATTGAAACGTGTATCCTTTTCACCAATATTTTGTCACTTTTTTTTGCAGTTTCTTCAGACTGATCATTAATGAAGCCAAGATAGCTGGGTTGGAAAAATAATGGTGAAAAACAACTGGAAACATGCAAGGGACAGTTCAGAAAAAATGACTGCAAGAGGTTATGCCAAGACGTTCTTCATACCATGGACAAAAAAAAAGAAATTCTGGCTGCATTTTCTCCCTCCTTGAGACCCCTAAAATCAAACCAGTACCAAATCCCGCTGACGTTGAAGAGCTCCTTTCCAAAAACTTTAAAGAACTGTTCTGAAGAGTCTAAAGCCTGACAAATTAATATTGAGTTTACTGGGGAGCAGATAACCTGGTTAAGATTGTGTCAATAAACTTGAGTTTAGAGATCATCTCTAAAATATGCAATGGCTTTTTCTCACCTGGCTTTAGTCCATGTGTCACCCAATGACATCCATAACTGTCCTTCCTCACTAGTAACGGTATATCGCAGGAAGTCTATAGTATCTTTTGTTAAGAGGGGGCTGAGTACTGTACCAGCAAGCTCTGGACCTCCTGTTGTCTGCACCACCTAAATCCGAGTATTAAAATAATGCAAAGAACAAACACATTGTCAGTAAGAAGTTACTGTGACTATAAGTTACCTACAGTGCTGCTAGGAAACATTTATTACTCACAAAAACACCCCCCAAAAAAAACTCTGAGAAGCTAACAATGTGTATGAACATCCTACAGGTTAACTAAAGGATTTATTGCAGAAGAACTGCTGTTCTGGTCACCAACCATTTTACATTTAGACGCACTTTTGGCAATGTTATTTTTGCTCTACTGATCAACACCACACATACTTCCATTAAGTAGACACACGATCATCCTTTCAACTCTCCTCCTGCATTGTGTAAATTATTTCAATTTTTTTATTGTTAATTAAAAATCATAAGGGAAAACTGTAACACACAAAGCTAAAGCTGATTAAAATAAATATATTTAATAGATGGGAATATAGACAGAAAAGGATAGAAATTATTTTCTAAAAAGAACCTCATCCCGAGACACACACATTTCTCCTTACTTATTGTCCAGGGACACAACATTTCAATCTTGTTATCCTTGAAAAGGTCACAGAGGATATAAATACAAGAGTTCTGAAGGAAAACAATTAGAAAATTATAAAACCTTACCATATGTAGTGGGGTAAACAGAAAATGAACCAATTCAGCCGCACTAGGATTCTGGATATGGAACTTCAATTTGGCCTGAAGGAATCGGAAAATGATACATTTTAAGAAATGGTTAACTTTTATGATAATAAATGCTTCACATAAGAATGGCCATCCCTGGTCAGGTCCACCTAAGCCCAGTGTTTTGTCTGCAACATCTGCTAAGTGTAAGTGCTCATTCATCCAATTGCTTTTGAATCCACGTATATCTTCAGCACCTATTGCGCAAAACAAAAGTTCCACAGCTGAATTGTATGCTTTGTAAAGAAGCATCTCCTTTGGAAATTTGCTAACTCTTAGTTTCATTAGTACTGTAGTTCTTCTCCAAATGAAAACTGAGCAATCGTTCTCTACTCGCTTTTTGCAGTGATGCTTATAACCATTTACATATTTATTGCATTCTTACTCTGTTTGGTCTTTTCCAAGCTAAAGTAATTCCTTGGAGCATTCTTGTCCTCCCTGTACCTTCTTCAATTTTGCTACACTGGGAACAAAATAAGGCCAGGGAATATAACAGCATATTGATGCTCTTAATTTGTTAATTTTCTTTTTTTTTTTTTCCTAATGGTTCTTAACTTTTGCTTGGTTGATAACCATTGAACCCAGATGACATTCTCAAAGGAATCTCTATCACATCAGCATTTTGTTCTAATTTGTTTTACATATGAGATTTTTCCCCACCAGTCCATGCTCTATCATATCTATCAATACTGAATTTCACCTGCCACTTTATCTGCTATCTTGAGATATTTCCACATCTGTAGACTCTACACTCCCCATTTGCCAGAACACCTGTAAAGATATTGCACAGCAAAGGCCTCTTCAGAGGCATGTGTGGGACTTCACTGCTGAATTTACTGCACTTTGAGAACCAGCATTTTAGTCCTATAATTTGTTCTCTATTTCACCAAACAAGAATCTAAGAAGCTACATTCAACCTCACAGTAGCTCGATTTCTTAAAGAACTTCAGGGTGTGCAACCTTGCTGGATGTGTTTTGGAAATCCAAAGAAACAAAATCAAAGAATTGATGGATTTGTAGATGCTATTTTGTTTTGCAAGATGCATGTTTGCTTCTTCCTCAATTTAATATACCTGCCTACAAACGGCATCCCATATGCAGGTACCTCAGGGGTACCCAGTTGTCGTAGTCACTCCGATTCTTGGATACTTTAAAGATTATCAGCATTATCTTAACCACTTCTCTTCCACTGGAAGAAAGGCAGTTTGAGAGAGGTTACATGCCATACCATGTGGTCTGCTGACTTAGTTTTTGGAACAGACGGATGAATGGTGCCCATTCAAACAGGGCTTCTATTCATCTGCCTGTAACTTCCCATTTTGATTTGCTTCTTTAACTCATTACCAGTTCTTCAATTTGAAACCAATAATCTCATGTGTCCCCCATAAAAAATGGTTTTCATGAACATATTGTCCACTATCAAGCTTTTCCAAGTAAATATACGCATTAAAAAAAAAAATCATATAGTTTCTCTGATACAGTTTCTTGGAGGATTTCTTTTATTTACTGATCACCCGCTGGCCCTGCAGGCTCCAGAAATAAGTAGTATGCCAGAATGTGTTTTGAAAAGTTATAGTAGTTTTTATTGCATCTTGCCGTCTGTTCCTCAAACTGCTTTTGGCTAGCCTCATCCTACTTTTACATCTAGCCTTCCAGAGTGTGCCTCCAAATGAAGAAAGGAGGAGGATGTGTTTTTACTTCTAATAGCTTCCTATACATTGTTCTTCAGTCATAACAACTTTCTTTCAGTCTTTCTAAAGTTTTTGCGACAGATGGTAGGCATTTTCTAGGAGCTTCCAGCACGGCATTTTAAAACAGTTTCCATTCTACTGGCAAAGATTTTATTCTTCTAGCTACTCCTTTTATTTTTAAACTTTCAGATTTAGATTCTTTGTTTTGTACAGTTCTCCATGCCTGATATAAAGCACCAGAAAGTGAAATTTCAGGCTTTTGTGGCTCTTGCAATGATGCTGAAGTAAAGCACTGTTATACAGCACAGCTCTTCAAGAGCAACATTAGAAACCAGGTCCTAGAAGCTGCTGAGCACCAAAACAAGAACTGCTGCTTCTTCTGCCCAGAAGATAAAGATTCAAAGATGCACACGTTGTTCTTAGGTGAAAAACTAATTTAAACGCAGAACGCGTAAGAAGTAAGAATGGAAAAAAATGAACATTACAAGCACTATTACTGAGAAGGATCAGCATATTCTAAGACATTCATCCCCACAAAACCAGAAATCCTTTGAGGTCAGAATCACAGCATTTGATGTAGCATTTGAAAAAAAATATATATTCTTAACATTTCTAAATATCTCCTACAGCCCTGCAATCATAATTCATTCCCCAAGAGGAAGAAAAAGCTGATTTGACTCAGTGAAGACAAGAACAATTTTCCCCGTTGGCATAGCTTTCCCAGCAATTGGAAGGGACAGTCAGTATCTGAAACCAAATGCTTTGAAAGTGTCCCACTTGTTGACCTCCTTTAATAGCACTTGCAGAAAGGAGATGCCAGGAGAAGGCTTTTGAATTAACATCTCTGCTTGTTGAGGACCTATAAAGAGACAGTAATTTGTTGGATGGACTGTTATGAGGCCAGAAAGGTCCTATGTAATGATGGCAACAAGTACAGGGAGTCTGATGGGCATAGCTGAATAAAACTAAATTAAGGCCACAGCTGGTTATGCTGGCAAGCATTCAACAGAACCATGATCCCAACAGAAATTCCTAGAAATTCTTTTATGATTTAAACTCAAATTTCCCAAGCAAAAGGCTTTCAAGAACCAGGAAATCAAGAAGCACAACAATGCAGAAAGAAATATGCTCATCTAGTCACCATGTAGAGCCCCTGAGGAGCAGCATCCCAAAGCTGGCTCAAAGGCCAACCTAGGCCAGAGGTTGTCAGCTCTGCTCTTGTCTCACTTCAGCCTTGGATGGAGAAGGAATAGGTGAATGTCTAAGATCAGTCAGGTATCAGCTGAATTATCTTCCTGCGTGTCAGCCAAGGACCAAACAAGATTACACTTCCAGGTATATCATTCTTGAAGAGGATACTTGTGGGTTTGCTCCTCCTGAAAGAGCAGTGGAGACCAAGACAACACAGACCCAGGCTCACAATTCCCTGGATGGCATGACCACCATAGCTGGAAGCAGTAGAGCATTTAAGACCCACACGGTTTCTCTACGTGGACAAGGCACCAGAAAAGTTAGACAGAAGGCAGAAGATTTGACTAATACATTCCCAAAGACAAGATAGCCATCTGCAGCTCCCTCAAGGGAGTCAACAATAATGCATTCACACCATCTGAAATAGCAGGAACATCCAAGAAGACTCAACTTAAAAATAACTACAAAGCAAATCCGTTGTGTTACTGATTCTTCCTTGTCCTCTTCATCTTTCCCCAGAACTTTAGTTCTTCATTTCATATTAGTGAAATAAGACATAGGAAAACCAATACAGCAAAACTGGCACCCAAATTAATTTGTAGTGTCAGGGAAAACAAAGATCATTTTATACTTAACATCAATTATCTCAGGAAAAGAACTGTTACTGCATGCCTCACACCACCATATCCACTAGCAGTCACTCACCAGAAGATTGAAGCCATGCTTGAATTTTTGGAAGCAGTCAATAAATTCATCTGGAGGAGGTGGTTTTGCACGGAGAGTAAGAACTCCCTCTGGTGAACAAAATGAGATTTTTATATATCCATTTAGATGGTATATAATTTCTATAAATATTACAGGCATAGTAAACATACACATACATAATAAATATACCAAATTACAGAATTTTGTAAATATAGAACCACAACACTGAGCATATTCTAAAGTCATACCTACAATTAGTCACTCCCCACTGACTTCAAGCAAATTATTTCCATAGGTTTCCCTCTAACAATATACTGCGTAGGATCTTTTGTGCTCAAATTGAAAGAAAATTACTACGTTCATAAAAAACCCCCACATTTGCTAGCTTCAATGATCCTTAAAGAAACAGAATTGTGTGCATTAAGAACTCCTACCTCCAGGTCCTTTCTTTTTACTTTTTTTAGTTTTCTTCCTCTTCGAAAGTTCAGCAAATGCTTCAGCAGCTTTTTGAAGTTTGGTAACAAAGTACTCAATGTCATCCAAAATATGGTTCAGAATTTGCTACGGGAGAAAAGAAAAATAACAGTTTCTCTACAGAACCTATAGCAGAAATACTCCAGAAATCAAAATGACTACACTCTCAGACACCAACAGCTTCTTCAGAAACTAGAGCCCATGCTAGAACATGGCAGTTCTTAATTTTACACACCTGTAAAGTATTTTAAACCTTAGATTTTTAAAAACTTATGTCCAGTGGAAGTTTTTTAAAATAGAAGCATCAAAGATTATTAAATTCAGACTGGAATTACACAATTCGTTCACACATTACATTTTCTCTCACAACCCATGAAAAAATTCTAATTATTTGTGTAGAACAGCATTTTCCTAAACAGTTTAACTTCGTAATCTTCTTTAGTACAAAATATTAAGCTGTTCGTTGAATGTCAGAATGTAGTTTTATAGAAGTACTCTTTGAAGAATTGTTTTCAAAGAGCAAGTGGAGGAGAATAAGGACTCCCTGGGGAAAACATGTATACACCAATTCAGCAGGCCCCAACCTGCTTTCCTCAAGACCCTTGGATGCTGCCAAGTAGAAAAATAGAAAGTCACAACTGACAAATGGGGCAATATTGGATATTGCCTACAACATAAGACCTGCCCAGTTTTGTTGTTTATAGGCAATATCAGAAATGACCATATGTTCATTTTCTAGATATTGCACATATCTAAGTCCCACTAAATTAATGGAATTTATCCTTACACAGTTTACTGAATTTGGTCTATCACATAAAATCAGTACTTATATTTCTAGCTTCAAAGCAGAAAACTTTGCATCAACATTCAGTACTTTCTTTTTTCCTCTTTTTTAAAGAAAAAAAAAAGGAAGAAGAATGACTGCCTATTCATTTTTAAGGTCTAACCCACAAACATAGGCTGTCTGGAAAGCTTTCCTCCAGAACTGAATTTCCCATTTGGGGAAAGCCTTCCCACAAAGTAGAGCTGCAAAATTTCACAGACATTAAGCAATATTGCTTGCAGTTTCTCACTTACAACATCTCTGTCGATCCTGGCTGCTATCATCTCTGCTGTTTCTTCATGATCGTGGTATTGTTTATGTTTTTCAACTATGGAAAAGGGAAGAAGACATTCATATATGCAGAATTAGTAACCAACACTTCCTATACAGCTTAAGTTTGAAACTATACTGCTGTGAGAAAAAGATGGACAACGTTTGTACCATTCAATTTGCAAGGACTCCACACCACCTGAAAATCTTGCACCCTAATGCCTGATCCTGCCACACCTCACACAAAAAGCTTAGGTGTATGCTTTCAGTCAACTTTGCTGCATAAATGAAGTTATGAGGTTCCAAGGTCTAAATCAAAAAAATTACAGCAGAAAATGGCGGATTATAAATACAATGGCATGAGAAATCATGCCATTTTGCAAAATACGCTGAAAGCTACTCCAGCAAAGGTAAGAAAGAAGGAAGACTGTAGCCATGACTTCAAAAAAATTTTGATGTAGAAGGGAATAGGCAAAAAGGAATGTAGGAATTTGGACAGAGAGACCAAGTCTGGCAACACAGAAATGAGGGGAGGTAATGCTGTGATAAAACAGGTATTTCCAAATACAGAGTCAGTGACTTTTATTCTAGAACAATAAGGGTTAACATGCTAAGAAAGGACAAGTTTTGCATTTTTAAGTCACAGTAAATACTGTATTGCTTTTGTTATCAGGTGGGATTTCAATAAATATGTTTTAGGAAAGATCCACATGACTGGAATAAAAGGAACTGCAGGAACTCAGGTCCACAAGTGGTCTGGCAAGACAGATTACTTGACAAACTATAATTAAACTTTTCTGAAGTTGAGAAGTCATTAAACAGAAGAACAAACTAGCCTTTACTCAAAATACATGTAATACTGTAGATTAGAGGACAAAAACATTCTTAACATTACAGGTTTCTCTGAACTTTTTTAGTTGTTTTCTTTGCACAGTTGTGTACTTTGTTGAGTGATACAGTTTAATAAAACAAAAATAATAAAAACTCTGTGGTTAGTGACTTCTAATTCTAAAATTTTAGTATCTATTATAAAAAAAGGCAACAAAAATGAACCCAGACCAAAAAACGGCCTCATCTTAACCAAGATTATTCCCTTAATACCGTCTGGTTTACAGCAGGAAATTTATTGTTGCTAAAGAATATTTTTGTCAAAGAAACCGGATCAAAATAAAAACGTTCCCATTAGAGATTTAAAAAAATCCAAAAAACAAAACAACAAAAAAAAATCCAAACCCATCAGAAATGCTACAGTATTCCTCGGTTAGGGCTTTAAAAAAAAAAAATAAAAAGAACTAGTTTAGCCATACAGGCCATTATAAAGATAAATATAAAATAAATAAATAATGCTGATCTCTAGTCACCTTTTAATCCATGATTATATTTTTTTAATTGTCTGAAATATCTGGCCTACGGTCTCCCTATTACTAAAGAGAGCATCATTAAAATACTAGAGTTACGACAGTGCCGATTACTGTGAATGTTCACAAAAAAGCCCAGGTTAGAATCCGTAGCCCCACCCCCACCCAGCTAAACACAAATAAAAAAAACTCAGAACAAAAATTCAGAAAATGGGTAAGTGCAAGTAAATGACGAGTCAGATTATGACAGTCAGGTCTTATTCCCCAGATCAGGCAACAGTGGCTTGGGGCATTTCAAACTAGACTGGGAGAATAATCCTGTCTGCTCTCAGCAAGGACAGAGGGGTGACCTCGTACAACCATTTCCGTATCTCCATTCAATTTCTGTAATCTTTGCGGAAGTAGTCTTTCCAAACTATTTTTGTTATTGCCAAGGATCATAAAAACCTACTGCCCAGTACAACAGTTTGTTACCACGCTTGAGGCGGCGGTCTCCCAGAAATACTCACAGTCTCCCTGCTCAGCAGCCCACGCAGACCACGCTGCCACGCGGCTTCTCACATCCACCTGGGTGATGGTCCCCGGTGGCACAGGGGCAGGTGCCCGCGGCGGTGGAGGGATGGTGCTGTCAGCTTTGGATATCATCCTAGAGGAAGAGAAGAAAACCCAGAAGTGACACTTGAAGGAAAAGCATTCTATTTTCTAGTGCTTAATCAGAGAAGACAAGGAGGCTTTACAAGGACCTCTTCTACTATGGGCTTGCCAAGTAAGCAGTGCTCAAGACCATGATGTGTAAATATGTTAAACACAGCAGGAAACTCACTCCATGACGGGGTTAGCAAACTTTTGTCCCCCGGCCACATGGGAAATCCCCAACGAGTGCCACAAAACATGACGTCTAGAGATCTGCCAGTTTACACAGGTAAATTCAGCGGCTTGGGTTTAGTAGGTAGCATTTTTACCACCATATGCAGTTTCCTGGCTGGACTTCCATTTTGTGTGAAATTTTTCATTAGAAGTTACATTTCAGCCATCACAAGTTCTGTACCTAGTCCCTAAATTTGACAGGTTGTCAACCACCTGTTTCCTGAAACTCTACCAACAAAACCAATTAAATTTACAGGTTGTTTTTTGTTTTTATATCAGTGGCCTGTTCATCCTGTCTTGATACAAATGTACCATCCCATCATAGATTGTATCAAAGCTGCCACCTGCAATTTTCCAGTTTTACCATTCTTAATATAGTTTTAAATGCCATAAGGAAACAGGTCTTTGAAGTCATTCTGCAACTTCATACCAACAGACAGAAAAATTCCAACAACTCCTGCCACGCACACACCCCATCCCTTCCCCATGTCCCTACTTAAAAGCACGATCTTCACCTTAAATTCTTCTCTTTATAATCCCATCTCATTCATGGCATTCAATACCACCATGAAGTGTCAAGCGTTATTTGGTCTTTGGACACCGAACAAAAAACGATGTTTCCATCACCATTCCTTCCTCCAGTCTCTTGGACACTCTTCTCTGCACGTCCCACACTTCTACTTGTCAGTAACCTTGCAGCGACTTGACAATGCAATGTCAGGGAGGAGGGTCCCTCCCTGTGACCCCATCAGCACGTGCATGATACGACAGTGAGTAACCGGCGCTAAGCTGTCACGCACTAATGGCCTCTTGGCCTCACAGCCCTCGGAGACTGGTATCTCAGATTATTTTTCCCACTAGATGTACTGACCTACATTCTTTTCTCAATTAAATCTCATTAGTTTCCCAGCACATCCGATGTGTTTGAGTCCTCCTGGATTACCTCTTTGTGCTTATACGTGTTTGTTACAGACCCACAAAGAAAAAAGTGTGTTTATTTAATTTCAAACCCACAGGTAAAGTTAGACACAGCTGAGGTTTTGTTTTGTTTTTATAGGAGTGCCCATTACTTGAGGAAAACTTCATGAGATGCGCATCAGAATTTAATCATAGAATCATAGAATGTGGTGGGTTGGAAGGACCTTTAAGGGTCATCTAGTCCAACCCCACTGCAGTAAGCAGGGACATCTTTCACTAGATCAGACTGCTCAGAGCCTCATCAAGCCTGGCCTTGAATGTCTCCAGGGATGGGGCCTCCACCACCTCTCCAGGCAACCTGTTCCAGGGTCTCACCACCCTCATTGCAAAGAACTTCTTCCTAATGTCTAATCTAAACCTCCCCCTGCTCAAGTTTAAAACCATTGCGCCTCGTCCTATTGCTACATGCCCTTGCAAATAGCTCCTCCCCAGCTTTCTTGACTGCTATAAACTCGTTCATACAATGGTGTCATTTTTACCTAATGATTTTTGTCCAGCAAAGACTTCTCTATCTGGACCACAAAACTAAGTGTTATTGAGAGATACCATCCGGATGCAGTTGCATACTAACTTTTCAACAGACTACTACTATAACCATTCAGTATCAAATATATTCACGCCCTTGTTATTATACCTCTGTTGGCTACTTCTCATTTCTGTATAAATCTTCTCTGAACCCAACAGACTCTTTTCTCCCCGCATTTTCTTGCTGGCAGAGAAGCTTTTGCTACCAGGGAAACAAGGAGTCTTCAGCATCATTAAACAGGCAGGCAGGCAGATTATTCAGTCTTCAGTTGCTGTTTCATTTAACAACTTTACACCCCAAAACCTTTTATCAGAGTCATACTTACTTGGATTTATGGGGCATTTATATTTTTAATTTAAATTCTGAACTACTTGACCCATATGCAGAACTGAGACATGCAATGATACTCTCTGGCAACCAGTATTGATGCCAGCTCTTCCCATCACTAAGGTGGAATTGGGAAAGGTAAGAGTGATGCTATAAATTGAGACAGCATGAGACAATTATTTAAGTGAGGTCTCTACATGTGGTTTTAGAAATATATTACCAACTAGCAATGAAGACTGAAAACCAGCAGGCAGACTTTGAGAGCTTCTGAATGCTGTAACGCTATTTGGTGATCCTATATACTGCCAAGAAGTTAGGTTTTTACCTCAGTGTTTCAAGCCTCTTCTTTTGTTTCCCACTCTTGCTGTCACTGATTGCACTTTCAATATCTTCATGAATAAAGCTAGCCTAAAGAGACAGAAGCAGAAACCATCAGTTATCAGCTATATCTCCTCATCCACTATTTTTTAGGGCATCTTTAGATTCCAGAATCCCTTATCAAATCCCGTTTATTTAAAAGTTCTATAAATTATTTTACACACAAACAGAATGAAGAAACACACAATGCTATTGTCTGGGAGTTGGTATTTTTGTCACTGTTCCAATTTCAAGCATTGTCATCAGATGAGTATGTCATCTAGACACCAAATTTGTCTGAACAGAGGTAGTTATCTCAAGTTAGCCATTATTGAATAAGCTATTTTTTCCCCTCCATGTACGTCATTTTTGTTTTTCTCAAGCATGTTAGGGGAAAGACATACTATAAAAAAAATCTACTATAGATAATAGCAGCAAAACTACTACAGGCAGTAGCAGCAGAAAGGATTAGAAAATAACTTGTAGTTATACAGTTTCCTCTAAGAAATAACAATATCCTCCAATTTCTCTTTGATTTAATAGAAGATGAATTTTCCAGAACATTTCCTAATCTGTAGGCTCCTGCATCTTCATAACTGCAGTCTGCCTCCACCAGTGGCCCACAAGTGAAATTTTGATGCACAACTAAGGCATTATTTTAATAGATCTTGCGTTAAATAGGTCACAGCTTCTCGTAGGATTTAGAATGCTCTGTTACACGTCTCCAACTGACAAATTAATTTCCTACACAGGTTGTCAAAGCCCAAATCTGTCAGTGTCTGGCTCGCTATACAAGGCCCACATCTGACTTGGTCCTCTCATGGTGGAGAGGCATGCAACTTTTTGGGAGGAATATGTAACTTCTGCTGGGACCAGAAGACTTTGTTGAATTTAGGATCTAAAGGGATTAACAGACTTCTCAGGCTATAATGAAGTGCACTACAGAATATGGACTAGAGACACATTAAGGTTGAAAACTGGATTTGAGGAACTTAAAACCAGAAGTATTCCATTAATCATACTCTTGATATTTATTATTTAACAATTTTTTATTTATAAAACATTTGAATTTTTATTGCAGAGGCTCCTGAGGCTCGTGGTAACTTCTGATTAAGAACAGGAAAAAGGCAAGGGAGAAAGACCTATCCTTTCAAAAACGGCCAAGTTTCATGGGTAAGGAACAAAACCTAGGGTACAGTCACAGAGTCGAACAAAACCTTAGAAGAAAAGGGGGGATCCTGGATTTCCAAGCCATGCTTATGTGCTCTGCATTTTTAATTATACACAGAGGAACAACTTCAAAAGATTAAAGTCTGAAGAGACCATCTCTAAACCTTGGGAGGCTGGGTCCAACCAGACCTCAATGAGGATCCCTGTATTATTTAACATACTGCAGCCTGATCTTCTCACAGGATCCCAATTTCCATTGAAACAGCAAATATCGTGCAACCAGTCACTCAATTAAACGGTTGTTTTCACATCACTCCCATTGTACCAGTTTCAGAAAGGTTGCACAATGTGATTAGCAATGGTTTTTAAGACAACGATATGAACTACTAAAGGAATTAAAAAATGCCCATAAAATTATCAATTAGAATTTAAAGTATGTAGAATAACTATCAGAAATTAAAATTTATAATGCTGGAAATAAAGCAGTATTGCATAATACATTAAAAAATATATTTATGCTTGAAGGAAATATTTTAATCAGAGACAATCTCTTTCCTTGTTTTGCCCTTCCTACACGTAATATTTTCCTTTTTGTTATCTCTCCAGCAGAACAGAGTCGCAGAGAGGTGGAAATGTAGAGAAGGTTTAATTGTTCAGTGACAAAAAGAGCAGAAAAGGGGAAAGTCTAGGTAAGACTCAGGGCTCGGATGAGTTCTTTGCAGATTATAAGTTTGAGATAACTCAAACTATTTTACACCACTGTCCTCAGAAGCATGAATGCAAACTATATCCGTATTCCACATCTTTACTCGTTTGCAAACCTGAATGAACAGCTGCAGAGCCCAAGAATCAATGTTTACGGTAATGACATATTTACACCTGCACTGAAAATTCAGCTTACATGCAGGACTACTCTCTTGCAAGACATACTATGCTACATTTACTAACACACTATACGTAGTGCTGATATCATAAATGCATTAAAGTTAAAGCATATTTATAAGAATAAAAGAACAGAATTATTTTCTATTAATAAGCTCATCTGATTGTATTTGCCAATTCATAAAATTTGCCCTATTCAAATAAGTCACAACAGATCTCCATTACTACCTTACCTTAATCTCATCACATTGGAAAAGATGCAAATCAGGCTTGTTTTGGGTTGGTTCTTTACATACTAATGCAAGAATTGAATTGTAATTGCATGCATTCATCACAGCTTGGCAATGCTGAATTGTGCTTAAAGGAAAATTCTCCAGTTCATTCTGTCAGAAGAGAAAAAAAAAAAAAAACAAAACACAAAACACCACCTTACTTATATACAGTCCTGGTCTCAGAAAAGCTGCATGGGTTAAAAAGAGAAAGTGATAATAAGCTAATTAAAATACCAAATCTCACATACATCATCTTTCTGCCCATTCTCTTTTTCTCTCTCTCTCTGAAAATGAGACTTCCACTCACAGATCTTACCTTTGATTCCAAGTCCACCAAACTGACAGCTTTGTCATCCACTTGAAGAATCATATCTTGAGTCCACACTTTGCCTTTGGCATCCAGCAATTTCAGCTTCCTTATTCCATCATCTACTGTAATCATGGCCTCTTTTCGGTCCAGAACAAAGGTGGTCAAGTGCTAGTGAATGGGATGTACATTTAAAAAAATTGTAATTTGTAATTCCTAGGCCGTGACACTATTCAAATTGCCAGGAAATTGCAATACAAATTATTCATGAATAAAAGTGCCTTTGTATATGACAGATCCCACCAATAAGCCATAGGAGAGGTTGTTTAGTCCATAATGTCATTTTAACTCAACTGATTTTTGTAACTCACTGTTTGTCATCCTCTGTCATTTCCTCACTACAGTTAGTGGTTAGACTTGAAGGCATATTCTGACATCTTTCAGGTATCACAGCTAGAATTAAACCCTGAGTATTTAATTAGCTCTCTTGAGGAGTGAAAACCTGTCTCACTTGGCAAGCTGACTCCAGGAATCGTCAGCAGAAGCTTCCCAGAAACACCCTGCCTATGTACCTCCAGCACCACCCTGACCTGGATTGTCCTCATCTCTTCCAGAGCTGCCAGCTAGCATGCTGATGGAAACCGTGATGGCCTTGCATCTGACTGGGATACCTTATGGACAGGCTAGTGGCTTCTTTTATGCGGATCACAGTAGAAATGTAATATACTAACTACTTTTGCTCATCAGCAACTTGGAATATTCTCCGGATTCAATGAACAGTCTAGAAATTAAATACTACCTCATGTACATCACCTCAACTAGTTTTCCTGCCATTATGGTTTGGACAATTTCTCCTTCAACATGCCAAACATGCAATACAACCCATAAAATTATTTCATTTTATCCAGGTATAAATCTACCTTCATATTCTTATTGAAGATATGGTTATGCTCATCCGACCTGAACCAATTTTAATATATGCCTGCACACCTATCTTCTAAAGAACTTTAAAATAAAAAAAAATTAAGTGCGGTTTCTTCTATAACAGGATAACAACACTCAGTAATGACAGACAAAAGAGTAGATACAAACTGCATATAATCAAAGTATTAAAAAAGTAGAGAAACAAACTCTCTACTGGCTGCTCACACAGGAATGCATACACTTCAAATACAAGTACTAATTTTTATGCCAGTACAGTACCAAAAGCGTTATGAAGAAACCAAAGAAAAATACTGTCAGACAATTAGAAGCAACACAAGTATTCATTCGCAAGCGGATCATAGGATAGAAGCACTTGAAATTAAGACTCTTCTGCAAAAGATCTCACAATTCACAGCTAATTGAAAACCCAGCAGAAAGGACGTCACAATCTATGGTATTTGGCTTAACCCATGACAGTGGTCTGACAGCAGCGGGAGAAAGTTTGCGCCCACGTAGGACTACAAGAATGAGGCATTGCATCCAGAAGTCCTTAACAGGCTACATGTGGGCACCCAGGCTTACTTTGCTGAGTATTTTAAATATATCTACTTCTGGATAAAACATGACAGCAGCATGCAGTAATTCTGCAAAGCAGCTTATGACAGGAAGTAAGATACTTTGCACTTCACACTGGGGAAGAATCTGTGCAGGGAGAATATATTTGTTTAACTGCTACATAGGAGATTAACTGGGGCTTCTACGGGTTAATGCTCAGCCCTTTCTGGATATTCTGTCACCTCTGATGATTATAACCGATCAAAGCATTCATTTTAAATATCATCCCATGTGCCTCGCCAACAGCACAGGGTTTTTCAGCTCTGCCTCATCCTTGCAACAAGGCAGGTTCAGAGACAGGGCAGCATAACACATTGAATTGATACCCCATTGAGAAGTCCTGTCCGTCTGCCAAACTACACGCAACTTTGCTTACATTCTTCCACATCAAAATTTTAGCTCATTATGGCAAAGCTATAGAATTTGAGACATTTCAGAGTAATCTATTCTGAAGTGACCTCGGGCTGGCAGGATATTTTGGAAGATGTATGTGCCTTCAAGCATATGTATCCTCAAAAATCATGTAGGCAAAAATAACTGCATGTAACTGAAAGCTAGAATTGGTATGTCGCTCCTTGTCTCACCTCTACGTGATACTGCGAAGTTTCAGATATGCTGCTAGCACTGTCTCGTGCATAATTCTTTCTTTGTTCTAGAGATGGGAAGAAAAGAAAGAATAATTATTCATTCGACTTCTTATCATGCTGTTTTGAATACTTCTCAGAGACACTTAAGCCTAGTTGTACATATGAAAACAGAAGACAAGATGCTGTTAATTTCTGTATTTCGACAGAAAAAACCTTCACAGTCCAGCACAAGGATCATACTTACGTCAACGATGTTAAGAGAGAGCCAGTGGGTGCTAACAAAAGCCAGTTGTCTCCTCACAGTGAGTCAGGACACCGGAGGGGAGCAGTGTTCTGACTGAAAACGCTTCATTGGGAAGCCTGATTATTAAAATCACTGGCTTGTCACTTTGGTAGCAATATGATAACTGGCAGCCGGCTTACTGTATTTGTATGAATGCACTTAAAAGCAAAAGTATTTTCTGATATACATATAATTTTCATGTTAAGTCTGCAAAACAACAAAGCCCCACACAAAGAAGTCCTGACTCATCCTTTATTTCTTCCTGAAGTATTCAATTTGACAAATAACTAATGTAAAAATATGCATGGAAAGTAGAGAAAAAAGAAGGGGGGGGGGGGGAAAGAAAAACAAAAAGCCAAAAGCTGCAGCAGAGAAATGCACACCAAATAGCTCTAAACAGAAATATTTTTCATCTGAACAAAATACAATGCTGCAAAATCAGAAACATCATTTGCCTTTTACTCCATACAATAAATTAATATCAAATCAGGAGAGGCAGGAAAGGAAAATGCAAGATGAAGACCCAACACACACCCACATCACAAAATAATGAATTTAAATGAATACTGAAGAAAACTTTTCAACTTTAGTGAAAAAAATTTGACTGCAATATTTGGAGGGTATTTCTCTTATTTCACCATAACCACTTAAGCACCCGATCTGGAAGACCAGGAGCTTTGCCTAAGGAAAGAAGTCACTAGGAGGCTTAGCTGAGAGAGGACCAAGGAGACTCTGCAAGCAGGTGATTCTTTTCTCTCCATTTCATAACTTGATTTCCGATCTTCAAGTAAAATAGGCAGTTTGATTTTGTTTGGAAAGAGAGCACCTGATGTACATACAGAATACATCGATTTCATCATACTTGGAGTACGATGGGGGAAAATAAAAGCAAGTGATTCTGTTGACAGGAAAGGTAAGTCACTTTTTGCAAAATAAAAAAAAAAGCAATAAAAAAATGCTACTACCAAGCACATGATCTGTGACATACAGAGATCTGCAGTGAGGACACCAGCAAAGCCACACTGTAAAAGGCTCTTCTCTGACCAGGGTTCCTTCATACAGGCATTTCAGGTGCTGCCGATGACAGCAGTGCCCTCATTTACAGATGTCACTTGTAGAAGTAATTGTCACCTTTTATAATCACACCATTATCTCTCCAGTTCTCGGTGACTTTCGTGAAAAGAAATACAGTTCTTGAAATCTCTCACTAGCTTGAAGCCCCCTTCCCGTGATGACAAACACTGCTCACGCAACAGAGCCATCCTACTCCTGTACAGCAGCTATTTAGCTTGCTTTAGTAAGAGAAGTGTGCAGTGCAATCAGCCAAATTCAAGAACACCACGGATTATCAGCATTTTTAACTAGGTGTGTGAATATTTCAAAATAGATGTCTTACTTTCATTATCCACTAGTCTGAAATCCCAGGGAAGATGATCCACATTGATTACAACTGTAACTACTATTTCTGCTTTTGCAGCATGTTACGTAAAGTATTTTATTGGTTGATTTTCTTTTTAACCTCAATAGACACACACACATGCACACCCCAACAAAACAGTCAGTAAGGCAGTACTGTCTGATTTGCTACCTTTCTTTTTTTGTTTGGATGATGATCTGAAGAAGTAAAGTCCATCTGTTCCTAACAAAACAAGGTAATTAAAAAGTAGTATCTAGTTTAACGCCATAGAATTATTTTTATCTCGAAAGGGATCAGTTAACAGTCTTCTGTTATGGATTGTAAATGATAGTTAATGCTGTCCAGTACGAAAGAATATATGCTTTTAAAAAAAGTCACTTGTTTCAATTAACAATGCATCAAATATTCAACTTTGACTGCCATTATCTTTTTCAGGGGAACAAAAGTATTATTTTTTTAACAATATCAAATTAAACCAGGATAAGAAATTTTACATCCACTGTTTATAAATCCTGCAAACAAAAACAGTTAGAGTTGTTTTAAATAAACAAAGGAATTAACAAGAGAGTAACTTTTGCAAGAGATTCCTTGCTCTGCTTCACAGAAATTTTTTCTTGTGTTAAGACAGGATATCCAAAACCATTCGTAGCACTGATTAACACATCCTCTTCTACAGAGCAGCCCTAACACTCACAATAGACATGATGGCAAGGTTTTCAACACACTATGTCATGGTGAGAACAATAGTGTTTATATAAGAAACAGAGCTTTCCGAATGCTAATAAAATCTGTGGTTGCCTACACTTGAGAACCAAGGAGACCCCCTCAAGTTCTGCATTCGTAATTACAACAGAATAGTAACAAGAATTTCAATAAAATTTCCAATTAGCAAAATCCAATCCATGTTTGTGTTAATAAACAAAATGTACGGCCACCACAACAACTGACAGTCGATACTGAGTTCAGCAACAATTCCTATTTACCTTTTTACATCTTTAATGCAGGTAGAATTAGAACCTGCTAGAGATCCGAGAAGGAGAGGGGAGGGGATAATTTCAGTTGGAATGGACCTACAACAATCATCTAGTCCAACTGCCTGACCACTTCAGCACTGACCAAAAGTTAAAGCATGTTATTAAGGGCATTGTCCAAATTTTTATGTGGCTTTGTATGAGCTAAGAAGTAGTCTATAGCAGCTGTGAATGGCAAATGTTATGAACATTGCCATAGAGGAGCTGGAGGTTGATACTACGGGTAACCACTCCATCCTGAAATTATTCACCTTTCAAAATACATCTAGTAACTACCCTAGCATCAGGCAAAATTCTTCCATTGCTTCTGGAAGAGTTTTTCCTCAACCTTTGTTTTTCAACCCTTTCACAATTCAATAGTTAGAAAGTGGGTCTCCTTTCCCATATAGGGTCAACCCAGCTGTTAATCACCTAGGCTCCCTGAGAAATGGTTTTCTTGGCTGCCTGGCATAAACTGCACTGAAGAAAGAATGAACAAAGTCCCCCCATGATAATATGAACATAATGGGGAGGGGGGTTGGGGGGAGGGGAAAAAGAAAAAAAAAAAAAGAAAAGAAAGGGGGACTGGCATTTAGACTATATCCCCTTTCCCATGGTTTTTGCCAGTAGCTCAAATCTCGGCCTCCGCTTTCTCCTACTGCTTGGCTCACGTCCCACATTCTACCTACAAACCTTGCCCTCAGAAAGGAGGACAGAAACCCTTTTGCACCCCCTTCTGCTAATGTGCTCCACTGCCTTGAACTTCCAGCAAAACTGATAGAAGTCTGCAAACCTGTTCTGCATCCTTCTCTACCCAGATGACACAAGAGTCTGCCGCTTCTTCCTACAACACTTCCACGTTTCCCCTGCCATGTCAGATATATCCGAGCACGAGTCTCACAGTCTTTTTCACCCATATACAGCTCCTTATTTTTCTTCTTTTCCTACAAAGTTGCCCATTGCCATTCTTCTTGAAATGTAGCTTCCAGCTCCTCAACTCTTTCACATATCAAAGTAGCTTATTATTATTCATCAATATTAATCTGACTGCTTTTACAGAAACCCTGAAAATGCCTCTTGACTTATTACATGATCTTCAAGTGCAAGTAACTCATATCCTACTATTGAAAACAAGCAACAGAATTTGCTGACTTGCTGAACGTACTGGGCCTGGCAGGCTGGAGGTAATTTTCTCCATAGCAGCCTGTATGGTGCTGTGTTATGGATTTGTGACCAAAACAGCATTGCTAACATCGGGATAATTTAGCTATTGCTGAAGAGTGTCAAGGCCTTCTCTATTTCTCACTCTGACACCCCAGTGAGTAGGCTGCGGGTGCACAAGAGGTTGGGAGGGGACACAGCTGGGACAGCTGACCCCAACTGACCAAAGGGATATTCCATACTGTATAATGTCATGCTCAGCAATAAAACCGACAGGTAGTCTTTCCAAAGTAGCCCTTGCTCGGAGATTGTCTGCTTGTGGGAGGTGGTGAGTGATTGCCTTTGTGTTACTTGGGGTGTTTTTTTTAGGTTTTTTCCCTCCCCCCTCTTTCCTTCACCTATTAAGCTGTCTTTATCTTGATCCAATTCTCTCCCCTATCCCGCTGCAGGGAGGAGACATGGGGAAAGAGCAAGCAACTGGGTAGGTCCTTGACTGCTGGCTGGGGTCAACCCCCAACACTGGGCTGGGGGGTGGGGGGGGAAGTGTTTTGTATGCTCCATTTCACTCTCCTAATCAGTCTCGGGCTCTCATGGGTCCTTTCGTGCATGAAGACAGTTATTGAAGCTAAAGCGAAATTCTGCATCAGAGACTTCCAGATAGGATGTATAAAACTATCAAAATTATTGAGTTTTTTCTATTTACTCTACTTATTGCAGCTCTTATATCCAACATGGGACATACAGTGCAGCCTTAATACCGCAGTTAGCTCAAACCCTGCTGACATGCTGCACACAATTTACCTAAAGTATTTTCCCTCTGATAAAGCAAAAAAATAAAAATAAAAAAGGATGATGGCAAAAGACACTTAAATTAAATTCTTAATCACAATCTATAGCAAATGCAACCCAGAGGAATTTGAGCAAAATAAAATCTCTCACAAGGCAAGGGCAATAAACTTAAAAGAAGCACAGCATTTCACTCATAGGTCCTGACTGTAAGATCTACTAGCTACTAAACCTTTCAAAGGAACAGAAACATTGATCCACAGAAACTAATACTCTTCCCTCTGTCTCACGTGGAGAGATGTTACTGCTCTTCATGTCTTTGTGAAATTATTGAATTTGCCAATCATCAGGAATGGACCATGTTTCTGGTTTCCAAAATGACGTGAAAAGGTACTGATTGCATAAAAATTTTGGGAGCAGCCAAAACACCAGAAAACAAAAAATGACCTCTTTAACAAAGACCTTCAGCCAAGCCAAGAATACACTAGCCAGTACATGACACAGAAAAACAGGACTTGGGATTGCCATCTCTCATTCTCTTCCTTGCCCTCCCTACACTAAGAACTGTGCTATCCCCAGCTATTTCTGTGAAGGACCATTTCATATTTGGGAAAGGTTACTATTCCACAGATTTGTATAGAAACACCAGTGTGGCCCAAGGTCCCTGAGGCAGAGCTACCAACTGGAAGAGGCTGCAGCAATACGGCAAATTAGAAAGCTGCTTAAAAAACTCCACCGTAGCCTGTCTCTGTGCCATCCTCTGGAAGACCACACAGAGAAATGTACCCCAGGAAGATAAATCCAATTCTTTATCTAGGTAGGGAAAACTCTTACCAAAAGCAAAAGATCTCAGTCTAGGTCTTAACAGATGGCCTGATGCACAGTGGTGCTGGTTAGGGCTACGATACTTTTAGGCACAACAAATTTTCAGTTCCTAAAAGCCTAAAACAGAAAGGAGGAATCCCGATGCCCAGACTTCCACTGATGTCCTACAAATAATTGCATAGGCCAGATGTAATAAATGTTATCAGTACTATGGTTATGATAGCACAAAGAAGGACAACGGTGGATCCCACTTTGCCTGCCATAGCCAAATTGGAAACTGTCTGTACAGTACAGAAAGAGACAAAGCTCTGAAATCTGACAGCAATCCATGTAGAGATGGATTAAGAGTCTCCCTCACAAGCTGTCCTAAGAATCTTGAGTGACAGTATAAATTATTACCACACATCATCAAGCAGGAAAGTCCAATGCTTAGTTTACTACTGTATATTTACGGTTTGCATTGGACTGATCGCTGACACCCCTTTAAGAATGTTTTGCAGTAGCTGGAAAAACTCAAGTTGAGACTGAGAGCAAAGTGCAGGAGATGTGACCTACACATCCGGGGAGAAAGGTCAAAAACTTGAGTTCAGAACAAATCTCATTAAGAGAGCAAACGCTATCACTTTCAGAGATTTGTGCCACAAGCTTCTCCCTGATGGCTGTGTGGAACTAGCTATCAGAGAAAGTGGATGGTTTAGAAGTCAATTGTTAGTTTAATTCATTTGAGTATCAAGTAACACAAGCATGTTCCGTGGATGGCTTCTTTTAATGGACTCGTTTACCTAGTCTATGATCTGCTTGCGATTTCCTTGAATTTATTACACTACAGTTCTTGCTCTGAATGAGGTATTTGAGCTATGCAAAAATACACATGCAATTTTACCGCTAGCACCTAACCAAAGCCATGAGAGTATAAACACAATGTATAAAACACCTAGTCTTTTCCGATGCAGTGTGAAGACAGTTTTAGTAACATCTTTCAATTCTGTGCCGTAGAATAACCTAACAATGTGGGGAACGGGGCTGCTCCACACTGTGTCACTCGCTGGCAAACCCCCAGCACAGCCCTGGCTATTGGCGCCGGCTGACGCTGCACGTCTCCCCGCAAGCAGAGCTGCAGAAGACAGATGGAGAGGCCAATGCAAGAACAACAGATAACAGTACAAGCCAAAACCCATTTCTGATGGAAAGATCAGGAAGCAAACGATGAAATAAACCCCATAAGAATGTGCAGAGGGCATCTTCCCTCCCAGTTGAGCCAGAAATTTATCATGCAAATAGAAAACAGTTCATTTCAGGAAGGAAATGAGTGAAAACAAAGGGATTATTTGACACCGGAAAAAAGGCAGTTACAAGGAAGTTTTTGCTATCAGATAACCACATCAGAGATAGTGATGGTTCCGGTCCAGTTTTTAACTGAACCGTCTGTAACACCAATAAAGCTCCAGCCTCCTTTCCCACTGGCACTGTGGCCAACCTTCTGCCTAATGACCAAAGGATCGAACAGTTATGAATCACCTCAGCACTCAGACTCAAGAGATAAATTTCATGCCATGACACGTACGTGTGTGTGTGTATATATACACACACTAAAATATACATATATGCACATTATTATTATTAATAATATTTTTTTAGCCTTTACTGTGCTTGGAAGAAACTGAGTTCAAGACCAAGTGGTCACTCAGGAGCTCAGGCACCATCTTCACTTGTTGATACCCATGTTTATACCCATGGATAGGTGGCTTTAGTCCAAATGACATTCAGAACTCTTCCAAGAAAAGGAAATTTGTCACGGACTAAGTTTGCTGCTAACATTACATTGTCACATTTTATCAAAACAACAAAAAAAGCATAGTCCATTTTATTTTTACAGTAAAATCATATATATTTTTTCCAATATATTATAAGTGATTTTATTGAATACATGAGATTTATGTATTTATATAAATAAAATATGTACATTTAATATACATGTACATAATATAAAATATAAAATGAAAGCTAGGACACCTCCAATCTGCTTTATAGGCTTTCAGTCTCACGGTTCTCCAATAAAATACTTTAGTTATTAATTATAAATAAAATATTTTATCATAAGCATTTTTAACACATTTTAACGATTCCAGTATCACTCAACTGCTTCCCACCCAGCTTAGGACAGCATGCACAAAAATCCCTAACACTACAAAGGAAGAAAAGACACAAGTAGGATGCAGCAGAATGGTAATATGGTTGCTAAAATTAAAAATATATAATTACCCTGAATTTCAGAAAGGTTTTAGGTGTTTTCCTTGTTTTCTCCAGTTCATACATCTGGTGATACTGACAGCCTAGCTTTCTATGCATACAAAACAGAGCAGAAGCAGTAAAATGTGCAAACTCCTCTCTGAAAGCTGTGCCAATATATCTTCACCCGAAGCTCCAGGATAATTGAGTCTTCTACTTCATTCAGTTCCTGGCAACTGCAACTACAGTTTTGTGATCCATCTACCAGCAATGGAACTGAACCAAGACCAACAATTCATTCTACAGGAGCCACCATGCAGCAGTTTTATGGTAAGCATTTTCAATTAGTACCTGAGTTCAATTAAGTATTTTAGAAGTAAAAGGCTGTTTACCATTACGTATAATATATACCTCAAATTTACACACTTGTCCCCGTCTTCTACTGAAATATGACTATCCCATCATGTTTGATATGAAAAAGCTCAGAGACATATTATTTTAAAAGCCCACAAAAACTAAAGGACATGGTTAAGACACTGATACTGCCACACTGTTCAAACCATGTACTTTTGAAAAATAATGATATAAAATGAAAAAGAAAAGTGCAACACTGTCATAGCGCCTCATAAAGAAATAATCTGCTAAGAGTTTTTCACAAGGTTTCTTGCTGGTTTCTTTTACCACCTACTATTTCTGTCAACACGTGCCATCAGTTTGTTGAGCTGAACCCATACAGGATGCAGAAATCAGTTTAAAATGATCACTTCAGAATTTTCCTCAGTTGCAGTTCCTGCCTTTAATACTATGTCAAGTGACTGACTTTTGTAGCATACCACTAAAAATGAGAAGTTTAAACTTAGAATGATTCACATGCAAAATCATTTTTAAATGACAAATGTTTCAAATGGTTTCCACTTCTGTCTTTGCTGATTTTTCTAGAAGCGGACCTTCACACTACTTTAGCACAGCGCCGTCACCCACCTTTTCAGAGGATACAAAGCTAGGAGACCTCAAACCCCCTTCTGTGGACTTTTAGCCTCATGAATTTTCAAGAAGTTTGAAAGCCAAGAAGGCAACCAATAGAAAAAAATTCTTCTCACGTGCTCACAGGTGAGTAACCAAACTCGAGGCCTGTAGGGTATCCTCCAAGGGCAAAGTTAACGCTGTTCAAATGCCACAAAGCATTCTGCCATCACTCTCATAACCTCGAGGTCACTCCCAGCCATCATCCCACCCAAACCAGAAGGGAGAAAAGATTAGTTACTACTAGGGATGTTGCAGTTATTAGCGTCTGCTCTTTGAGCTTGCCAGTTTGTTAACCTGCAGAAGAGGTGGTAGATGCAACAAGGGAGAGCAGGCTGAGGCGCGAGGGATCCTGCACAGGACTGGGTTCTCCCTCAAATCTCGTTCTTCCAGTCTCATCAACTGCACTGATTTTCAAATGAGCATTTACCAACAGGCACGGATTTACAGAGCAGAACATCTCTCAGCCTCATTGCTGCTTGTATTTCCATTACCGACACAGCTATCAGCAGGATGTATTCACAGTGGAGGTGGACGACCAGGAAACGGTGCAATTTGGCTGGCAAGGAACATGACTACATTCTGCCTCCGCAGTGATTTGGCCATGTGCTAGTGGGTAGCGTATACAGCCAAGAGAAATACTAACATTTGTAGTCGGGAAAGTGCAACAACATTTAGGCATTTGTAAGTAACATCACATTTGACAGTCACAAAGCCTGTTGAAAACAGCAGGCCAAACAGGACTCCAAATCCGTTACACCAAATCTAATTTCCATTAAATACGTCTGTCAAACAAGAATAATATTGCAAATTCCTTTTCTGCTAGCAGGGGATAAAGCTGGGGAAGCCGGAGGAGACACAGGTCATGAATCAAACCTATAGCACAGCTAGACCCCTGAATGACTTCTGCCTGGTAACATACCTTAGCTATACAATCACTCTTAGTTTTGTGATAAATGTGTTATACATTGCTGCCTTAAAAATTAGCAGGTGGGATTTCTCTGCTTAGTAAACCATAAAAACATTTTCTAGCCAGCCCAGTTAGTTTGAGTAGGAATAAAATCACTTTGTTCTTTAATTTTGGTGCTATACACACCCATGTGTATGCACATACACTTTCAGATTTATATGCATGAAATATTTCCACCATGACATCACAACCAATATTTAAACAGCAATTTTAACATAAAAGTTTAGAGACTTTATGTCGCCTTACCATAAAGAGCTTTTGCACTTGTTCTTGAGTTCTGCTCCCTCTCTGCCTGAGCAAACATTGGGGAACCATAGCCACTGGAAGAAAACATTTCTGGTTAACTTCTATATAGATGTATTTGCCACACAGAAACAGGCACTGAAAAAACCCCTCCCTTTAGGTAGGACTACCCATACATACAACATTACTAACAGAGGTAATGATACTGGATATTTGTTCTGCACCATGAGTACAATGAAGAGTGTTTCAATTAGGCTGGAAGGTCTTTTGAGCTCTTTTTTGTTGCATTAATACATCATCATGCACAATGGACATGTGATAAACTCATAGATACCACCATAATGTAAGTAATCAAAATCACTTAATAATAATAGTAATAATAATAACAATGATTATGCCAAAGATTTGCTAGGATTTTGTGTTTTTTCCTGTATACACAAGTGCTAATTGTTTTTAACAATTTTAACTGCTTTTCATAAAAGGCTTAAAAGGACTATCATCACCTACAACAAAATGAAAAGGCAATCCAACTTTCTTCTAGAGTAACAACATGAATGAGTCATATAGAAACTCACTTTAAAGGGACAACACCATGAGAAGCAGATGACAGCCCAGATACCCTGCTCCATACAGGAATACATGTTCTTTGGCAACAGATTAGGTCAATTCTCATTAGTGCTGCAAATGAGCCTACTGCCATGCTCCTGATACAGGGAGCATCCCCTTATCTCAGGCAAGGTAACACTTCAGGTAACAGCTGCTCAGTTCTCTTTACTGGGAAACAATATTTTCTCACAGATGGAAAGGGCAGCCTCATCTTTTATGCATAAAAATGCACTCACTCAGAGCTAAGCCTAAACATCTCAGGCACACAAAGACATTTCCGAGTAATATAGTAAGTGTGTTATGGCTACAGCAATTTATTTTTCTGCTCCAGATGATTCCATTCAGTCATACAGCTTTACCTTTACACTAATACAAAAATCAGTCAGATGATATCTGTCCATTTGGTTACATGGTTTGGAATCTGCGCACTCTTTCTTTTACAAAAACTGCCTTTGTATTACTCCAATGGGATCTAATCATTATAGATCTATCTGAAATGAAAATGTACAGGAGAAAATGCAACGCTATTTTTTTGTCCGTAAAAGGAAAATCAAAGGCATAAACTTACTTCATTTGAGGAAAATAACTTCCGTATCCACCAGGAGGGGTGTTTGATATATGTCCATTCATTCTTATCGTCACTTACTGAGGGAAACGATCTGGGAAAAGAAACAACAGCATATGAATTGAAGTCTTTTAAAAGATGAAGGTTTAATACAGATGTAATGCAAACCTAATGAGAAAATTATAGTAGAAATGGGAAAGGAACTGCATCAACAAGCTCAATTGTTATTATTTGCATCACGGTGATGCCTTAAAGACCAGTTATGGAACTTCTCCCAGTTGCAATTTGATAGTTATTACTTCAAATAATTTATAATTTAGTGAATAAAGCTATTATTATTGATACAATGGTCTTTAGGAATAGCTTTAGAAATAAACGACTGACTAAACAAAGAACAAAATCTTCTGCAGAAGTGAACAAGATGTTCCAAATGGTATCTTTAATAGTCAAGCATGCTTGATTTAAACCCTCAGTTCATTTCTTCCAAATGAAACTTTTGAAATGACCTTTTGGTACATATTCTATGAAACTTATCAGCTGAATTGTTAGAAAGATGCATTATCAAAACAAAACACAATTGTTCGCACAAAAGGAAACTTGGTTAGCTATTTTGGGACTGAAAAAACCTTTTTTTTTTTTTAAGCAGCATTTAACATCCTGAAAGTTTGGCATGCCAAATAAAACCTCTCATATAACAGCAATACTGAAAAAGCTCTGATGAAACAGTTAAAAGAATGCCTTCTCCCTTTAATAACGTGCCCATTGAAGTTAAAATTTACCCTGGAAAGTGAATTTCATAAGCCTGCAAACAATTAACAAATCTCTATTCAAATTTATCATGGGCAAATATTCTTTCATTCATACATATATAAAATATATCTGTTTGAATATTTCCCTACATTAAATAGAAAAAAAGATTTTTTTTATTTTTTTAAAGATTTCTATTTTTATTTCTGAAAAGTAGTCAAAAGTGCATCAGATAAAACTTGCACCTAACAAAAGCTCCATTTCTAAAGCACAACCTGCTTTGTTGTACTAGAGCCACCCTACAACCAGCTTATTTTCTGAATCACTAAGTCAACTTACTGCCTCACTTCAACTGTTCTCTTCCTGTTTTACAAAGAGGCAGCAGCTGACTGACCTACAGTACATACTGTATTTTGTATCCACGTATGTTCTGCTACTTTCCTCCTTTGTGCAAAAGCAAAATAAAAATCCAATTCTGTTCTCAGCTCTAAAGTCTTCCGTCAGTTCAAGAGAGGTATGAGCTGCTTTTGGTCCTCTATACTGAGAACAGAGTCATTTTTATAGCTTTCTGAAGACCACCTGACATCCTCTACCTGAGATGCAGTTGCAAAGCCAACTAGAAATGGGCTGTACTGATTATGTGCCAAATGCAATCACGCAGAGCTGTGGTATTGCCTCTAGTTAGCACATACTTGGTAATTTTGCTTAGTATCTCTTTTTTTAAAATTTTTTTTCTTTTAAATCTTTGACTGCTTCTTGCAAAACAACTTTACTGACATACCCATATTTTACTTCCATTTCTCCCACACATCCCCACAAAGATATCACGTACTCAACTTGGTAGCCTGTTTGGCTGCTCTGAGCCACTTTTTTATAGAGTGTAGTACTTAGCACCTGTCTCCAATAAATTACTACTCGTGCCAAGTGATGCTCAGTTCATTAGCAATTACAACCTTTGGGAAGCATCCTGAAATTGTCCCATGACTTGAAAGGATAAAAGTATTCATTTTCTCAGCAGAATTTGCGAGGTCACTGTGCACTCCTTGTTCCGTTTCAGTGACCACATAGACCAGAGCTACTCAGAGTGCCCTTCTGTTGCTCACGCTGCCATTAAGCTCTTCAACACTTCCTATCAGCTATTAATTCTTATCATCTGCAACCATTGCTCAATTTGCTACCCTGCTTAACAGTTTACCCCGCAATTAGCTTCCTAAAAGTGACCAGGTACAAAAAACTTGCACAAATTACCTCCATTGCTTGTCAATATCCTCAACTTCCTCTATTTTCCATACAGACATTATTGAAGATAACACTTAATTAATAATTCTATTAGCCATACCCTTTTATCATTTGTGATCTTCTTCATAGCCCTATTTATAACAAATTCCACAAATACGTGCTTAAAAGTAAGATCTGGAAAAAAACCTTGGTTTTAGACTCTCAAAACAATTTCTCTCCTCTGACATCTTAATCTGACAAATACTTGGGTTGTTATTTGTACTCCACAATTTTATGAAAGTGATGAAACAGATCTTTTAAGTAGAAGGAATGTAATATATTAGAACTTAAAGCTTCAGTCTTTGAAGTTAGCATAACACAGCGAGTTTTAAAGCAGCAATAAAGCTGAACAGCAGATTTTCACATTAGGGGAAGAAAACGTGACTCATGACTAAATACGTCCCCACTGTAAGGCATAACACCACTTAGAGTAAATATCAACAGCTTTAAAATTACATTATTAATGAAGTGATAGTGAAAATCTGAAGTAATAAATTTTGCCTGTCCTTCAAAAAAAAAAAAAAAAAGCAAGGAGTTCGTTCTGTGACGTAAGCACAAAAGTTTTAGGTTTTAGCTGATATGCAAACAACACACCACTTGCTATTTGGTAGTTCAGTAAAGCCAACAATATTTCCTGTCCCTCATGCAATATTCCACTGTGAAAAAGAAATCAAAAGGCTCTGAAATGCCAAGACAACTACTTTGACATAACAATTTCAAGAGGCTACGCAATGCGTCTATCCCTTGGTTCAAGAAAGCTCCGAAATACAAATACAAACAAACCCTTTACAGTCATTATTTATAATTAGGCCTCAATACTTAGAACAGCATCAAAAAGCGGCTCCTAATTCCCCCAAATTATCAGGCAATGTCATCTCTTTCAACCTAAATGTTTCCGAAGAAACGTTTTAGGAAAACACTTCATATTTTTTATTAAGTGCATGATGGAGAGAAGGGAAAAAACATAAAAGGATAACACAATGTGCAGTGCTTCACTTATTATTTATTCACTTGTACAGCTTTCTCTGCTGTATTTCTCATCTCAAATGCTTTTTCATCTCTTACAACCAGTCCCGTAGCAAAAGTCGGCCTGTGCACACTGCGAAGCCATTGTTATCCAGGAGGCTATTAATAAACTCCACTTCCTCTTTAGTCTTCCCTTTCACCTCAGCCCAGCGGTTCACAGTGACATACGCTGGTGTCCTAGACTTTAAGATAAACATCCGTCAAAATTAACTGCATGATCCCTCTTTAAGTAGGCCTGAAGTATCAACAGTTTACTTGTGAACGTGCCCGAGAACGGTCATCTCTTTCTCAGGGGCCTGCAAAGAAATCGTGCCTACTCTGAGCAAGAAATATTTAAAACCAAGAAAACTAAATAAGAATTTAAGAAGAAAAGAATAAGAAATTAGCTAAAAGTAATAAGAAATATTAATATAAATTTTAAGATCTTTATCATTAAATATATTAAAATAATATATTATTAAAACAGTAAGAAAATAGTTCTAAATACAAAATTCCTAAAGTTCTAAACTCTCTTCCCACAGTATCAGAGACTGAACAAAAAGAAATCCACCTAGGACTTCACTGCTGCCATCAGCTTGATTTTTTAAGAGACTCTAGCTTATTTATAATAAGCAGCAATATAAATGACAGGAGTCCAGCCTTTATAACGGACAAACCATTTCTGAGACAGATATACTTTGGTTCTTTACTAGTCAACAGTTACAGGTGGTCTAGTCCCAAATGTGGGGAGTATTATACCGTATACAACACGGTTACACTGGTCATAAATATTCATTTAGAAAAATGCCCAAATGCTAAAATACTCTTTGCCTTCCCCACCTTGTAGCACAGCAGACTAACGAAAAAAATACAGTCTGTGTGCAACAACAAGCTGACAAATCAACAACTTACATGCTTTGCCATTTCATTTCCTAGTAGGAGTCTGAAGGTAACAAAATCCCTCAATTTATTTTAAAAAAATCCCTTTTCGATAGGGGCAGAGCTATCTCAATAAAGAAAATTAGATATTCCAGAGACCGGTGCTCTTTACGGGTCACCCTCAATCAATCGGTCCCATCCAGCGACAGATCACAATATCAAATGGAACAAAGAGAAAGAGCTTAACGGTGTGCATATTTTAGAAATGATGGAGGGGGAAGGGTTAAGGAGAGGAGGATGTAGGGGAAGGAAAAGGAAAGCCAAGAACGGCTGGAACAATAATTATCTACCGATTAAGAAAATGTTATTAGTAGCAACTTATTGTTATCACATTCCCCAAAAAAACCCAAGAATTCTTCCCCAGCTAGATAGCAGGCACAGGCTGTAACTCCAGCCTCAATAAAAAGAGGGGACTATTACAAGGTAATATCTATCTGCAGCAGATCTGACAATGTAGCAATGACAGAAAAGGACATGCTTTCTCCACCCTTTCCCTTTTTAAAATATTATGGAACAACAAAAACAACAAAAAAAACCCGCAGATGTATCCATGCTACACTGTAACTCACTATGCCATCAATAAAAATGCCCCTTATTGCTATTCCACAGTGTTCAGTACTGCTGTTCTACAGAATGTAGAAAAACTATTTAACTTGCTGCATGACTTAGAATTTTTCATTTGTTTCTTCTTGAACCTCACCCTGTTCGCCCCCACAGACCTTCCTTCAAACCTGCATTACTCCCTCATGCTAGATTTTTGAATAGTTATTACTTTTAATACCCGTGGTTCTCCACGCTGGGGTAGTTTCTTTAGTTATTCCTCATGTTCTTGTATTTTGGTGCCTTGCCCTCTTGTGTCTACTTCGCCGTTTTGACCCAACACTCTCCGATTTGTATCTTCGCTCCAGCCACAGATTTTACGAATGGGAAACTCCTCATAGAAGTACATCCCACGGAGCCAGATGAAATGCTGCCGCTGCCCTCTGCTTCGGGACTTGCTTCAGACAACAACCAAGGGCAAACAAGAGTTCTGCTGGCTGTTCAACCTCTTGCCTCAAGATAAACACCACGATGCACATGCATGCGTAAGTAAGCATTCCTTCGGCAATGATCACTGGGGATTTTCCATCCTTGGTACATCGATATCAGAATGTTTCCAAGACAAACTGCTACCGGTCGGGCTGGCAGCAGTTTTGTACCGTGATGTTTTCCATTTTCTGTTAAGGGGATTGGAGCATCCAAAGGCTGGTCAAAAAGACGACAGCAAAAATCACACAGAAAGTGGAAAGCTAAACCCTACAAGTGATGTAGTTTCAAAACAAAACATTTGGACTTCATTCATCACCACTCTGGCTATTTTCTTTGCTTCTTTCAAGTCACTCTTTAGTCATAATGGGGGGCTGAAGCTTTCTGAGAAAGGAATGGGAACTCCATTATACACTCCCATGTCCAAGTGCCAGGACTTCAAGCAAACATGTTAAGGACAATAGTCACAATAGAATTATTTTGAAAATGCTGTTACTTTCAGGTCATCTCTGGATTCAGAGCACTTGTCCAGCATGGCCATTAGCATTAATTGCACTGCATCTGAGTTTATACAAATCTGCGTTAAGCTGCATCCTGTGTTTAGATTTTAGTGCATCCTCAAACAACCCTTCTGGTGGATGCAACGTAAGCCAAATGGGGTTCCTGCTGAAGAAACCTGGGGATGGGGAGCAAAGGAGTGGACATGTTCCCCTCTCCCCCCTGACTTCACTCCTTTCAGAAAGCTGAACTGAACCTCAGAATATTGTTTGTCTAAGGGGAGCAGAGGGACAGGAGCATTTAAAAAAACTAATGATTGTGACAGATGAATGAGTAGGGCTCTGGCCAAGTGGAAGACAACACTGCACAACAGGGGACACATCATTGCCCAGGAAGAGGGATTGCTAAGTGTATTCACCTTCACCTCCAGACAGCAGTGCAGCAGTTGAGCTCAATCAACACTGCTTTTTCCAATTTCAACAAGTATTTTGATTTTCATTGATACTTTCTAAAATGCAATATTTTTCCTCAGTCCTTCAAGTAGAAGGAGTAAGCTAAATTCATCAGAAGTATTCCCTTCAGCAGGAGGGATAGGATAAATTTATTAAAAAAAAATCTGATGACATAATTATCAATCGAAGTAGGAGACTCGATAAGTTAATGCAAGACCAGTCTTCAGAGCAAGAACTGTTAGCTAAAAGAGAAGTTTTCTGTTAGGAAAACTAATAAGATAAAAAGTGCCCTTCAAATCTTCTTTTTCCTACTACGATATTTTCCAGTGATTCACTGTTAAGGAAACATCCTAACAATACAATTAAGATAGGTATCTTTTGTTTTGAGAAAGGGGAGAAATATGAAGGCCAACAGGAGGAACTGAATGAATAAGCTTCAGATAGATCCTGTTCACAGATTTAGTTCTTTTTTTATGGCCACAGTAATAAAGAACCTGCTTGAAAACAGGTTCCCTATTCTGGCATGGCAACCTATTTCCATTCATTTTGCTCAGGTCTGGGCCATGATTTATAATTAACTGTACTGAAAGAAAATAAAACAGCTTTACTGATACAAAAGCTTCAAAGACTTAAAATCCCTATTGTAACAAAGGAACGTTAATAAATATGCCAGCACTAAAGCCACCACTCACTGCTATTTTTAATTAGAGAATTAACCACCTCATCTAAAGCAAGATGAGTATTAATTACCAAGATCAGGATAATTACACAGACCTTGCAGAAAGCTGAAAGACCAGTATCTTGTGTAAAAGAAAAAAAAAAAGAAAGAAAGGAAAAAAAACCAACCCAAAATCCCCAAACAAAAAACCTCCACACATACAGAATGGCAGTCTAAAGAGGAAGGTGCCTATGGCACGTGAAGGAATTTGTAGGAGGAGGCAGAAAAAGGGGATTATAATGTACCACTTAAACCAGTGTCTCTGGTAAGTACTTGACTTTGAAGCAATGCTTTTATTTCATTCCTGAGGAAGGGCCCAGGTGCCTGGAAAGTGTCTACTTTATCCCAACCATCCTGCCCCTACCCCACCTCCACCCCCCAAGTACAGTAGTGAGCTAGCAAAGGATACTATTTTTACTCACAAATCCTAATCCCAACATGGCTACAACCGTACACTCAAAATCTCCACCTGAAGAGAGATGTACAATAATTTGTTCTGGTTTGGGGTTTTGGTGGTTTTGTTGTTTGCTTTTTTTTAAGAAAAAACAAAAACAAAAAAAACCCCGAACACCATAAAACTGACTTTGAACCACTGACTGGTGAATACAGCTGACCTAGCACAGACACCACTGTATTATTTCTCTTCATCACACTCTGATTTTCTTCATTACTTCCTTTTATTCCTTGTCACATCATACTTCAAATGACATCATTAGATTTCAAAATAGGGTGCTCCAGACACTGATTTGAAAGGCAGCGTGCAGTGTACAACCAACAAGCCACCAATCTGACTTAGAAATGAGAACTTATAAACGATATTCTAATACTAGCGCTCATGTTTAGATGGGCCAGCAGAAAACTCAGCAAGAAATAGTGTGCAAACGGTGCTTCTTTCCTGATGCCATATGAGCATGCTTCCCACCACCCTGAAGACACCACATGTCAAAAAGATCATGAAATTTGGACATGCTTTTCCCTTTCACATTGAAAACAGGCTGTAAGCGTAGCTGATGAAATATTTCTGAACAGTTTCTTGTACTGAAGTGCTTGTGAAAATGTTAAGAAATTATAAAATTTACTGTAGTGGTACTGTAAGTCTATAAAAGTGAACAAGACAATGTCTTTGGGTGTTGTCTGTTGTTTTAAATAAAGTTTTCCTCACAGCCTGGCCAGAAAATGAGTGAATTCCCAACATAGTTAAAATACTGCTTGCTGCTACAAGTTGACCAAATGAAACTGGCTTAACCACCTATCCACATCTACTTGCAGGCTTAATAGCTGTGTCATGACACACTGACATTATTAAAATTAACGTGGTAGAGTCCATAACAAAAGCTGAACTGAAACTATATAATGACATATTCCAACTAGATCATTAAAATTAACATGGAGGAGGAGGAGGAAGAAAAAGGACAGGAACACCCATCAATGCCTCTTTAATTTAGTTTAATAGAACTGTGGCAAGATCTAATTCTTGTTTTCACAAATTTACTTTCTTCAGTTTTGGTGAAGTTGCCATATAAGCTTTTATCATGTAGGCCTTGTAGCCAGACACCGACACTGCAGTTATCGTGGTCTCAGACATGGCAATAGATGACTCCCATTGCAAGGCTTTCTTATTGCTCCCTACTTAAACTTTCACTCTAGCCTTTTTTTTAAGGAAAAAAAAAGTCAAACATAAAACCCCCACAAGGCTGATATCTATTCTTATTCATTCTTAACATGGCAGCACACAGAATAAATCAGGACAACGGCCCATTTCCATTAGAATCCATCAGCTGGTTACTTCGAAGAACCAATTTCTAAATCAGGTTACAATCTGGAGTTAAACAAGATAAAAAACGTTGAGTAGGAGCAACATCCACTGGTTTCCTGACTATCTGAAACACCCAAGCTCCATACTGTTGTGGACCACCCTTTGATGGTATCCTTTGATGATACGGACCCAGCATCATTTACGAAATCTTGATCTCTTCCACTAATAAAGTGCTCCAAATGCCAATTCACACAAGCCCGAAAAGCCTCAAACTTTACTGTAGGAAGGGTTCATACTCTATCTTACTCTTAAGATTCACATTTTTATAAGGTAAAAAAAAAAAAAAA
>VYZM01001757.1:4963-28837 GCA_013398915.1 Dromas ardeola
TTCGTGCTAGGCGGGGATGGAGCCGTTCCCGGCACTGCAGCACGTGCGCGGGGTCCTGCGCCGTGTGGCCGCATCCAGGCCCAGAGAGCTGTTTTCTCCCGGGGGCTTCCCCACCAGGTCCGAGCCTCTTGCCATCGCGTCCCACTGCCAGAGCGCATCCTCTCCTCTTCCTTCTTGTTTGCCGACCAAGGTTTGTCCATGCATTCCCTATGCAGATGGTTTTCCCTAGGGATGCTTGTGTCCCCACACTCTCCTGGGTGGCTCCGGGGTCTCGCGTGGGAAGGACACAGCGGCTGCTGTGGGTCCAGGGGTGCAAGCGTGTGGGCACACGGGGCAGGGAGGACCATGGGGGTAGGAGGGCCGGGGTGCCATGGGGCAGCCCCACTCCTCTCCCCAGAGCCATGTGCTGCTGCCAGGCTCGGTCGCAACCACATCAGTTCTCTGCAACCTGCCTGAGCCCCCGGGGCAGCCTGGGGAGCTGCGCACCAAGCGTCCACTGCCCGGACACTGCCCTCACCCCTTCTCCCTGCCGCAGCAGCCGGAGCTGGTGCTCCCTGGCAGACCTGGCATACCCATTGGCAGAGCCAGGAAAAATCCCCCCTTCCCCGCCAAGGGAGATGCCGTGCCACCACAACCTGCATGGCAGGAGGTTTCCACGGCAAGTTCCTGCCGTGGTCACTTCCACACCCCGAAAGGTCTCTGCGGGTGTACGAGTGACTGTTTCCAATGGGGGTGTGTACGTGTGTGCGTATGCTGGGGCAGAGGTGTGGTTTTGTGTCTTGCTCATATTTAGCAGATGTAAGGAACTAGGACTGGGCAGCTCTGGTGCGAACCACGGGTCTGTCTGCCTGGTGTCCTGCCTCTTGCTCATGGCAGAAGGTAGCAGAGCCCTGGGCTTTGGCTCCAGCCAGCTCCGAGCTTTCCTTCTGCATGTGGAGGTAGGGGTGGTTTTGTGATGTACATCGGTTTGTGTTTATTTATACTGAATTCATCTGTAGTTTTGTATGTCCAGAGCATCTTCCAGAAAGTTAGCATAGCTCTCAAAGTATCTCTCTCTGCCACCTTGCCGTTGTGATTGCTACAGGTAATCGTTCTGCCCGTTAGAAAGTGGGATATCTGCCTAATTTGTCTGTTATCTGTCACTTCCTGGTCTTACAAAGGTTAATTTTATACTGTCTTTTTTATTTTTTAAGAAAGAGGATGATGTGAATGGGCTGCAAGAACGAGGCGAGATGGACGGAGAGCTGCCCTGCGCCGAGGTGGACGGAGAAGTGTCCTCTGCCCCGGAGGATCTGGGAGGAATGATGCCCTGTGCAGAGAGCGATGCAGAAGGAGAGGTTTCCTTTGCCGAGAGCGATGCAGAAGGAGAGGTTTCCTGTGCCGAGAGTGATGCAGAAGGAGAGATGCCCTGTGCTGAGACCAACACAAAAGAAGAGGCACCTTGTGCTGAGAGCAGTGTGGAAGGAGAGCTGCCCGGCACCGACAGCAATGGGGAAGGGGAGATGCCCTGTGCCGAGAGCAATGAGAAAGGAGAGGCCTCTTGCTATGAGAGTGATGGGGAAGAAGTAGCGGACACTGAAATCCCTGCTGCGTCAAAGAAAATGTCTTCGATTTCTTCTCCCTTGCGGGCGATCATCCGCCTGCGACGACGATACCGGGTGCAAAAGAAAAGCCGTCTGCACTTAGAGCTCCCTCGAGAAAAATCCTCAGAGCTTGCCCACGCGAGGCTGCTTCAAAGGCAGCTTTCCCTGACCCGAACTAGCCTGTATGGCCCTTCCATGTCCTTCCTCAATCAGAGCAGCTTCGAAACTTCCCAGTACTTCACCTTTGACACATCTGTAGAACAGTATGCTATGAAAAAATGCAGGCGGAAGAAGAATCGAAGGAAATCTAGAATAGTCTTGTATCCAGATAAAACAAAAAGATACCTTCCAACGGAGGAGAAGAGCAAGGCAAAACGCTGCCTCCTCTTGCTCATTGTCATTATCTTCTTCCAGATTCTCAATGCAATAGAGAACCTGGATGATAACCTCCAAAAATACGACCTAGATGGTTTGGAGAAAACAATGAACCGGGAAGTATTTGGGCAGAAGGTTGCTGTGGAAAGTATTATGGAATTACTGAAAGACTATCTGGCTACCCACATACACAACAAGCCTCTAGTAATCTCTTTAAATGGCCCGACAGGGGTTGGGAAGAGTCATGTTGGCTGGCTGCTGGCCAAACATTTTCGTTCCGTCATGGACAATGACTTTGTGCTTCAGTACTTTGTTATGCATCACTGCCCCAACGGGGTGGCTCCTCTCACTTGTGAAATAGATTTGTCTAAGAAAATTTCTGACATGGTTACAAGAGCCGAAATCGAAGAGAAGATACCATTGCTTATTATAGATGAGGTTGAACTCATGTCTCCAGTCCTGCTGGATACCCTCAGCCAATTCTTCGAACCCAATCAAACTAACGAGTTCCTCAATGCCATCTACATTTTAATAAGCAACATAGGGGGTGGTGAAATAACAAAGTTTGTTATCCAGAATGCATCTGCTGAGCTTCTGCATCAGCAAAAGGGAGCTGAAGAGCTGCTGAGCATTGTCCAGCCTGTACTGATCGATGCCCACCCTCTCTGGAAGTCTGCGGACATCATCCCATTTGTTCTTCTGGAGAAGAGTCACGTCATAAACTGCTTCCTAGAGGAGATGAGGAGGGAAGGGCTGTATCCTGACCAAAAGCATATTGAAAATTTAGCGAGTCAGCTGGGTTACTACACTACAGGGGACAAGCAGTACTCCAGGATGGGCTGCAAGCAGGTTGTGGCCAAAGTCAACCTGCTGTAGTGATTTACTGAAGAGACCAAGTCCTGCTCTCAGGATTTACACAGTTCTGGGCTTATGGAGGAGTAGGTTACAGCAGCCTGTGGTCAAGGCGTCCCTTCTCAGGCCTGCACTGACTCTGTCCTGGTTGAGGTAGAGGGACGGCAGCCTGGGCTCCTCTGCAACATGGTCTCTGTTCTTCTCCAGATGCTTCACTTGTTCCTAATGTTCTGTGAAACGGGCACGGGCAACAAAGCCCAAGCGACCTCTCATAAATTGTGAGATGCTTTGTTCCTCACATGCTCATTTGGGATACTTTGTCATTAAGGAGTTGTGAGATGAGAACAGAAGCTGCGGGATATAAACAGCAGGAGGAAATAGTAACTGGGTTAGTCCCTGCAGTACACGTCGCCGTGTCTCACTCCTTCTCCAGGCTCACAGTCTTCAGCTCTTTGCCTTTCTTGGCTCTGGCTGGTGATGTGCAGAGCAGAGGCCGTGCTGGACACCAGGGAGAATTGAAGGAATTTGTGGCTCCTCATCCCCCCGACACGTGGGCAGTCAGAGCTCTGCTCTCTCCAGCTCCTACATGGCCACGTGCTCCCGAGAGTACTTTTTGGACCCATTCCTGAGCTGCTGCTCTTCTGAGCTCATACCTGAGCTCACCTTTGGCACCTGCAGCGAGATTTCTGCCTTGCAAGTCTGTTTGGGCTCGTCTGGAAGACTCTCAGCTGTGCCAGTCGGTGCAGAAATAAACACCGGATTGTTTCAGGTCTGGTGGTGGCAACTTGTCCTGAGAGCTCTTCTGCTTTTTGCTTCTGGGTACACTTTACCACGCTCATTATCTAGAAATCCTGAAATAGCAACTGACATATATTAAGCAACACACACTGGAAAAGACAGTTTGGGCTGTCTGGGCCGAGAGCAATGGGAGTCCTGGGATCGTTCCCAGTCCTGCGATGCCAGGAAGAGGTTCTTTGCCATTGAGACCCTGGGGAGAACATGCTGCCTGGAACCACCTCAGGAAAAGCACACGTCCTTGTTTTGAGCAGGCAAACTGAGCAGATATTTATGACATTGCTTTTTCAGGTTTGGGTTTTGTGCCTAAATCCCCTTCTACAAGTTGCTGTGAATTATCATGTACGTAATCCTGTGGATGTTTGCACTGGTTGTTTGATTTGCCTCTTTGTAATTGTTGGTCTCCAAAGTCTTCCGTCACAAACTCCTGCTTCCAGAGCTATTGTCAGGAATAAATCCAAACTATCCTGAATAAAATAATTCAAAGTACATTTCCTTTATCTGACTGAAATGATGGTTTCTTCCCAAATTTCTCTTTTGGACTGTGTAGCTGCATTGCCGTGCCTGTGCTTCCTGGTGACCGGGATCGGGAGCAAGGACTACGGCTTTGCTACCTGTGTTTTGCAGCCCACCTCGGTGCAGTGTGTGCGGCTCCTTGGGGTGCTCGTGGTAAGCCCAAACCTCACACAGTGTGGCAGTGCCAAAAGCTGTGTGCCACACAGCTCCTCCATCCCCCAGAGCTGCACAGGGTGTTTAGGCTGGAGACCAGAGAAGTGTGTCCTTGGCTGAGGTGATGCTGGGCTGGAAAGCCTATCCGTGGTTTCTCCTCTTGAAATTATCCACTGGAGGAGCGTTTTTCTCCTGCAGAATAGCCTGTGAGAGCAGGAAGCTTGCATGGCTTAGGGGAAGGGCTCTGGATAAAACGAAGCCACCTTCTAGATGCGAGGGTACGCAAAAAGCGATGTGTGTGAGCTGGTTTCCATAGCTTAGTGTGACTTTACTACTATTAACAGGACAGTTAATATTATAGAAACATAGAATCATAGAATGTGTTGGGTTGGAAGGGACCTCTAAAGGCCATCTAGTCCAACCCCCCCTGCAGTAAGCAGGGACATCTTTAACTAGATCAGGTTGCTCAGAGCCTCATCCAGCCTGGCCTTGAATGTCTCCAGGGATGGGGCCTCCACCCCCTCTCTGGGCAACCTGGGCCAGTGTCTCACCACCCTTATTCTGGATAAGAAATAGAAACAACTCAGGCATCAGGATTCCCTTCCCCTTCCAGCTGCGAGAGGGACCGAGGTTCTTTCTGTTTTCTTCTACCAAGGGCTCTTGTGTCTGGGAGAGGAGCTCAAAGCCCAAAAGTATGACAGGAGAGGTAAGTGTCACCCACACCACCTGGCTTTGGGAGCAGAAAATGCCATCAGTGTCTGTAGTGCTGGGCTGCAGGGGTGCTGCCGGAGCAGGCACCCGTGGGCGTTGGATTGCAGATGGCTTTTGTCGTGGCATCGGGACAGGCAGCAGCACTGGTGTCAGTGCTGCCTTCACAAGGGAGGGTTTCAGGCTTCCAAGGGGCTGTGGGTACTGTGGGGATCCCTGAGTTGTTTTAGTTTGGCTTGGTTTTGGCTGTCTACACTTGTGGTCCACCCACAGGGTGTTTAGTCGTGCCAGAGGCCCCTGGGTGCCTCTGCAACCATCACGCCTTGCGAGAGGGGAAGCATCTGCGCAGCTTGTTTTCACCCCTCTGAGATTCACTGGCCCTAAACCAGGAGTCCCAGCCCTGCCCCAGGTGAGCTGCCTGAGCTTTGCTGAGGCACCAGCCCATGCCCTTGTACCCCCCAGAAGCTGGACGCTGGGTGGCTCCGGGCTCACCCTGAGCAGCTCAGCACCCTTAGGCTCAGCAGCCCAGGGCCCCTCATGCCTCTGATCAGGGAGACCGGGGATACAGAATCATAGAATCATAGAATTGCTAGTTTGGAAGGGATCTTTCAGATCATCGAGTCCAACCATCAACCTAACTCTGACAAAAACCATCACTAAACCATATCTCTGAGCATGTCTGCTCTCTTCTAAAAACCTCCAGGGATGGTGCCTCAACCACTTCCCTGGCCAGCCTGTTCCAATGCTTAATAACCCTTTCAGTGTAAACATTTTTCCTAATATCCAGTCTAAAGCTCTGTCTCACCTTCCCCTCCATCTCACCCCACGTCTGCACACCAACTCCCTCCCAAAGCAAAGCTTTGCCAAAGTATTTTGCCAAAGGCATGGGGTGCACATGCCCCTGTGCACCATGAAGACCTGCCAAGGTCTTTGCCTCCCACAAAGTTCCTCTCAGCGCTAAGAAGTGGGGCTCAGCTTTCTGCTGCATGGAGACCACCTCCTCCCTTGGCCAGTGCTGGAGAGGACAATCTGGCCAGTTCCTCCCACACTCCCAGTCCGCACGGCAGCTTGTACCTCTGGAGGCCTCCATCAGAAAGCACAGGAACCTCCAGGCCATGGAGAGGATGTTTCCTGCCAGAAGATAAGGATGTCTGGCCAGGTTTTCCCCAGTCCCAACTTGCGCCAGCATTTGAATCCCAGCTCAAATGGCTCTTTAGGTTGTCCCCAACCCCAGTCTACCCCAGAATCCCAGCTCAGACGTCTGTCCATACCGTCCCCAGTCCCCAAGCTGCCCTGAGTTCCTCTGCAAAGCCACCAGCCCTGCCAGGTGCTTTCAAGGCAGTGGAGCTGGCACGTGGGCGATCCACAGTGCTGAGCACCAGGAGACCGATGGCTCATTTCTCAATGCTGGGTGCAAAGGAAGCTGGTCTAAGGGAAAGGAACAGCTAAGGAGCCTTAAACCTCTTGTTCTCCCATAATGGCTGTGCCAGCACCACAGAGGTTCTCCACCTCTGCTTGGCACAGGAGCACTATCATGCTGCCTGAGAGCCAGGACAACCTCTCCGAGGAACTGCTCATCACTGTAGCTGCTCCCACACATACCTGGCCAAGCCCATACCATAGGATGCCCCCTGAAAAGCTGGTTTGATGAGCCCAGCTCGTCCTGCAGCACATCTGAGCCTGGAATTTGGGGACCAAAGCACAGAGAGCATGGTGGCTTGTCCTTGGTCCCACTCTGTCTCTTAGAGGCTTGGATGTTCCTGGCATGGCATCCAAGGCTCTCCTGGGGAGCTTTTACTTGATGGGTATGGCTGAGATGCCAGGTGTGTGGTTGTGTAGTAAAGTGCTTTTGCCATAGACTTTTTCCTCCTTAGCCTGATGTGGATTTCTTCATCCAATTCCATTTTCCAGGGAAAATGCTGGTTGAGCTGGAGGGACGGGATTGAAACTGAAGGATGGAAAGAACCCTCCAGGCTGGGGCACTTGGACTGCTCGTCCTGCTCTTCCCCTGCACAGCTGAGCTGTGAACTGAAGGGCCAGTAGGCACCCCGGACTCCCTCACTTTGAGAGCATCCCACATGCCTCCCCTGCGCTGGCGGCTCCCTTCGCCTGCTGAAGGGCTCATTTTCTTCCAGTAGTGCTGGGTCCCACAGGTCCAAGTCACCAGGATGGGTCACCCTCCTTCCAGCTCTTGCTTCCTAATGCACCATGGAACAACACCTGATGGAGTAGGGGGACTGCAGGGGGTACCGTGCTGTGTTGTCTGTAGCCTCGTCTATCTATAAGGGATCCCTTCAGCCCTTCTTTACTCTTAATAGCTTCTTTGTAATCGAAAGATCTAAAAATAAGGCTTTGTAGGAGATATTGCTAGGGATAAAAAGAATTGCTGTGGCTGCACATTTGTCCTGTGCCTTCACTCAGCTCCTCTGGATGCCCCAGGTGAATGGGGGCTGCCTGGCGTGCACGAGCTGCCACGTAGATCTGCTATGGATGTGGCTGTAGGTGGCACTGGGAAGGCTTCCTCGGCTGGCAAGAGCTCTTTCTGAGTCAGGTATCTTCCTGGGGTGCCTGGAGCAATGATTTATGGAGAGCACTGCATTTGGCCTCGAGCAAAGCACAGCTTGTTCACTAATTAAAGCACCACTGGGATAACCTTTCGTCATCACAGGCTGGCGGGGGCTCATGGGGAGACCAGCAGGTACTCTGTACCCCGCAACTGCATCCCAAAGCCAGAGTGGTGTTTGGGCCAAATCCCCTTTTTGCATTTACCCCAGGGGAAGTGCAGAGTGATTCCAAATCAGTGTGGAGTGAGGATGTGGGAACAGCTGTCGTTACTGCCCGTGAGTGTATGGCAATGATAAAGGAGGGTTAAAGTAAATATGAAATAGTGCGTGTCCTGCACAGGATCGAAACTGTGACCACATTGGCCTGGTCTGTGCTGAAGGCTTTCCTGGGGCCAGGCTCAGGTCAGAGGGCCCCGGGACCCCCGGACGCGAGCTGCATTCCCATCACATGCTGTCAGACCCTGACAGAGCACCTCCCAATACAGAAGATGCACCAATTTGTGCCAGCTCTGAAGGCAGTAATTTAGTCTCCCCCACGTCAGCCTCACCTGACAACTCCTCACACCCGCGTGCTCAGGAACCCTATTTAAGCTCAGCTGGAGCCATCAGTCCCTGGGGGAGTTGTGCTGGAGGGATGTTGGTATCCAGTTCAGCTCCACCTCTGCCTGGACTATGGGCTCTGCTGATCTAAGACTTCAGCCTGCACCCTGACATTTCATCTTGCTCCATCACCACGGACCTGCCTGGCTGTTGCTGGCCCTCATCTGTGGCTTGTCTTCCTGGCGTCACATTGGACCCATCTCATCACTGTGGCGTTGCTGGATCTGGACTTCTGGGTTGCCCTGGACTCTTGGTTGGACCTGGCCACCATCTCTGACCTGCCCTGGTCTTCCATGCAGGTACTGTGGGATGTGCTCTGCTGGACCTGGGGTTCCACTTGCTCCCTCTTCCCTGAGGAAGCAGCCCTGCTCTTGCTGTCCCCTAATACGGGGGCACCTTGGTACAGGGGTCCAGGAAAGGTCATCAGGCCAAGTGTGCAGCTGGTGGGGAACACTGAAGGGGACCCTGTGGCCAAGGCACCAATTGCCTTTTCCCCACGGATGCCTAAACCTAGAGTGAAATGTGACAACCCTCTCTTTGGTGCCAGCTGTGTCCAGAGCATGGCCCATGTTGGCAGAACTCCTCCACAGCACCAGAAGAGCCCCCTGAGCCAGGGCGCACATCGTTCCCAACACCTGCACCCCCTTCCCTGCCAAAGCATCTTTGTTTTGGGTTGCAGGACAAACTGCTGGGGCTGCCTGGGGAAGGGATCAGCCTGGGGTGATGCAGCATGTCAGCAACCTGGCTGGCGAAGATGTCACCCGTGGTGTACCCTGGGGTGGGTGTGCACTCCAGCATACTGCTGCAGACCCACCCCTGGCTACCTGGCCCATGGTCCATCCCAATGTCATCTCTTTTCCATGCTGGTGTTGGAGATGCCCCTCCTGAGCTATGTGTGGTGCCTGACAGATAACCCACCACGGTACCTTGTGCCCACACGTGGGTTGAAGCTGCTCCCTCGCACCCAGCCCCAGGGACCACCAGGCACATGCTTGTCCCTACCACATTACCTGGCAGTGGGTGGCACTGGGGAGTTGTGCCTGTGGCTGCTCCTGTCAGATGCCGTGTGCAGGAACCCTGATGCCTGGACAAAGCGCAGGCTTCCAAGATATGGAAATAGCAAATTCCTCCCTGCTGGGATCAGCACTGACGCACACAATTCCTTTGGTGGCTTCTCCGGTACCTGTGAGTGTTGCCCAAGTCCCTGCTCAGCTGCAGGGCTTCGTCACTTTGCAGTCAGCCACCAGGGCAGTGTCCCTGCTCTGTTTGGTAGCCACAGCCCTGGTTGCCTGCAGGACCATCATCATGGACAACCTCCCAGCCAGGCTCTCCATCTTCCAGTTGCAGGAGTATCCGTAGTGGTTCCTGAGAAAGGGCTGAAAGCTGGAGACCGGTTGACCCTCAATTTGCTGATACACTTGAGTTGGGACATCTTTCTTTTATACAGACAGTGATAATGACCTGCTTTCCGCAAGCTGGTGGGCTTGGAGCACTGCAGGCAGGAGCACTGTGGCCGGGGTTCTCAGGGTGCTCCTGTACCGGGGATGTGGCTGCCTCCTCCACACGCTCCGGGGCTGTGGGAGTACGAACAGGATTTGCCTGGTGTTTCTCCATGGACATGGCCCGGCTCCAGCCAGAGGAAGGCAGGTGCATGCACACATTCTGCATGAGCTCTGGCTAACTTCAGCTGCCTCCAGGAAAAGAGATTTGTGTTTAAATGCTCCTAAAAAGGAGCTAATCCAGGCTGCCTCCATTAATCAAAGTGAGCCTGTCCAAAGCCGCCTCTGGAAGTGGGTGCTGGCTGATGTGGTCAGCCTGGCGGCAAGGCTGCGCCCTCCCTGGGATTTGTTTTTGCCGTGGGAAGATGTCTCAGTGATGGCACAGTGTTGGACCAGAGCTGCTCCGTTAGGCATCACAGCATGGTGCCAGCCCTGCGGGGCCTGCACGTTCCCCGAGTGCTGCAGGGGCTGTTCCTGCTGCAGCATGTCTCCCCAAGCGTGTCCTCCCCAGCAGGACCTTGGCCTCGCTGGCTGGTGCCTCTGGCCGTGATGGCTCTGCCAAGACCAGCAGAAGATGCGTGACATTGGCCTGGGGCACCTGAAGAGGGTTTGCAGATAGATGCAAATCGGGGTATCACTTACAGGGGGTGCAAGGGTGACCCAAACTATGTACACTGATGATATACCCTTACACACAGGGTGATGGAAAGCTACTGATGATCCTGTCCTGGTTTGAGGTAAAACAGAACCAATTTTCTTTTCAGCATTTTTACTTTTCAGTTAAGCCTCTTCTAACTCTGTGAAATTAATGGTGTATTTTTCAGACAGTAGCTGCGTCTAGCAGAGGTAACGCCTGACGTTTATAGTGAATACCAAGGGATGGAATGCAGAGAGGGTCCTGCTTATACTTATTGCTATAACAACCCAGGCCAGCCAACTTTGTATATGCCCCAGTGGAGGGTCAGAAGTGGAAAAGTGTCAAGGAGTAGCACCCGCAGGGAAGAGGGGACAGGGCAGGTGACCCAAAACTGACCAACAGGGTATTCCATCCCATCGGCATCATGCTCAGTATAAAAGCTGAGGGATCAAAGGGCTCAGCCTCTTCCTTCAGTGGCTGATGTTCAAGGAGGACTCTGTCTGTTTGTCCATCTTTGATCCTGAATTGTGTGTTCCTGAATCCAGTTCCTGAGTTCAGCTCCCATCCGTTGCCGAGTCCAGTCTGGGACTTTCGCAGTGCTGCTGGTGATGTGATCATCATCCCAAGAGCTCGATACAGGTTGTATATATTGTATATATTTCATTATTTTCTTTTTTGATATGATTATATTTTCTTGTTGTTATTTTATTATTAATATTTTTATTAAAGTAGTTTAGTTTCTTTTCAACTCACAAGTCTCTCTCTCTCATTTTCTTTCCTCTGGAGGGGGATGCTCCCCCTTCTCTAAAGGGGAGAGAAAGAAAACAGAGCGTCTGTCGTTTGTTTTAGTGGCCAGCCCAGCCCAAACCAAGACAGATCCCTAGCAGGTTAAGTGCTTTGTTGCTGCATTGCTCCTGTGGTCTCCACTAAACAGATGAGCTGCAACCAGGAAAGCAAATTTTAACATCAGTGACAGCAGGGGAAGATAATGGGCTGCAACAGGGGAGAAACGAGCAAGGAGAGCTCAGGTAAGTCAGAGGTTTCCCAATAGCTGTGAATGATGCAATTCGTCTGAGAGTGCAGAGAGAACTGTCTACAATGGCGTTTCAGACCACATGGAGACGGGGTGAGCCGCTGAAAGGAGGACAAGCACTTCAACATTTTCCAAGTTAAATTGTGAGCATAGACTAATTTTCTCCTCTGGCAGGATATTTGAGGAAGAGCTGTTAATGGTTACTGGAATAAACTGGAAGGAGTTTTCCAGAGCTGTGGAAATTCAATATTCCCCAAAGGGTGGGGAGGACGGAGGTGGGAGCTTACCTGCCCATTGAGTTTGGAGGGGATGGGGAGCTGGGAGGCGTGCAAGCATTGCAGAATACTGACTTGGGATGAAAAGCACAAATTGGAGGAAAGGTCTGGAAGAAGGTGCTGCAGAGGAGGGTGGGAGTGAGCAAATGCACGTTCCAGGATGGGGAGGGCGAAGGGCTGGAAGGAAAAAAAGCCCGGGGGGGATCGCAACGCTCACGCTCCGCACGGAGAATAAAACCACGGAGTTACGAGAAAGGCAAACATCCCATCAAAATGTATAAATAGGTGTGTTGCATATACAAGGGATGAAGTAATGCGGGGCCACGCGCGGCGCATCGCTGGAGCGCTCTGGCCTTATTTGGGCACCCTCCTGGGGAGGGAGCCCCCCGGCGCTGCGCGGCACCAGCCGTCTTGCCCGCAAAAGTGAGCTCCTGGAGGGGAGCGAGCGAGGGGGAGCTTGTGCAGCCTGGGGAAGGTTTCAGGTGAAGCATGATAAGAGGTTTCAAATATGCAAAAGGCTGGCAGAAAGGAGAGAGTGGAGCTTGGTTTGCCTGGTCCTCCTTGGGCAGGGTGGGGAGTTGGCTCCAGAGAGTGAGATTTAGGTTAAACTTTAGGAAAATTGCTTCAGCTGCGGCAGTGAAGCCCCAAAAAGGATTGAATCAGAGCGGCTGTAGAATTGCTACTGCTGAACCTGGGGACAGAGGAGGATGGTTTAGCCACAGCTGGAGGACTTTGCCTCGGTGGTCTCACAAGGTCCCACTCTGCCTGTCTTCTGTCACCCCTTGGTGCCTGCCAAGGGTTCAGATGTAACTTTCTCCTGCCCAGCACGCAACTGGTCTTGCTTGCAATGCTGAGGCTTCACAGAACTCGCACCAATTTAACATTACTCCTCTGTAATGGGTTTGTTTCACTTCCTAAAATACCTGGATTTAGGTGCAAAGCTTCAGGCACCTGCATCTGAAAACAGTCAGCCTGGGGAAGTGTGGTGAGATCATCAAGTAACTCCTCACAGGGATGGATTTCCCAGGTGGGATGAGTTAGAAGGACAAGGGAACCAGCCAGCATTGAAACTAGAGTATGCAGAAGAGTTAACAGTATAACTAAACAAATCTAGAACCCCTTTTTCTTTCCCCTTGACACTTTTCCCTTATCAATTCAGTTTATTAGTAGTTATTAGATATGATTTTAGGGACTACATCTAGAGCTACCTCCAAGGACTTGTAGCCGCCTCCAGGAAGCACCTGTAGAAGGGGCAGATCTCCCCAGCATGGCTGGATATTCTCCGGTTAGAGATGTGGAGCTGCTCAGTGGCTCCCTGGGTCACTGTGCAGGAGTGGAGCTCTGCAGTGTGGGACTCAGCATCAGCTCCTGCTCCTCCTCCAGCTGTGGGGATCACCGCAAAGAGCCACGCAGGGGTCCATGCAGGATGCACACAGCCCGGGATCTTCTGTGGGTGCTATTTTGAGTTTACTGACACTGCGCTTCCTGTGCTGTTTTACCAACCGATCCCTCGGGCTGGGATTCAGCTGCCCTAATTTCTGCACCTTGAGGAAGTCTGAGTAAGTCTGCCTGGGATTTCCCCATCCCTGCCTCCTGGAAAGAGCCTGCTTGGGAACCCGGGCCTGGGAAAAGGCTAGCTGGAAATCCTTCCCTGAGCCACGGCTCCTGCTGTGGGCTCCCTGGGCAGGGTCGGACCCCCGGGGCCATGTGGTGCCCACGCGGCCCCCAGGTTATTCCAGCCCACTGCAGCTCTGTGCTCCTTGATGCAAGAGCTTCAGCTGTCAGCCTGCTGCTGGTGGAAGCTACCACCACCACATCCCACCCCAAGCTACCCTGCTATCATACCCAGCCATCCTCACCCAGGATCTTCCATCTAGGACAGAGTCAGTTCCTGCAGGCCAAACTCGCATGAGTTTGCAGCAGCAAAGTTGTGGGTCAGGCCCTGCTTAGTTTGCTGCTACAGCTGTAGAAGCAACCACTCTGCTGCCCTGAGCTACAGGACATCTTTGTGGGTGCATCTTGCCCTGCACTTGGCTTTTATTGCTAATGGTGCACCTCCCTGCTGGGGCTTTACCCCAGGGATGTGCGTGGAGGGACCATCACGTTCTCCCCATCCCCAGGTCCCAGCCTCGCTGCTCCAGCCTGGGGCACCTCACCAGATCTCCAAGGCTTTTGTTCTTGTTAACTTTTTGGCATCAGCTCCAGCTTCCCCAGAGGGGCATAAAGGGACCAGTCCTAAGGAGCACATCCTTCACCAGAACCTGGCACCTGACCCCCATGAGATGTGTGTACGTCTTTGTGGCCAGCAAGTGATATGTGAAAGAAAAGGTAAAGCATTAACTGCAGCCAAAACCTCTGTTTCCACCTGTACCTTTGCCCCTCTCCTGCTCCTATAACGTGCTGCACCATCCAAAGGCTCACACTCAAACCAGATCCACGTGGTACCTCACCTCTTCCTCCAGGTGAAAAAAAAAATTAAAAAAATCTTCAAGATCTTGGAGAAAGATGTTCCCAGAACTTCTGGCTGTCTCTTAAACTCTCTGAGCCACCCAACACAAAAACTGTGTGCAGGTACAAAAGGAGTTGCAGGCATGACTCTCCAAAATCAGGGAATCTGGTGCTGTGCTCCCACCCAGCCCTCCCCAGCTTCCATGTCTTCACAACATGGCTCAGTTTCCCGGTAGCTTTTCCAAGGCTGCAACCGAAGGGGTATGTACCCCTGTTAGCTGGCACGACTTGTCATTACTATCACATGCTGTTTCTGATATATCTCAGCAAACCACCCTGTTCTTCTCGAGATGACTTCACATATTGGCCCTGTGGGATCAAGGTTTCTGAGTCACAGGCTTGCTTTGCTTTCACCGGGGTCCTGCCACCTCTCTGGGTGCTGCAGGGGCCTTGGAAAGTCAGTTCTGAGCTCTTGCTTTGAGCATAAGCTTGTCCTTGGCTTCAAGGTTGTTGCATCTCTCCCTAATGAGAAAAAGGGTTTGTGTGCCTTGGGTTTGCTCCAACTATTTCAGATGATGTAATAAGCGTTTCTGCCCCTCCCTGCAGACTTCTTGAGCACTAACAGCACTGCAATTGTTGGGTGTCTCGAGGTCAGAACACGGTACTGAATGTTGCAGAGCACCTTGGCCTAACATGACCCAGTGTCCTCAGCTCCATCTGTGCTACGGGCTCTGTCATCTTCAGCTGTAAAAGCCACACCATGCTGGTCTTGTTAGTCCCACAACCCATGTCAAGGCCTTTCAGGTTGTACCCTTATGCCAAATATCCAGCACCTCCACCTCTGAATGCTGTTCCTGACGCATCCAAGGCTCGGTTTTTGGCTTTGGTGATCCATTGGTGAAACACACTGAAGTCTCTGGGTTAGAGGAGGCTGATGAAATCCAATCCTTTGGATCCAGCTCAACAGAAATTGTTTTTCCTTTCCTTGCACCTGGTGGGCAGAAGATCTGCTTCTTGCAGTGCTGATTCATCTTAATTCTCACTTGAGGAGGATCCAGTGACCTGCTTGGACAAGCTCACCTGGAGTTATAAATATATCCCTGTGTAATACTCATATGACAATAAGCTAATGGGTAATGATGATTGCCAATGAGAACAGGATTTGTCCCTACAGGTAGAGACCCCTCTTCCTGGGGCTCGTTTTGAGGTTGGGTTATTACTCGCCTCCCTACAGCCAGGTGCTGGTGAGATGGATTAGGTGCATGAGAGGCGCAAGATGTGGAACTTCACTGAGAAACGTCTATGTGATTAACACAAAGTGATGCTGTTGGTGCCAGAGCTGGAGTCAGCTTCTGGACAGGCCGTGTGCCTGTCCATTGGGAGCTGCTCGTTAACTGCACTGAGGTAAACACAGCTTGTGTGATGGGACAGCTGGGAGAAACTAAATTGATCTGCCTCTCTCCTTGGATATGATCACGGTTGAAATAGAGGGGGTAGTTGAATGTAATACTGCATTTTTTATTTTTGGCCTTTAACAGCCACTGTTCACTCAACATCCAGGTGTATTTGGTGTCCAGTGTGGGCAGCTGCCTGTGGCACTTTCCCCTCTGAACTGAGCAGAGACAGCCTGAAATCCACGGCCTGGTAATGGGAGGATTCGTTACTAATCCCCGTCTGACTCATTGACCGGGGCGGGTCTGAGGGCTCAGACACCACAGGGCAAAGCAGCAGCAATCCACATGAATTATTTTCTTATTGCGTGCTTCTTCTAAGCCACTTACGTGATTTAGGTGCTGCCCAGCAATATTGTACCAGTCATGGGAGGCGGATGCGGGGCAGGGAGTGCAGTGAGGACACTGCCACTCAGCACAGCTTTAGCCGTCAGAGTTAAGGGGCAAGCCATTTTACCCCACTCTGACCAGCTTCCATGAGAGATAGTGGCTAAAGATGCTGCTTGAGGCAATTCCTTACATCTTAGGAGTTGCCTTGCCAGGAGTTGACAATCATTAGGTGATTTTGGAGCAGTAATTTGATTCCCAGCCCTCTGGACTTTGCCTTGTAGGGGGAGGAAAAAGATGACCAAAGACCACCAAAGTTCTGTCTTTATGCCCCATCTGTGTCTCGGGTTCAAGTGCTCATCTGGGCAGTGTAAGAGCCTGACCTGAGGAAGGCGTTTTTCGGCAGCGGGTGTCCTGAGGTGAGGGGCTGTCTCCAGCACCTGGTTTAAATGGGGATTAGGGATGATTGCAAAAGCCATAAGCATTGACATAGAACTAACGACCTTCGAGGTGCTGGCTGGTACGTACCTAGAAATGGGACTCCATGTATTGTAGTCACTGTGTCAGTAGGTATGTTTTGGTTTTGCCCGAGACTTAGTTTCCAGTGGAATGAGCCTGATGACTGAGAGTTTTCACATCATGACAGCAGGTGACATGATGGTGATTTATAATGCTGAAAGCACCATTTGATGCCTTGTGACTTAAAGCCAACATAATTTCCTTCTTCCAAGAAGCAGAAAGCAAGCAATGTTAAGGAGCCCAAAGGGCAAGAGATGTTAAAGAATAGTTTTAAAACTGGAATTTTTGCCCTTTGCTGCTTTGTGGTGGCTAAAGGCTGCCTGGGATGACCTAGGAGAGATCAAGTTATATTTGATTTTACATTAGCCATCCAGAGCTTGTTGCCCAAGGCCTTTTTACAGAAGTCCATCTTTCATTTCTACCTGCTTGGTGCAGGTGTGAGGTGCCCCACACTGACAAAGATGTGTGAATTTTGCAGCTAAATCTTCTAAGTTCACAAGAAAAATCCCAGGGAGCTGAAGACCTCTCCAGCAGATTTGTGGGCACTCAGCCCATTCAGGCTCTATTTAGTCATCATTAGACACAAAGAATTTGAACGTGAGTGTTGTTTTCCTTTTCTGGGCATATCTGCAATTGAGCTTGCCAGAGCAAGTGCTGAGGTTGCTGATTTTCTGGGGCATAGTGCTGAGATTGTACAGGGTCAGAACAGAAACTGGGGTCTCCCACTCCATCCCTCCAGCTCGAGGCCAGAGATTCTGGCAGCTGGGTTGGGAAGCAGGAGAGGAAGGTGAGAGCGTGCCTGTCCTCGGACTCCGTTTCTGTTCTTTATAGCGGATAGGTGACTTTTCATGAAGGATACACTCTCAAAAGCACTGAAATGTCTTGAGGTGAAGTTTTGTGATAGACAGCTGTAATAAAGGAGAAGAGATCTGGGGAGGAGAAAATTTCGAGCGTGCTCTTGCACCCCTGTTAGCACCGAGCGCCCCTGGGCAGGTACGTGGTGCTGGGGGTAGAGACATTCCAGAGCGGTCTGTGAGTCAGCCAAGCTCCTCCCATCATAACTTCACTCATCAAAGCAAGTATTTATAGCACAGGTAGGAGTAGGGAGAGAAATCAAAGAGCTTCCCAGAAAGACGCATAAATCACTCCAAGAGTTCAGCTCTGGGGTTCTGCATTTTTTGCTTTAATGAGACTGAATAAAAGCGCTGTTGTTATTACTAATATTTCTTAATATTATTTCATCGGTCTGCTTTTTGAACTAAAACCATCTTTGAGCAAAGAAATATTTCCATAGAGTTCTCCCAGCTTTCAGAGCTACCCCGGCAGGCTGCTAAGGACATGCTGTCTTACACCGGAGAAAATATTTTCTCCAGCACAGATCTGCTGAAAACCAATTCAGAAAGCCTGCCCAGGCCGATGTTTGCTGTCAGAACTGTCGTGAGACCTCCAGGCCTTCCAACAAAGCGAAGCAGGAAAGCCAGGAAGGTGCTGTATCCAGCCCAGGTGAGAAAATATTTGCCACGTCAGGAGAAGGACCTAGTCAAGCGGTGGCTGCTTTTCTTTGCTGGCATCATCCTCATGCAGGTCTTAACTGAGCATCCTGAGCAAGAGACACTGGCTGGGGGGAAAAGCCTGAGAGAGCAGCAGCTCTGTGCACCAGCATCACTGACGGCTGCACAGCTCGGGGCTGCGGGGAACAGCTCCAGAGAAGACAGAGCTGTTTCAGAGGCCCCGGCAATCATTTTCTCAGCTTATGGGCACCAACCTCTCAGGCAAACCACAGCAGATGTGCCACAGCAAGCGAGGAGACAACCGCGCGCCTTCTGCAGGCAATGCTTGACCAGTTTCTCCCGTGCAGAGCACTAAGCTGTGTGTGAGAACCTGCCCTCCTACTCCTGCTCTTGGACATCAGCTGCTGGAGCACCGTCAGCAGCAGAGGTGGCCTGTGAACTCCTGCACCCCTCCGAGGGGACACCAGGACTCTGGATGGTGACATGGGGCCAGCGGTGGCCAGAAGAAGCATCGAAGAAAGCCCAGGGCTGCAGCAAGAGCCGTGCAGTTTTTACTGCTGATTCGTTTGTGACTGCGATTAGCGATCGGGGTTTCCAAGAGCCGTAAAAAAAGGCTGCAGGAATTAGATTGACACTCCTGGGTCGGGTTTGTACTGTGCTAACCTAACTGTCAGTGTTGCATAACTTTTTTCAGTGCCTGCGTTTGCGTGTTGTAATTTAGAGTCAGTTCTCACAAATTAGAAGAAAGTAGCTCAGCTCTGGAAGCGATGAGAGTGCAAAGATCCTGTGCGCTTTTCTCCCTCTGTAACACTGTAAGAATAAAACTGCTAAGATCAGACTTTCACAACGTGTTTCATCTGAGATTTTAAAATTAAGATTTCCCACCCTGCCGCATGCTGGAAAGTGCTGACCATCCTGGGGAAATAAAACTGTCCAACCAGCAAGAATAGCGGGGTCAGAGCCACAGCAGGACCCAGACACCGACACGCTGGTGCCCAGCACGGGGAGAGGGTTCATGGACCTGTGTCAGGCACGGGAAGGGGACACAACATGAGCCCCAGCACCGGGCTAAGATATCTTCTTGGGAAAAAGCTGGGAGGCTCCTAAAGGAAACCATGGGACATGCTGGGAAAGAGGCTTGGTCAAGGGGGAGGCTGAACTAGAGATCACCAGCGGTCCCTTCTAACCAACACTTCCACCATTTCTATGTTTACCAGGGGGTTACTGGGAGTTCCGCAGCGCTTTGTGGTTGTGTGCATGAAATATGGGGCTGGCCACCGGTCCAAGGCAGTATGTTTGTAGATTTTTTTGAACAAAGTGGATGTGATGGTGTCTGGGGGCTACATAGCGAGGTGCAGCTCGGAGCGGGGCTGCTGCCTCCCAGGCACGAGAAGGCTGCCTGAGTCAGGAAGAAAGAAATATGGCTCGGGACCTGCTTTTGCTCCTTGTCCAGACACGGGGCTTACTGCAAAGAGCCACTCATGGCTCCTTGCTGGAAACACAGAGTCCAGGATTTTCATTGGATGGTTATTTTGAGTTTATTGAATTTCCTGGGTTGTTTTATCACCTAATCCCTGAGGCTGGGATTCAGCTGCCCTAATTTAGGCATCCTGAGGAAAGTCTGAGTAAGTCTGCCTGGGATTTCCCCAGCTCAGCACTCTGAGAGGAGCGTGCCTGGGAGCCCAGGCCTGGTGGAAGGCCACATGGAAAACCTTCTCCAAGCCATGGCCCATGCTCCAGCCCCATGTATCTCATGTGTCAGGGCTCCCCCCCCCATGAGGGTCAGTCCCAAAAGTCTTTGCAGCCCCCAGTTTTGCCCTTCAGTCCGACCTTCCACTCTGCAGAACAGCTTCAAACTTTTGCCGGGTTGCTCAGGGCTGTGTCCAACCCAACTTTTGAAATCTCCACGCATGGAGATTTCACCATCTCCTTGGCCAACCTCTTACACTTTGCCTAGGACTTAATTCAGATCTTTTCCATGCCACGTGATGACAGACAGCTGGTGTGCCTCGTATAGCTGTTCACTGAGCAACGTGTCTCAGAAAGCAGGTCTTCTCATGGCAACAGCAATTAGTTCCTCAGGCCCTGATAAGAGCAGAACTCAAATGTTTTGTAATGACCTAGTGCAGCCGCACGTGACCCAGGGATGGAAGGAAGCTGGATCGCAGATGCAGTGATTGCAGAAGAGGTGTGGGAAAGCCAAGTGCAGCACTGCAGGCCACAACAGAGAAGAGCAGGGAGGTGCAGCTCACGGCAATGACAGAGACCTGCTTAACTCAAAAAAAACGTAGCTGAAAAAGCTGAATGACTAACAGAATTTAGCTACTTAATTTCTACTGGAAAAAAAGAGAGCAATCTGTCTGTGTGCAGCCAGGGAACTGTCTGGAGTAAGGAGCAGCCGGGACACGACTTCTGGGAGTGGTGGTCCAGGATGAGCCCTCCAGAAGGGCTCTACATGCCTCGCGTAGGCAGGGGAAGACATGCGATCACAAGGAATAACTGAATGTGGAGTTTTGTAAGATTATTCGGGAATTGTAAAGGTCGTTGATAATAAAAAGATCTTTCAACAATGGTGGTGTTGGTGCTGAAATCTTTCCCAGTTGACTGTAAACTTGGCGATCAAGGACTTTCCCAAAGCCCAGCATATCCCAAATGCATCACGAGAGGGCAGCAGAGACAGCATGTGAGCAGGACCCAGAAGGCAGTGCCTGCAGTGTTTCAGACACCCAAATATGACACCGGAATGGCGCATATATAAGAAATTGCTGAGGAGGCTGTCGGTACCTTGCAGAGAGCTGATGGGGTGGGAAAACAAAATCTATCAAAACAAACTAGCGTGCTGGGGCAGAACCCAGCAAAATATATACAGAGATGCCTTCAACATAAAAAAATCCCATCACTGAGTCTTACAGGTGAGAAGTTTCATTGTTCCATACGGCACAGGACAGCGAGCTGAGGTATATGGTAATGCAGATGTAACAGAGGCTGCCATCAACCAATATCCAAGCCAGACACTGACAGCCTAAACCAACGCAACCACTGAAAATTCATTTCAGACCTGGTGGCTTGAATGAGCTAAATACAAAAAGGACCGTGGCAATCAGTCTCTTGCATGGTCTAGTGGTTTCATGTAGTCGACAGCCCCTACTCCTGCCTCTTACATTCCTGTTTGCTGCAACAGCTGCCTTCGGCAGGGTGTAACGTGGAAGGACCAGCTCCGGCCGCGGGCAGGAGTGATGGACGTTGCTAGGAGCGCACGTCCCTGCTCTCAGCATGGTGCTGTGAGTGCTGTCAGTGCTGTCGTGCTGTCCACCCTCGCCCAGCCCTGCTGTAGATACTCCCAGGCCTGTGCACCACCAGGGCCGTTTAGAGATACGTGCACCAGGTCCAGCTGAGCTTGCGGGGGACGAGGCAGCCTGGCAGGACGGCTTTGGGAGCCCTGTGGTGCCCCGGAGGGATAATACATCTGCGCTACACTGCGGTCGGCAGAGCAGCGTATCCAGACAGGCTCCGTAGCTGGGACATGCCAGGACGCACCCCTGCACTTGCATTTCCAGCCCCTCACAGAGCTTGTTGTTCCTGCTAGTAGCTGCCTTTTATGCAGGGGAGTCCCTCGCACCCCAGCTTTATTTCCCCAGAGGCCTCCACCCTCACCTGAAGTCCCTGGGCCAGATCCTATGTCTCGCTTCTTCCTCTCCCAGAGCTCCCAGTTCCCTGCCCTGCCTGCTCCAGAGCCTTCCAGGTCCATGCTAGAGCCCCAGCCCCTTCTTTCCCCATACCACCCCTCCTTCCAACCTCTTTCTTTATCCAAGTCTCCTTGGGCCATCTCAGCCCACCCTTCCTGCTGCTCGGAGTCCCCCAGCCCTGCTGCTGGGCACAGAGTCCCTTGCTCCAGGACACCTCCCCGCTGGTAAAATCTCTTGGCAAACAGCATCCAGATGTGTGCTGGGAGCAGCCCCTGAGACCTTCCCACCATGTTCCGTGCCTGGGAATGGTCCCTGGGGAGTGTGATGGATGCACCATCCCAAACCCAGGCCAGGGGACCGTTCTGGCAGTTTGTCATTACACATGATCGCATCCCTGTACCCAGCAGTGTCCCAGAGAGCTGCTTAATTTAGTACTATAGATGTGTCCTCCGGGACCAGGCACGCTGTGAGATGCAGCACTCCAAAGATGCTCCTAAAAGGAAACCTCTTGCCATATTTCTCCGATCCTAGAACGTGAACACCCTTTTGACCCCCATGCTCATCCACAGCAGACACAGAGCTGGTCAGCATTTTTTCTGAAGGAACTGAAAGAAGGCTGTCCATAACGTCACTAGCAGAGAAAGCTCTGCAGCATCTTTTCGACCCTCCACTAAATGTAAGAACCGACACGGCTTCTACTCACTGTGACACAAGGGGCACTGACGCTGCTCCCTGCGGAGGCGTGCCATGGGAATTATAAACACAGCTGCTTTAATTAGGCACATTATTCACCCTCTGGCTCACTCTAAACCCATCTGTTGGACTGATGGTGTCTCTGGAACGTAATGGAGAAAATATTGAAATGTTTTTTCGTTGTACTGCCTCACCTAGATATTACGTGTTGCACCACTCCATTGCACAGCTGGATGTTTGAAAAAGGGGAGCCTGAAAAAATTACTGTAAGTAAGCCTTAGAAAGAAGACAAAAATCAGGGGAAATGATAAGAAATCAATAAATCGATGAGCAACCTAGTGAAGACGTACCAGGGTCTGTGCCTCTCCTTGCCTCACAACATTAAAGAGCCACTCAACAGAGCTCGAAGACATGAAATTGAAAATTGATTTGTGTTCATTCTCAGTGCAAAATATGAATGAAAATTCTTTACAGGAGACAGAAAGTTTGATTAGAAGGACCACGGGATTACCCTAACACTCAGCATTTCTGCTTCCTGGAGCAAAGCATTGTCCTTCACCATTACTTGCTCTTAAACAGTATCTTCAAAACATCCGTCCGCTTGACAGCCAGAGACTGTGTAGCTCTATCCAGCTGGTTGTTAGTGTAATGTTTTGGCTGTGTATTCACCTGGTGTATTAAAAATCTCCTCTGAGCACACCTTTCCCTGTTAACCAGAGTTTTCCTTCCTTTCCTTCCTCCTGCTCAGGAGAGTTTCTCACTTGCCTTCACATTCTTTGGCTTGTTTGTGGCCATGTGTCTGGACAGCTCCGGGGAAGGGCCCATCTTCATTGACATCATCTTAAAAAGTAGGTGAAACAATGTCAGGTTTGTTAAACAGAGGCGTGTGTGGGAGAGGGTGTTGTAACTGCACCTCCGTGTGTCCTTGAAGGCCACTACCATCACATGCCGGCTGGTGGCCCAACAACGCTGAGTGCCATCGCAGCCACACCGCATGGGCACTGGCTCTGGGACGGTGCTGGACTGGCAGGGAGGGATCCACTGGTACCATGATGGCGATGGGACCCTAGGGGACATGGCAGGGACCTGGGGCAGGCGGCATTGACTGGGGAGCACGGCGTGCGCAGTCGTGGTCCTGGAGAATGGTGGCAGCCTGAGGTACGGGGGGGTCCGGGGACATGAAGGGCTTTGAGGTGCATGAGGTAACCTGGGAACGTGGCAGGGCCACGAGGTTCACCAGGGGACATGGGGACACAGCATGGCCCTGAGAGATGTGGGGTCACCTGGGAACACGGCGGGGCCCTGTGGCACACGAGGACACGGCGGGGCGGTGAGGCACATGGGGACACAGCTCAGCCCGGAGCGCGCAGGGACGTGGCGGGGCCCTGAGGTGTGTGAGGTAACCTGGGAATGTGGCAGGGCCATGAGGTACACCAGGGGACATGGGGACACAGTACCGCCCTGAGGCACATGGGGTCACCTGGGAACATGGTGGGGCCCTGTGGCACACGGGGGACACGGCTCAGCCCTGAGGCACATGTGGCCACGACGGGGCCTTGAGATACCTGAGTGACACAAGAACATGACAGCCCTGAGCACAGAGGGACATGGAGGGGCCCTGAGGCACATGGGGGGCACAGCCTCGAGGC
>VYZM01001757.1:29516-65471 GCA_013398915.1 Dromas ardeola
CGGTTGTGCCCTGCGCTCGGCCGCCGCGGGCGGGCGCAGGTGCGGGAGGAGCTCGGGGCCGCCTTTCGGTAACCCCGGCGGGGCTTTCTGCCTCCCAGGGGACAGAGCGAGGGGGGCTCGGCGGGGTCCCTGCGGCCTGGCCGCCCCCGGCTCCTGCGGCCCGGGGGGGGCAGGGGCCGCTCGGCGAAGGAGGGACAGGGCCGGGGAGCGTCCCCCAAACCGGGGCACCCCGCTCTGCCCTTGGCTGTGCGCCCCGCGGCGAGTTGCAACGCTTGGGTTTACTCACTCGTGTGTGCAAGAGCCCATGAGGTTGTTGAAATGCTGTTCTGGACAGTTCAGTGTTTTAATCGTAGAATCAATCCCTAGAACACCGGGTTGGAAGGGACCTCAAGGATCATCTTGTCCAGACTTTCTTGGCAAAAGTGTGGTCTAGACAAGATGGCCCAGCACCCTGTCCAGCTAAGAGTTTTAAGGTAGTAACATGCAGTGGGAGATCTTTTTAATTAAGGCTGCCAGTAGTCCTGACGGGGTTTACTTTCTTTGTTAGGCCTTTTCCTTGCAATCATCAGGAGCAGGCTTCTGCACTGTTTGTTCACCCTGGGGTTTCTCCACAGGTAGAAGGTGACGCTGGGTTTTGCCTCTCGGCGCCGTGCGGGTTATCCCTGCCCGGCTGCTGGCACCGCGGTCACCGGGGCCAGGCACCGACCCAGCGCAGGGACCGCCGCCAGCTGCGAACGCACCGGGCTTTTTTGTTGTTCTTTCCTGCAGCTGGATCAGCTTTCGGGCCTGTCCTTTGTGGCCGTACCAGCAGCTGCTGGGGCTGCGCGAGGTAGGAGTAAGCGGGCAGGAGGCAGTAAACAGCCCTGCTGTGGTGTGTAACGGCAGTGTCAGCTGTGGTCCCTCCTGAGATAGGTTTTTCATCGCAAGCTTGAGAGTTAGACTCGTGCTGGCCAATGGTTTCATTTGCTTGGGGCTTTTTCCTTTTATGAAAGAGCGAGCTTTTAATTTTTTTTTTTTCCTTCAGCAGACTGCTGTGGGAAAACTTTGCTTTTAAACTTTTATTTTGGCCTTTTCTGGGTGATACTCAGTATTTCAATTTCTTGTTTGTTGGTGCTTTTCCCTTTCTTCCTTTTTGTGCTGGATCCACTGTCTTCCTGTTTCTTTGGCCGGTCTGGCTTCTAAGTGTTCTTTAATGTGTGTGTGGGGGGAATTGGGAAAAGATAAAATACCAGAATCTGGGACTATTTCATGTCAGCGTCTCTAGTGGAATCCTGTAAGCCAAAGGGGAAGAGGAAAGAAAAGAAAAAGTGATCAAGTGGAGCTCAGGGTTCTTTGCTTTGTTGGAGGCAGAAGGGGAAAAATGTTACGAGGGAGTGACTGAGATTTTGTTTCACTTATATTTCTCTTCTTTTGAGGTTGAAAGATAAACCAACATTTTGAAACACTTCAGTTTAAAAATACCGAGCTCTTCTTTTCCTCTTCAGCTGACTCCATTAAAAAGAAAAAAAGTTCTTTTGAAAAAAATGTAGCAGCGATTCTATAGTTGTGGAGCCAGAAGTAGTGGCGTGTGTGGGCAGAGAGGCCTTGCTGCTCTTCCATCAGCCGTTCCTGCCCTCTCTCTGCGGACCGTAAAATTAGAAAGGCTCCAATGTCCGTTTAGTCTGATTGTCTGGGTAATGTGGGCTGTCGAAATCGAGAGAAGCTCTTTGTGAATTACCCGACGTGCCTCTCGTGGCTTGCTCAGCCTGCGGGCTCTGGCCTCTGGTGTATAATTGAGGAAAGTAATTGTATTTTAAGAAGACCTAAATCTATTACCCAGGTGTGTGTGTGTCCCCTGGGCAGATGTCAGGGCGCGTAAGCTTTCTTTAGCTGCCAGCAAGTGATCTGTGACCTTCTGATGGTTGTAGGCTACAGTTTGAAAATTGCAGCACCTTAAACTTTCAGGAGTGGTCCATGCCAGACCCTGAGGCACGCTGTCCTTTTCCTCCCCTGGGAATTGCCCAGGTGACCTGCTGCCTCCCTCGGAGCTGGCTCCTTGCCTGTCCCAGGTCCTTTTATCTTTCTCATTCAATTCACTGTCCAGGAAGGTATTATTTGTTGCATCTTTCCTGAATTTGGTTTTTGTGCGCAGTGACAAGCCTGGCTGTGGAGGGCACAGGTCTGTGGTGAGGGAGGGAGAGCCAAGAACAACTGGAGCTCGATGTAATTGAAAACTGTCAACTTTGCAGTGAAGGAGGACGTTCAAAGCTGTCTACTGAGGCTTGAGGTAGCTCTTTGGATAGCACTGAGTGGAGATTTGGATCTTCCAGTTCTAAATAGTCATGAGGAGAAAGTGGCAGAAAGTCTCCTGATTGTCCAAATGCTGGGATGTTATCGCGGCTGGAGTCCAAAGGTGAAATGGCAGCAGGACTCTGGGTGGCTTTTCTTCAGAGGTGCTACTTGCTGCTGAAGTTCTGCACCATCTGATGTAGTTGCTGGTTGCTGCTACTCTCCTGAAGATGTCCTTGAGTGACTTCTAAACAGTTGAAATATTCAAGAACTAGTGCCCTGGAATGCTCTGCAGGGTTTCTTGCCCTTTTTTTCGAGGTGGCTGTTTCCTGGGGTGTGTGGCTGCAGTTGGGGTCTGTGCCCTGGAGGGACCGGCAATGTCCCATGAGAAGGGGGTAGAAGGGAGTACTAGAGCAGGGCAGGTTTAGATTAGACATTAGGAAGAAGTTCTTTACAATGAAGGTGGTGAGACACTGGCCCAGGTTGCCCAGAGAGGTGGTGGAGGCCCCATCCCTGGAGACATTTAAGGCCAGGCTGGATGAGGCTCTGAGCAACCTGATCTAGTTGAAGATGTCCCTGCTGACTGCAGGGGGGTTGGACTAGATGGCTTTTGAAGGTCCCTTCCAACCTCACACATTCTATGATTCTAAGGCTTTTGGATAACAGAGCAATAGCCTAGAGCCCCTGTTGATGGGAGACCAGCGCAGAAAGCAGGTTGCCCACCCAGGTGATGTACCTGGGGAATGGTGCAGCTGCGCTCTGAAACTCTCTCTGTGGCAAGCTGGGTGCGCTGGGGTGCTCTCAGCTGGGCTGAGACAGGGCGGAGCTGTTTGGGGCATGGGAGAGGCCTGGGCATCCAGGAGGAGAGAGGAATGTGGGCCAGAGGCAGATCTAACGGGGAGCAAATGCTCACGGCAGTGGTAAACAGCACAGAGAGAATAGCTGCTTCTGCCTGGCGTGCCCTGGCTGGATCAACTTGAGGCAGTTTCTCTGTGAGCCCGTGGGTGAAATTCACTGTTTCATTCCCCAAATGTCCTGCCATCCCCTTGGGCCGTTTGTATCTGCTGGTGTTTGCCAGATATTGCCTGAGTTGCTCTTGAACTGCAGCTGTTTTTGCAGGTTCCCAGTTACTGCACAGTTGTTCTTACTGTGTTTATTTTAGTGGTTATAAACTGATTTTTAAAAAGGAGTTGGAACTTGAGCTGGAAAGTCTCCTTTTTCTTCTTCCCCTTCATGATTTGGTTGAGAAGCTGCACCATAGGAGGTAACAGCTGAGCCCTTCAATATTGTCTCCCCCTTTATGCATTGAATTTTCTGAGATGTGGTTTCCCAGGGATTCGGGGGCGGTTGTCCTGTACCTTGATTTTAGTAGCTGATACGTGTTTAGGGGGGTGTCTGCTCTTAATCTTGTAAAATTAGGAACGTGGCTAGGGAGTAAAAAGCTTGAAGGAGACTCTTTTCTCATAACATTTTGTTTAGCCTGAATGTTTGCAGTGAGAGCTATGTGTTTCTTAAAGACACAGAGAGCAAAACGCTTATTTAGGGCAATACTTCTAATTGCTGTGAGGTTCGGGGTCGCATTTGGAGCTATAAGGTGCCACTGTTGACCAAAACAGTTTCAACATGACTCTGTCATCCTGCATTGTACAGGGCAAAGTCCCTCGTGGTGATTCTCATAGGGGTTTCAAGAACTGTGGGTTGAGGTGTAGGTAATCTTTTTAAAAAGTAGTAAGTAGCTTTAGTAAAGAGACAAACTGAGGGAGAACCCAGTGCAGTTAACTTGATCTCTGCTCTCATGGTAATAAGTGTGTGTTGCCTTTCCGCTCTGATCTCTGATACCTTCCGTTTGTTTCCTAACGGTTACTTTGGAAGTTGAACTGAAAATAGGTGTTGGAAGTGGTGAGTAATCATTACACTGGGAATAATCCATGGCTGGGAAGAGCCAAGGGGTCAGTCCGCCTGATCTCTTTTGTGAGAGACAGGCTAGCTTTTATTTTGCCTTTTTTTTTTTTTTCTTCCCTCCTTGCTGTATGCTGTGTTGAACACTGAACAGCGATTTCTATGCAAGAATTTTAAGGAGAGTCTTTCAAAGTACTTGAATGACTAACTAGGGGCAGCTGAGAAAGGGTTGCCTGGGAGATGCTGCTGGGAGCAGCTGATGCATGGTGGGACAGCTTTCATGGGAGAAAGTGAAGAAAGGCAGGATCAGGATCTGATCTTCCCCGCCTCCCTTTTGGGGGTGCAAGAGTGGCGGTCCTTCTTCGGAAACCTCAGGGGAGGCAGATGTGACCCAGTTTGTGGGCACAAGAGTGATGCTGCTTGTTCTGTTCCCCACAGTGCTCCTTCTAAAGGAACCAGGTGCGGTGGGCCCTGCAAAGACGAACTGAGAGCGTGATCTGGGAATCAATTGCTGCGTTTCATTTCCTACACTCTTTGCAGTGCTCATGTGCTTCCCCAAGGCTGTCAGTGGGAAGGAAAAGATACTGCCTTGTGGGGAGGTTGCACAGGGAGGAGTGTAGGGCTTCTGGATGCTTCCTGCAGCATCACCAGGAATTTAGGTAAAAATTCTGTTCCATCACTTTAAGCAGTCTCAGGGTAAAGCTGGCTTTCCAGGGAGCTTATTGCCTGTTCCCTTACTCCTCTTCAGAGCTCCCACTGTACTGGTTGTTCCTCTCTTTGGGTGCGTGTCTAGAGTCCAAGTGATAATTGTGGGGAAATGCTGAAATACATATCCAGAAATTAAGAAAATATTCTGTCTTAGGCATTCAGGTCACTGCCGTTGCATGTTTAATGGATTGCTTTTCCGGATGCTACTTGACTTGCAGCTCTGCGTTTGTTCTTGCACTCTTCCAGCGCCTACTTAAAATGAGTTTGCATGAAAATGTGAGTGCTTTCAGGCTGTGGAGAATGAAAACGTGATGCTCCAGTTAGGTGTTGGCAAACTGTTCTGCTGTCTGGAGTTGTGTGGGAGGAGAAACGGTTTCTTGGTTGTATGACCCCAATGGGGAGAAGAGCAGCTGGGGTTTAACAAACTGGTTAAAATTATATAGGCCCCCAAATTCTCCAGAGACATCTCTCCTTTCCTAGAAGCTTCCTTTAACAAGCTGATTTCTCAGGCTGATTGCTTGCAGATGAGATCATGCAGTGTGTTTTGCAGGGAAAGAATCTGAGCTTAAACTGGTGAGCCAGAAAGTTTTAACACACAAGTCACATGCCCAGTGTCCTCATGGCACATACAAAACACTAGAGACTGCGAAAGCATTCATCTTCAGGGCAGCTTTGTGCTCCGACAAGAGCTTTCTGAATATAAAGAATACCAAGGGATGCTTTCAAGTGCTGGGTCCTGTTGCTTGGACAGCAACAGGAGATAGCAAGGAAGTATTTCATCTTTCCTTAGCTCTGTTTCTCTCCTTAGTGTGTGTGGTGTTGGGATAAGCCCAAGCGAGGAAAAGCTCTCATCTGCCTTAATTCCACAGACGTTTTTCTGCTGGCTTCAGCGAAGGAATTTATGTAGAATTGATGATATTTTTGCTGTTAATGCATGAGAACATTCTGAGCAGGGAAGGCTTGATGCTAATGTTCTGCTGCAGAGGAAAGATCCCAATCTCTAGTCATTCTCAAAAGGGATGCTGTTCTCCATTTCCTTCCATGGCAAGTGGGTTAAGGTGTCCTTAATAAAAAGGCTTCTTCTTCCAAAATAATCACAGCTGTCTTTTCAGAATGTTGAAAATCAAGCAAAGCTGTTCTAAGGTGACACTGGGTGGTGTTCCCAGCATAGGGGAGCAAGCTAAAAGGTTTTGTTGCCAGTAGCTTTAAAGTACAACCCGTTCTCACAGGTGAGGTGGAAAGACACCTTCCTGGTGCCAGGGTCTCTTTGTGCCTAAAATTACATCTTCCAAATCAAGAAGGCATTAGTTACGCAAAAATAGATTTGGGGGGTGTGTGTGGTGGGGAGTTTTACTAATATTGATTATGGAAATAGGAGCCTCTTGTTCCCAATCTCTCTTTAAAAAAATAAAAATTGGAGTCAGGCTGGGCAGGGAAAATTTCAAATCCCAAACCTGAAATCTGCCAACATTTTATGTAACTTGAACACAGGAATGTATAAAGCAAGATGCGTTAAATTCTCCTATCACTCCACATCAACATTCTTCTGCCTGTAGGGGTGTCTCATTCTGTGGGTCACCCCTGTGAGCTTGGTGGTGTTTTTTTTCCTTGTCACTATGCTGCCTGTCACTTACGCGTGTCTGTGTCATGGAACTTCATCAGACGCTCCTTCCAACGCATAACTTCACACAGGTATTTTATAGAGGTGGAAAGTTGAGCACACGAAAGTGGAAATCACCTATATGCAGGCTCGTCAAACTTTGTTTGGCATCCTTGTGAGTGTGTAGTACAATGCAAGTTAAAATACCTACTTTCTTTGTCATATTATTTTATTCCCTAGATAAGATAGTTGTAAACAGAAGTTGCTTTGGTCCCATGCCCTTACTCACTGGATAATAATCCCAGGATCCTTCTTTTAATGGCAAGGACTGGTAAAATACTTGTTGCCTTGACTGATTGCAGTGAGGCTGTCTAATTTTTGTAGCAGCTCAACCATTTCGTTCTTCACGCTCCTCCTGGATGGGATCCTGCTGGGTCTGCTCATGGGCTGTCTGTCCACCTGGACACTGGCTGATGATCATCCCGGGGCCACCGGCTGGGTCGAGCAGTGCATACACATGGGAGGTGGTGATCTATACCCTGACAAGTGCTGGCTAAATCGTGTTTTGTCCATGAAGCTTCAAGTGTGGAGCTGTTAAAACACCAGCCCACTCAGAACTAATGCTTGCAGAATGCATGAGCAAGGAATTAAACTGGGTGGAGTCGTTCCAAAATTTGGATTTGGGGCCTGTCCGCTCCTAACGCAGCAGCTCTCTGGGTGTTTGCTTGGAAGGGCTCCCAGCATGGATGATGCTCTCCTGACCTGATTTGACTTTCCTTTCTTGATGCTTGGGTACTGTGCCCAAATCTGTCTGCAGAGCTCTGCAGTGCAGCGCTCCGGTGCCTGATGAACCTGAAACAAGTCAGCTCCTGTCAGGAGATGGTAGGGAGATGATCAGCTCATAGGTGCCGTGGGGGATGGAGGAGGGGGCCGGAGGACAAGAGGAGAGACAGACAAACAAAGTAAACAGTCATGTTTCTTCCCCAGGACTGTCGTAGGTCCTGAGTCTGCCAGCTGCAATTTGGAGGCCAGAAGAGTAGGGCGGGGTACTTTCTTCCAACCAGATGAATTTATGCAGTGAAAATGAGAAGTTAGTTCAGTTTCTCTGGGAATAGCATTTAAGGTGTAAAAGAAGTCCCACCCATCAATAATGAAGAGCTGCTGAAGAACAAGCAAATACAGAGATGGAGCCTGCAGAGCACGCTGCGTTTGCAGCTCTTTTTCCTTGAAGGATGAGAGTCTGGGCATGTTTTTGTTGCATGTATTGTTTGGTAGTGGTATCAGGCGTTCATGTTGCCTTCTTATGGAGAGCTAAATTAGCATCAAGTTTTGCTGTCCATCTGTGTTACTGCTGTGTTATTTCACTTGTGCTCATTTGTTTCTGCCTGTCAAAAAGTGGAAAAAAAACCAACCCAAACCACCAAACCTGTAGCAGAAATAGCTGGAGTACTAGTATTCTCCAGTATGAAAATGTCAGCCTATGATGAGTGCTTTTCACTAAGCTCAAGGCTGTTTCTTCTGTTCTTGACAAGCTGTCACATCTTCATGCTGGGTAATGTGATCTTCCAGGAATGTTTATCTTTCATTTCTGCATTTATAGTGGAGCTGAGCTGGGGGTGCTTGTGAGAACATGTGCAGCAAAGCCTCCAACGCCATGTTATTATTTGGGATGAGGTGTTGGCCATGTGCGCTGTGATTCAGCTGCTGAAGAGAACAAGTCAGACTAGCAGAGCTAGCCATGCAGTGAGCTCCCTCGCTGTTTCCCTGCACAAGGGTCTCAATGCTGTAAATTAATCTCATGGACTTTCTTTTTAAGTGCATGTGTTTTGCATTTGTCTGGATTGTGGTGGGTATTATTCAAATAACCCAAACTCCCAAAGTATCCTTCCTCTTTCCATCAGTTTGGTGCTGTCTATCTACATGCTTAGCTAGCAGCCATCTCATATTTTTCTTTCATGTTTTGGGGCCACCTGGATGGGGCTTTACCCTGAGAAAATGAGCTTTGCTGGCCAGTGCCATGTGGAGATCCCATGGGTCAGTCCTGGCAGCACCATGGGCAGACAGCTGGGAGGAACGGCACTGACGGCAGTCTCTCTGGTGGCCAGTGACCTTCTTCCATCTCAGTTCCTGCTGCTGCATCCCCATCACACTGGAGGCAGAGCACCTCGTGTAGACATGCTGCCTTCTTCCCGAGGACTGAACCCACCAGTGAGAAGATGTGGTTCACTCTCGGCTACGGCATTTTTTGGCCTCATCCCAGCACTGGAAGGGCACCAAATAGCAGCAGTGCTTCAGAGACCTCCCTAGAGTAAAGGCTTTCGGTGGGAAATGATTTTTCTAGTTGTTTCCAACATCTTGAGAGCTATTGGCTGTCTTGCTTTTAACCTGTATTCTTGGAATTGTTGCAAGCTTTTGTATTTGAACACACAGCTGAAGTTAAATGCTAAAAAGAAATCTCTTATGGCAGGTGTTAATTTGCGCAAGGACAGTCTGACACAGTGTGCTGACCCTGTTTGAGACCCATGCAATACATCAAGGCACATTACTGGTACTCCAGTATCCCTGCCAGTACAGAATTAGCCCTGATTGTGTCAGTGCCGACATCTTTGTTAGCCAAGCTTTTAATATAATCTAGAAGGATCTCTTCAGAGAAACTCGATGCGAGTCTTTCATAAAACTGTTGGCAATAATTACTCTGCCTCTTCTCATTTGCTATCACAGAATGATGGAAATACTGGTTGGAAGGGACATCTGGAGGTCTTCAGCCTGACCTCCTGCCTGAAGTGGGACTGTCTCCAGCATGTGATCGCCTCAGCCATGGCTTTGTCTGGCCAAGTCTTGAAAACATCCAGGGATGGAGCAGTGTACCATGCCGGATCAGCTTTTGTTTGCTTTTGCTTGAGAGCCGTACCTAGTGAACCACCTTATAGTGTGGGTTATGCATTTAGGTTTGAATTACCTCATCCTGCAGGTTTAAAAACATTTAAGTGAACTGTTAGGAAACGTCCCAGTAGGGCTAATAATGTAATGTGTAATGTATCTGAATCCTTCTGTCTTTTCCGTGCTAGTATGGGAAATATGAGCAGACCCTAGTGCTGTTTCTGCAGGAGAAGGCGGGGATCCTGTTAAAGTGGTTTTCTCATGTTTGCACGGGGTATTACAGGTGAAGCAGGGCTCGTAGGATGTGTCCCGTTGTTGGAATGAGCACATGGGGGTTCTCCCCTCGGTATTAGCCATGGCGTTTGCCCAGATAGGAGCTGGGCTTGTTGGGAGGTGCAGGATGAGCACTGCGAGCATCCCTCGCCCCAGGGCCGAGTGTGGGCTCGGTGCCGGCCAGCTGTGCGCCCGGGCTGAGGCCACACATACACAAGGCATGCAGTTGCCTTTTATCTACCCTTCTCAGCCCCTCGCAATGGGAGGAGAGGGTTTTCCCCAGAGTCTGCCGCAATTTTTTTCAGAAAAAATACGGGGTCATAAGATGAGCGTGCCTGTTGGAGTGCACATTTAAGCTGCCCACCGTGGTCCTGAGTGCTAATGGGAGCAGAAGAGCTCTCTACATCTGAGAAGTAAACTTGCCTTCAGAAATGCCACAAGCTTCTGGACGCGGTGGGTGTCCGTGAATGGCACGTAGTCAGGCCAGACCAGAGGCCTGCTGCTGCGTCTGGGCTGGGCTGGATTTCTTCAGACAAAGCTACAGATTGCAACACCCTTTTGCTTACTTAGGCCAGGAGGCCTCGCTTGGAAGGGAAATGGCTGAGATGCAAGGAGCTGCTGAGGAGGTGGAAGCTTCCCTAGCCAAGGCCTTGTTGCTGCTAGATTGAAATCTGGCTGCATCCCTGGACTCGGCATCCCCTCGTGTAACGGGGAGATTCAGGAATGGTTTGCATGCTTCACCGGTACTAAAAATGAGAGCTCCTGCGGGCTGGTTGTGATCTGCCTTCTGCACTGGAGATTCGTGCTGTGTTCCTGTTGCAGTGCAAACCAGACGCTGGGTCAGATGAGCCCGGTGGCGTGGAGCGAGCCGCAGTGTCCTTGGGCAGGTTAGGAGCTCTCGCTCGAGCTGTGCAGAGGGGACCTTTCGTATCCCACCCATCTAAACTGCGCACCCGAGAGCACCCTCCTGCCGTTTGTTTCCATTCCAGAACCTGTAAAAAAGGGCTGGGAGCATGGGCTTCTGCAGTCTTCGTGCTATTTGAAGATGGCAGTCCTTGCTGAGGAATCGCAGAAATGTGGTGACTACTGTTGTCAGCTGCTCTCTGGGTGCTAGCCTGGGCCAAAAGTGCAGAGGTCAGGTTTGGGGTTGTATGGTCGGAGAGTGCTGGAGCAACAGCTGTACGGGGATTCAGGGATGTCAGCTAGAGGATGACTCTGGCTGACAGCTCTTGTTTTCCCACCAGTTCTTCCATGCACTGCTTATTTTTGCAGGGGTCTGTCTTCGTGCATCGCAGGCGGAGGAGCTGTAATGGTACTGCTCCCACAAACTGAGCTCTGCCCATTCGGTGTCACTTGCTGGGGAAGCAAATGGCTGGTGCCCAGTCTCTCCATTCCCACGTGCTGCTCCTCCTTGCTGAAGTTTATAGCCAGTGCTCGTGGTTTGCTTTGGCTTTCTGCTCATGTTCTCCATGTCTCCGGAATAAAATCTCCAGTGAAGGAAGCTGATTTGCTTCTCTCTGAGCTGGATTTGGAATGAATACTCAGACATTGGTCTTCTCAGGTCCCCACAGCTTGTAGTTTTTGAAGTGAAACGTGCCCAATGCAGATTCACCTGGGAAACTTCTGGGAGAGAGGAACCGGCTTGGAGATGTATCACTGCAGGTGATGTAACACGGCTTGTCCCCAGCAATCCTGGGACCTGTGCGGCTCTGCTGTCAGAGCTCTGCTTACACCACCCTCCTTGCTCGTTACAGGGATGGAGGGCAGGAAGAGCTGGCCTGCTGCATTGGTGGGGGAGAAACATGTGGAGGACAATGCTCGGAACATTAGATACTGTCTAGTGCTTCAAGAAGAAAGGTCAGCTTTGAAAGTGGCCTTGTGCCTGCTGAATGTATCAACTGCTTCTAGGGATTAGATGTCAAAAGCCCAGAGCAGAGGCTTGTGGGAGTTGAGCCCTTCCTTGGAGTGGAATCTCATCTGTAGCGCTTGCCATTGCAGGACACCAGCGGGTCCTTGGCTCATTGTGCAGACAGAGCAAGGCAGGGAGGCTGGAGATGTCCTGCTTGGGCTGGTCCCAGTGTCCAGGGATAGGGAGGGATGTCTGTTTGCAGATAATGCTTTTCTCTGCCACTTTCTCACAGTTGCATCAGTGAAGATGGCCAGGGAGAGTGTTTACAAGTGTGTCCTTGCTGAGCGCTGCTCTATGCCAGGAGTTCAGTCCTTGGCTGAGTGACGTGTTCACTGGGGCTCTGTCATTACAACAGCTAAAGCTAAATTGTTCTCGCTCTGCTTGTTCTGACCTGGGGGTATAAGTACTACTTTCCTTCTCTCTACTCTCATCCCCATCTTTAAGGCAGCCCACGATGTAGCAGCTGGGGACTGTGTTGTCTAAAGGACAGGCCAAATGGGAGGCCGCTGCTGTTTGGATCTTTCCTGGTAGTATTAAAGCTCTGAGTGAGATTTCAGGGGCTGGGGAGGAGTTGTTTCTCCATTGCAACCTTCCCGGCCATTCTCGCCCTGGGTGAGGGAGCCGTGGTGGCAAAGCGATGCTGAGGCCTCCTCTGCTCCCGTGTCCCAGCAGGACAGGGCTTTCATTGAGCAGCTGCCTGTGCGCCCAGAAACAAGCAGCTTGGCTCAGCTGCGGAACTTTATCTGTTGGGGTCATGAGGATGTCTCTGTCCCATGGCTGGAGCGCAGGCTGTGCTTGTTTTAGTATTTAGGAGGTCACTGAGGGGCAAAGGAGGCGCTGTACTGCTGTGATGTTTGCCCTCTTGAGGACTCTTGTCATCTCTTCAGAGCAGGAAAGGCTTCCTTGGCAGGGGGTGGGAGGTGTGTGGTGGAAGGCGAGTGCTCCCCATGTGACTTACACTGCTTGGGGAGGGTCTGTCCCACAGCAGGTGTCCGTATGTGTCACTGCATGCCCTATCGCGTCATCTCTGAGCCTTCTGTTATCCAGCACTACAGCTCTAGTCAGCACTTTATATGTAAGGGTCAGTATTTCTTGGAGAATGTCACACACGTGTCCCAGACTTGCCCTCCCCACCGTGCCAAGCTCTGCCCTGCTTTCCTCTTTTTCCCAGGTTTACGGCTGGAAGAGGATTTCCTTGCAGTGGAAGGAGGATACTGGCAGAGCTAGGCTGAGCGGATGTTTCGGCTGGGGTAGGGTGGGAGTGAACATGCTCTCACACCATGGGTAAGGACAGAAGTGGGCTGTAGGGTGTAAACGAAGCACTTTTACAGCTGGCTTCTGTGTTGCATCAAAAGTTGCTGGGAAGGTGAAGGCGGGAGCTGGCTTTCACAGCCTCTCACTGAAAGAATAGAAAAGCTTGAGCGTGTACAGGTCCAGCCTCCTTAGTGGGACTGTCCCATGCTCTTCAACTCCTTTGTCCCTGCTTAGCTGCGGACTGCTCAGGTGAGGTCCTGGTCCTCTCTGAGGCTTTGGTGGTTACTGGGGTCACTGGGCCTCTTGGCTAAAGGCATACAGAGGTCCTGCTGTAGGTGGGCGACTGGAAGGCAGGGATATAGGTATAAGGACCATGGAGCAGAGCTGCTGTGGAGGGATGGTGGTCTGGCAATATTGCTGGAGCATCCTGTTGTGCTGCTTGCTACAGGAGGGGCCTGTCAGAAAAAGCTTTTCGGTGGTATTCTAATTAGTGTTTTCCTCATTCTTACTTGGATATATGTTCCTCTGTCACTGTTGGTAACTGTGGCGGCTCTCTGGCCACAAGACCCAGGTCTGGTGTATGTCTCTCGACGTTCATTTCTACAATGTGATTATGTGTCTTTTCTTATGCAAGACATTGGTACTCAGGACAGAGGAGGGATCCTCTCAGATGTTCAAGGCTGTCAGTCTGCCTTTAGCTGTTTCTGTCTGTCTAGCTGTCTTCACCTTAGCATCAACATGCTCCTTGGTATTTGTTCATTTATTTCTCCCAGTGGCACCTGATCACGCAGAGGCTCTGGGACAGCAAAAGGCAACATCCTGATTTCAGTGCCAACGGCTCACCAGTTCATCACCCATGAATTTAAAACTTCTGCTTTGCTGCTCAGCATAGCAGGTTATTTTTAAGCACTGGAAGGAAAAAAAAAACCCTGCTTTTAAATGTTGAAACGTTTTCAAGGCGTTATTTTCTATTTTGTGAAGACCACCTCATATCTCTTCTTAGAATGCTTTTGAAATACTTCTGGGATTCATGGTGTCATATGGATACCTTAAAAACAGCCAAATTGTCCTGCATAGGGATAAACAAGCTTTTGTGTCTAAATTTGTTTATGGAATTTAGTATCTGCTAATGGGTCTTCATCTGTTAATTGGACTGATCTCTTTCCAAAGCCAAACACAATCTGTTGTAGAAATGATAAAAATTGCCAGCCCTGGCCTGAGCTGGTTCTGCTCCTTCGCTGTTTGGAAACCTGCTCATGCTGCAGAAAGCTGTTCTGTGCAAAACCAAAACAGGGTCTGTTGATGTTATTTCTAGTCCTTTGAGAAGATGACTTACTGGTCACATGTGCTGCTATGAGGTCATTAGGAAGTCTCTCAAATACACAATTTGAGAACCGATGATGCGATTGCAGAAGTATGCTCCCTCTGCGATGTGAGATGCAAAACTCTCTGAAGTACTTTAGTTTGTAATAGCTCTGAGTGGGATCTGTTATTGTGCATATTTGGGCTCATTCCAGTGAAAAAAGGGCTGTTTTCTGCTTTGCTTTATCCCTAGATTGATTAGTGAACGTATACTGCGGGATCAAGTTACATTTCAGAGGGTATCCAGCAGAGACCCTACTTCTGTGTCGAAGTGCTGAAGGCAACAGTGAGTCTAACTGCAAGATCAGCAGTTTTCTAGCAGTGCTTTGTGGCTCCATGGCACCGTCCTTCCCCAGGGAAAGGAGCTCCTCAAATCTGTTTGCGAGTTGGGCCGTTGCTCTTCCCGGTGCTGCGGGGGAGTGGGGAGCTTTCTCTAGACCCTTGATGTTGCTTCTGTGATGTGCATCTGCTTTGATGCTTTTATTGATGTCCCTCCTGGACTCCCTATTCCGGGATGTCCGGAGGTACCTTCTGCCACAGAGGGAATTATTTTGGTCCCAGCTTACCCAAGGGGCCTGTATCCAGCTTGGTCCCTGTGCACCATTATGTTGAAGGGCAGACATCCTTATTTTGGCAGGAGGATGCCTTGTAGGTGTGTTATCTGAATCAGTAACCATGTATGAGCCTTAGGGATTGTCCCATCCCTCTGAGCTGATGAACACACTCAAACATGGAAAAACTACCCAAAGTGGGGAAGAAAGTAAATAGTTTTCTGCTCTCGGTAAAGAGGAGGGTTGTGTGGCTGAGATGGGGTAAGGAGGCAGGGAGGAAGATGGGAGCAAGGTGGCATCTTACTGCATATATGACCGTGTCTTACAGCTCACAGCTGTATTTTCCAGTTGGGGCTTAGTGGGGGTACAGCGTGGTTCATGTCTGCTTCTTTTTTTTTTCTTTTGAATACCCAAAATACCTGCATCTTTTGTTGATGCTTTGCTGTGATTCCTGCTTGAGACTGGTGTAGCACATGGGAGTCTTTGAAGAACGAGCTGAATGGCTGCTGTCCCCACTTCTCAGGTTCCGGCGGTAGAGTCTCTGTGAGTGTCAGTCCTGTACAACACTGGCATCCACTTCCCACCGCAGCCCTGCACTGCTGGCCCCAGGAGGATGCTTACCCCCACTGGGGTGTCTGAACGGGACATGGCAGTGCTACCCTTGCTGAGCAGCTTCCTTACAGGAGGCAGGCCAGCACCTGCGTTTCCCAGTGTATAGGTCAGCAAAGTTCTGCTTTTCAGTCTCCTTCTGCTGTTGTGTTCCTTGCTGCTGGTCACCTAACTGGGGCTTTATACTGGTGACCCCAGGTGGTGTTCCTCCCGAACAGGTCCCAAAAAGGACATGGAACTGTTGGAGCGGGTCCAGAGGAGGCCACAAAGATGATCAAAGGGCTGGAGCACCTCTCCTATGAAGACAGGCTGAGAGAGTTGGGGTTGTTCAGCCTGGAGAAGAGAAGGCTCCGGGGAGACCTTACAGCCCCTTCCAGTACCTGAAGGGGGCCCATAAGAAAGCTGGGGAGGGGCTGTTTGCAAGGGCATGTAGTGATAGGACGAGGGGCAATGGCTTCAAACTAGAGCAGGGCAGGTTTAGATCAGACATTGGAAGAAGTTCTTTACACTGAGGGTGGTGAGACACTGGCCCAGGTTGCCCAGAGAGGGGGTGGAGGCCCCATCCCTGGAGACATTCAAGGCCAGGCTGGATGAGGCTCTGAGCAACCTGATCTAGTTGAAGATGTCCCTGCTCACTGCAGGGGGGTTGGACTAGATGGCCTTTAAAGGTCCCTTCCAACCCAACACATTCTGTGATTCGAATTCTGGTGGCCTTGTCACCCAGGTGAGTGTGGCCCCAGGCTGCTGCCGGCTGCCCTGCTCCAGGGCTCTCCAGCGGCCACAGAAGTAGCTTTGCAGCAGAGCCTGGCCGTGGGCAGCGTGGCAGCCGGAGCTGGAGGTGGAAGGGCTTTGCAGGGCTGTGCAGCCAGAGAGCATTTTTGCAGCCCTGTGGTGGTGCTTTACCGGCACGTGTGGGTGGTCTCCCCAGGGTGCCCATGGCCTGCTGGCACCCATGGGCATGTCAGTGCCTCCTGTGGCTCCGTCTGCTGCAGTCCTGCATGTCCTGCCACCATGGAGCCTTAGCAATGTTATCCCGCAGAGCCCTAGCAATGTCATCTGCCTGTCAGGTTCCCACTGTCACCCTTGGTAATTATCTCCCCCCAAGTGCCACATTCTACTATTGAGTTTTGTGTTTTCCCTCTGTTTCGGTATTTTTAAGTGAAAAGGAAACGAGTGTGATGCTGCACAGCTGCCTGCCAGCTGCATTGGTGATCTTCAATCCTGTGGGACCCCAACCTGAGGAAAGCAATGGGGGTGAGCCGTTGTGATGAACACGCATCGAGCCCTGGTGTCCCTGCTGAGCTCTCCCTCTTCCGGGAAAGCAAAAGTCCAAATGCCTGAGAAGTGTCCCCGCTCTGCTCTTTGCCTTGTAATAATCCTGTTGTCTGGACTTGCTTAATAAATTACTAGTTCTGTCTTTGTTTTTTACCTTTCCCCCATGGATGACATGGGCGGGTGAAGAATGAACGTGAGGAGCACGGCATGGCGATGCCCTTGCTGGGATTTTTCCTGCGAGCGCAGGCAGCAGTGTTAAACGAGAAGGTGGAAGCGGGCTCTGCGGTGCCGTGATGGGGCCTGGCTTGCCCCTGGGACTACACGAGCCCTGCTTCCTGAGCAGGAGAGCTGCTTTATGTTGTGGTTTTACTAAATGAATTCAAAGCTTGGCCTTCCTCCAGGCGAAGTCTGGGCCAAGTGCCAGCGGAGCAGCCCCTGGGGAGAGCACTGGAGCAAGGAGGGGCCAACAGCAGGGAAGAGCGGAGGAATCCAAGAAGGCAGATTTGCCTAGAAAACAGCTCTGTTTCCATCTGCTCGGTCAGGAGTTGCTATAGGAACTGGGATGATAGAGGCAGGGCCATCTCCTGGGCCTGTCTGTGTGTGCAGAGGGAGGGAGGAGGGAGGAGTTACTCAAGTTTGAACATATCATGTGTGCTGGTGGAAAGTTGCAAGGAATGTCGAAACTACAGCCTGGCTCAACCTATGGAGTTCAAAAGAGACATGGCAGTTGTTCCCCGTGTTCAGCAGGCCCCGGGCAAGGCAGGTAGGGTCATTCCAGCTTAACTCGGCTCTCAGCTTGTGATCAGCTCTCTCCCCCGCGCGTTCCTGTCGTTGGCTAAAGCACAAACGCCTCTGGAGACTTGCTGGAAATGGAGGGGGGAGTTTTGTTGAGGTGGCAGTGCTGGGAGGTGAAGGCTTTCCTCCCTGGGCTGGTAGCGTGATGGTGGCTCTTTGTGCCCTGTTTTTCCTCCTGCAGGGTTAGATCAGGGGTGTTCCCGCAGCGTTGCATGCCCGGGGCCCTCTGGGACCCGCGGGATCTTTTGTTGGGTAGAAATGGGAAGCTGGATGGTGTCGTGCTCCCAGGCAGAAGTGGTTTCTGGGGCTGTGGCTCTCCGGGAAAGCCCATGGTGTTTGAGCTCTCAGCCATGCTCGACTGAAATGTTTCAGAGCTAGGGCTGAGTCAGATACGCAAAAATTGGGGCTGGCAGCAAGTTGCTTGTGGACGGTGGGAAAGTGGGGGGGAACATGCTCTCGGCCTCTGAGCCCTGGCAGCTCCTGCCCTGCACGAGTTTTGTGGCTGTGTGTCGCCTGTGTTTGCTCATCTCTTCTCTCAAGGAGCTGCAGACCTCCCTGTCCCCTCCTGATGCACTTACTGTGATTTTTTTGTTACTGTCAGACTTTCTCAGACTCTCATTTTAGCCTAAAACACAGGAGTGTGAATAAGCAGGAAGCTGTTCCTGAGAATCCTTGTTGTCAGGGTTAATCATGGGACTCCCCAGTAGCAGCCCTTCCAGATAAAATCTGATTATTTCCCCAGTAAACCTATTTTTTCAGGTGCTGAGAACTTTCCAAAATAGCTGTGTTTCCACCGGAGCCTTCTAGGGTCGCTCACTGCTCCGCAGGTATTTATTTAATAGATTTGGCTGAAATTTCATCTGCCCTTTTTGTGTCACAGAGGATAATCTCTGCTAAAAAAATAATAAATAAAGGTGGGTAGTGTTGTTTCTCTTTTTGAGAAACTGCACAATAAGCTGCCAAAAACTGAAATGTGATCTCTATAGACAGAGGCGAAGCTTGCCAAACTGGATTAGATCACAGCCCACCTACTCAAGCACCCATCTTATCTCAGGCAGCGGCTGCTTGGCACATTGCGCATGAAAGCCCCAGAGCCTGAATGCAGGCAAATGTGGAATAACCTGCCTGAGCAGGAGATAACTTTCTGGTCACATTAATCACTGGTTTGCTTATGCCTGGCTGGATGAAAATTTATATCCAGCGTACTCTTTCTTTTACATTGCTAATGGAATCGCAGATGTTCTTATTATGTAGATCCACTTCCAATATTTTATTGAATTACTCCCACATTGCTCTGTGGCAATATTTCCCAGCGGCTTAATGCGCATGGTATGCCATGGAATTTCATTTCCTCTGTTTTAATTTGTTGTTTTTTAATTTCAGTTCATTTTCAATATGGAAAAGAGGTACATGGGATCCTTTTTTTGGTCTAGGCATCCTTCTTTTACATATTTCTCCTCCCCCCCATCTCTCCTGTTTCTCTCCTCTTTGCCTCAAACAATCCCAGGATTTTTCTGCAGCTACCTGTCATCTTTTTAATTGCTAAATCTTACTACTTCTCTGTGGGCTCCTGTTTCTGGCCCGTCTTGAGAAAATTTGATTAGAATCGTCCATTCTGGCTTTCTGTAGCTGTGAAATGTTGCTAGAGCTTTTCCTATGTTTATAAGCAAAACATTTGGTTTGATCGAAATACATTGTGGTAAGCAAAGATCTTCCTTGAACTGTCTGTAGTCATGTTGGGTTTTTTGCTGGAACGTTTAGTTAATTGAAATTTCATCTCTGCACATGAGAAGTTAAACTCTTATCTTGTAGACTTGTACTAGTAAATAATAAATCCAGCAGAACATGGCTAGACCTGCCTGGAAATCCTCACTGGAGTCTCCAGGCTTGATGCAGCAATTTCAGCTGACCCGTAAGTGTTGCCACTCGCTGCTCCCATCTTTGCCAGGCACTTCATAAATTAAACTTTAAAACCACTTTGTGAATTAAACAAAGTTTGCTCCAGCAGAGTGTAACAGCTGTGTGTACCCAGGCTTGGCTGCCTTGGCTAGGTGCTGTGATGCAGGTTCTGCTCGGGCTCTGAAGAAGCGTTACCCACTGAGGACACAACTTGCCATGTCCCCTCGCGTTCGGCCAGTGTGCTGCGGGAGGGCAGTAACACCTTCCACTTGCTGCATTTTGGTATTTGGGAGTTATTTCAATCTGTGGAATGCAGTAAGTGAGGATAATTTTTGCTCTTTCTGATACTGGAAAAGCTTCTTCAAGTTTGGTATCTTTTTGGAGTTGTGTGGCGTGGCTTTTCCCATTTATAAACATTTTTTTTTATAAGACTCCAGCGGAGCCAGTGACGCCCCTCATGCGAGGGCAAGGTCTGTGTGCCACTGACAGGTGCACTCAGTTTTTGTTTTGTGAACATGAAGAGACACTTTACAAAACTCATAAAATTCAGCTTTTGGTAGTATCAGCTTTTCTGTGGTGGTTTGATGGAAACTAGATGGCCAGCTAAATGAGTAGATGTTCCAAAATAGTGTTTCTGGTTTGATTTTCACTGAACCATCTCTTAGAGTTTGGCTTCCACCCTTGCAAAAACCAGCAGCTTCCCAGCTCGGTGCTGGGTACTATGTGCTTTTGTAGGCGACTTTATTTGCTTCTCTTCTGGATTTGTATGGAGTCTGCCCCAGTAATCATGTTTTATCTTTTAAAAAGAATCCACTAGGAGCAATTTGAAAAAAAAAAAAAAAGTTGTCGATAAGTAGCTGTTACTGTAAAGTAGGTATCTTTGGAAGGTAGGCAATTAATAAGGAAAGCTAAAGATAACTGAAAAAGCATAGCAAATATATCTCGGGGCAGTGAGAAATATTTTAGTATCTGTATAACAAAATAAATTTAATCAGTGGTGTTTATATTGTTGGGAAAGGTTAAAAAACCCAACTGATTGTTAGTAACAATACCGAGAAGTAAAATGTTTCCTGTGTTTGGGGAGAAGCTGGATGATGTACTCTCCTTTATGAGGGTATCGAAATACCTTCCGTTGCACTGGTAACGAGGGAGGGTGTTAAACACAAGATAACATTTTAAAGTCTTTGAAACTTGAGCAAGATTGGAACCTGTTTGTTTAAAACAAATTGGCAGAGCGGCTTTCTGAATCCTGGCTGCTGATGTGTAATAAATCTGGGAAAACCAAAGGAGTTCCAGAAGTTTGGGAAAACATAAATGTTGTAGCAGTGTTTTAAAACAGAACGGGAGCAGGTAACCAGCAGGCAGTTGAGATGAACCTCCATCCAGAGCGAGACCTGGGGAAGCCGGTCCATTTGTAAATCAGTGTCAAATTAAAGAACACGCTCCGTGATCCGTGTGCTCTGATGGAAAGCAGATCATGTCCAAAAAGTCTTCAGATTGTGGTTTTTAATGAGATTCCTGTACCAGTTGCCAAAAGTAACTGTGTTGACCTCATATACCTGGATCCCAACTCGGTTCCCTGCTGTTGACCAAATGCTGCTCCCGGGAGGCAGAAGAGGCTCTGCTTTGGGAGCAGGAGCGTGCCGGGTCCCCAGGGCAGCTCCTGGGCAGAGCAGTGACGTCAGGTCCCCCTTGCCCTGGGCAGGGTCTCATCTCTGGCATATCCTTCATGCTCTGCTTGGATGCCTCAGCACTGCTGGCAGCTGGTGGGCTCTGAGCTGAGAAACACCCTCCTGAGTAGTTTTTTCTGGTGTCTGGTCTTTATTTGCTGTTCGCGTAACCAGTCCCTGCCCTCTTGCTGTGCGAAGGTGGCAGTATCTCTGTTTCCATTTTGCCGATCCATACTGTGTTGAATGAGTTGTTTTAGAAAGTGCCACCTGATACCTCTCAAAAATAGTTACCAGTGGGAATGGGATCCACACAGTCCCTAAATGGAGGGCCGTGGAGTAGTGCTCCGGCCATGATCCGGCATCAGTATGGAACAAACTCAGTTATTCCCGAGTTTGCCCATGAAGAAGCCGGTGGGTGTCGTAGCAAAATCCAACTAGAGCTGTCCCACTGCCTGGATGGAGCCTGAGTCTCACGAGTGGTGACTTGAGAGAAAATATTAAGTAACTGAAATTTGGCTTCACTGAGGAGGGTGATGGAGCCAGGGTGGTTTAGTCGGGACAAGAGAAGGCTTTGGGATACCTAAGAGCAGATTATCAAGGAGACAGAAACAAGCTCTTTACTGGTGTGTGGGAAGGAGGGTTGACAGTGGTTATCAACTGAAAATGACAGGAGGGCCTGCCTTGGCATAAGGAGGGGTGAAGTTTTCCCTCTGCGGACAGTCAAGTAGCGGAAGAGGTTGCGCGGAGAGGTGGAGGAGACCCATCCTTGGAGGTGTTTAAGACCCAGCTGGACAAAGTCCTGTAAAGGCTGCTCTGAAATTGGTGCTAACCCTGCTTTGAGCAGGAGGTGGGATTAGATGCTCTCCTGAGGATCTCCTCCAGCCTGAATAATTCTGCGACTCAGTAACCTGATCTCTTTCTGAATGCAAGTTTGAGTACAGTTAAGTAAAAGGTTATGGTGGAGCCCCTTGAGAACGGGGAGGGAGGAAGGTGGTTTAGATTGAGTGCTCTTAATACTCCATCTGTCATCTCTATGGTTAACATGTCATATATATGGTTGCTATGTGAGACTCTCGCAGTGGAAGATTGTAGGTCTTGAGAGGACTATTGCTAACTTGTAGTTGATATGTTTTAAGGATAGTTTAGACCAAAAGGTAGGCAACCTCCTCAAAAAAAAAAAAAAAANNNNAAGCTGGTGAGAGATGCCAGTGTAAGGAATAGAGTGAAAATGTCAGTGTGCCAGGTGCTCTGTGGTGCCCGATCCGCGTGGGCAGGAAGCTCTGGTAAGGGACAGTGGTCATTGCTGCTTTGGGGCAAGGAGAAAGGAGGTAATAGGAACTTTTTGTGCACATCTATTCTCCTGCCACTTCTGTCATACAGAAACAGTGGGACTGGAGCCTGGAGGCTGCCCCTCAGTTGAGGGGACATGTATTTTGGAGCGCAGGAGGCTCCCTCTGCACTTGGGTTTACGGTTCCTGGGGGACGGTGTGTATTCATGTCCCGTGTAGAGTCACAGTGTGCCTGGGCCGTGGGAAGCACCTCCAGGCTCCTCAGTTGAGATAAGCACAGAGTACTCTCGCTCCCGGGTTGGTGGGGAAGGGTAGCAGTGTTTTTGGAGTAGCTGATCTAACCCATTGTTAGTACAATGAATTGCATTTCCTTATCTTTGGCCTTGCTTTTCTAATGGTTTCTAATTTTGGCCTGGTTACTTTGATGGATTAAATTACTTTTGTTCCTTTATCTCTAAATCTGGTTTTGTGACAAAAGTGCTCTGTGCAGTGTCACAAACTGAGGACACCCCACTCCTGTGGGACTGGCCAACAAGCAATGGGAAAATGCCAGAGGATTTGTGAGTCTCCAACTCCTCTCCAAATGCACCCAGAGCGCTCTCAGGGCTGTAGGTAAGGCACTTCTTCATGCTTGGGTCCATGGGCTGAACCCTCTCCCAGTGTTAAATGGCTATGTCCTGGGTGACTGGAATGCTGTTTTTTCTCCTAAAATTTAGCAAGGGTGAGGTGGCTACAAGATGGAAAACGAGGTTCAAACCCTCCTCAGCCTCAGGGCAGTCCTGTCACCCACCTCTCAAGAGGGTGACCACAAAGTACACCCAGACCTCGATGTTCCCATTCTTCTGCCACTGCCTCAGACCCAGCTCTGTGGTGTCCCTGTCCCCACCCCATGTGCCACTCCCACGTGTTGTGGTCCCTTTCCTAGCCCCATGTGTTCTTTTGTGTCTCTTGTGGTGACAGGTCTCCTAATGCCACCTCAAAGATCACACTGGAGCCTGTTCCTGTCTCACTTTTCCCATTGCTGTGTCTGTCTTCTCACATGCATCTTGATTAATCCAACCCTTTCACCTAAAATCTGGTTGCTTATTTGTCCAGCCTTGTTGCTGCTCTGGATATCGCCTTGTGGGGTCAACTCTTCCTGCCCCATGTCCCCAACGACGTTCCTAACGTTGCCATGGGTTTTTGCTCTTTCTGACCATCTCTGTTGGTGCCTATATCCAAGACCTCCTGTTGCAGCCTCACACTTCTTGCTGGGATCTTGCTGGGCCTGCCCAGCTCCCGTTACTGTCTGGCGTGTTGATTTTTGGTGTCACAGTTTGCACTTGGTTTGTCCACATGCCACCCATGTGTCATGCAGAGACCTCTCCCCATACTGCCTGGTTGATTCAATCTAGGGATGACCAGAGAGACCACGGTCCAAGTTCACCTAAGGAAAAACTTTTTGCCACCTTCTCGCAGGGCTCCTGCACGTGTGGCATGGCTGTCCTGGTACTGGTCCCATCCATTCACCCTCCAGTGGCTCTGCTGGAGTAAGTGGCCGTCTTCTCAGGCCAGCAGCCCTGCTCTGCTTTTTTCAGTCTTAAGGCAGTTGGTTTCATTAGAAGATATTGCTTCTCCTTAAGACTGCTGTCCCCGCGCACTCTTAGCATGATGCTAGCTGAGTTGCAAAGGCAGAATCTTTGTTAATGGTAAATAGGAATGTACAGGGAAGAGATGATTGGGGCTTAAAAGCCTTCTTAAAAACCCAAAATTGATACCAGCAGCAAGAAGTATTTGAATAGTAAACTAAGCAAAACCTTTTAAGAAGTGATCAGAATCCTTTCTGCTAAGCATTTTCATCAGTGATTTCTGTTTGGTCCAAACTAGACCTGCACGCATCATAAGTGTGCGCTCCGGAGGAAGACTGCTGGGCTTGGGGTATCTCAGATTAATTCTGAGGTGAAGATAAATGTTCCACCATCATTCTGGAGCCAGAAAAATGGAAATCAGACTTTCTAACCTCGTGTTTCTTCAGGCTTCAGATACTGTCCCAATTAGTAGCTTTGCTCTTTCCTCCTTGAATTTCTTTAGGAATGCTAGGAGATACCGTCCAGTCTTCCAGACTGTTCCTGAACCTCTTCTGAGGATACTTTGCTTTAGGATAGATCCTCTTGTAGTACATACAGAGTGCATCATACACACAGCTATGAGTTTTGATCATGACCGTGGAGTTTCTTGGTGCGGTGCTGGGCATCTGTAATGGGATTCCTGCAGCAAACCCTAAGGTCCCACTCCGAGGTAATGATCTGCGAAGGAACCAGTTAAAACAAATGCCTGTTTCAGTTGGGATCCAGAGAGGCTTGCAAACATGCCAGACCTCCATAATGGATCTCTGGAGGGAGAACAGTACCTGGAGGAGCTCCAAGTCCCACCTTCTTCATGCACATCACTAAAGAATAGCTCCCTCCTGCGCCCACTGTGCTTTTGCTCGTAGGCCCCATGCTGCGCTGGGGACAGCGCTGGGTCACCGCAAGCTGTTTCTCCGCAGAGACATGGATTGGCTTTTTAGACATGGCATCTGCTGGGTATACTGGGAAAAACTACCCTCTTTTGCATTTCTTAGTGAGTTTTTCAGCAAGTAGATTTTTTTTTTCCACTCTCACAATGATTGTAACAGGATTTTATTCTCCTGCAGCCAGCTGTTAGCAATTAGCAACTTGATCCATTCAGTCCTGAGAACAGAGTTTAACACTTTCTTGCCTCCGTGAGGATGTTGCTAATCCTGTTTTTGCTGTTTTTGGGCTTGTGCTCTAGCTTTGGCACTTTCTGTGTATGTGTGGGCAGGTCAGGAAGAAAGGCGCGAGTACAGCAAGGGACTCGAATGCAGCTGAAAGAGCTACAGAGAGAGGTATTGTGTTGTCTACCCGGAAAAAATTATTAGAAGATGATTTCCAAGCAGTTTTTAGAGGCTTGTATTTAGTAATGTATTTCAGGGTGTTCTAGCACTGGAAAGCATGCAGTTTGGGAATGCAATCTACTACTAGCTGAGATTTAGACTCAGCAGAAATCAACCTCAGTAGTTCTTGAAACAGCGGTTTCCGGCAGTACAAGCTCCTGAGTGGAGCTGAGGCTCCTCTAAATTACGAGGCAGGAGTGAAAAACACTCTTGGTGACCTTGCTCAAGGGAACAACAGCTGCTGTAGAGCAGATGAGCAGATGAGAAATGACACTGTTTGCTCCCTGCGTGCAGCACCTCTCCCGGGACTCCCAAACATGCGCTTTGGTGGTCCAGGACTGGGAGCCAAGCGTGGTGGGAAGAGCAGACCCAGCACAGCCTGAGCCCAGCTGCTGGAGTCCCTGAGTAGGGCTGAACCACTGGAAATAGTTTGTCACTACCACATACAAAGGTAAGAATTTGTCTCGCCTAACTGTGGCCACCTGGGAATGATGAAGCTAGTCCATACCAGCCATTTAGGTTCCCTTTGTCATCCATGGAGATAAACACGTCCCAAGAAGATGCATCCTGCTCATCCTGGACACTCTTTAGGCAAGGGCCAAATTCAAAGCCAGCTTTTGTAGGCACAGAGCTGCAGGCAAGCGAGCTCTAGAGCCAGCTCTAAAGGTTTCCTTGTCTTTCCTGGAGGCCAGGCTGGTCTCTATGGCCGCACCTTCCAGTTTTGGCTTGCACTTCTCCCAAGCCACACCATTTTTTACTTGACCTGCTGAGCTCCATGTGCCCATCAAGTCCTGAGAAGCTCCTGGTTCACAGGGTGCTGGCTGCGGCAGGGTGGGACAGACAACTGTCTGGGGTGCCCCAGACCATACCTGTCCTCCAGCGCTGGTTGGTAGGAGCTGATGTGGTACTTGGGCATCTCTGTGTGACTTTACTTGTCCCAACCCTATTTCCTCTTCCCTCCTGTTATCTTTTACATTCTGGTCACTGTATTCAAGCGGTTCAATGATGTGGCAGTACAATGGGTGTGATTTAGAACATGGCCTGAGCTTTGCATGAAGCAAATGGGCACTTAAATTGTGGTGTTTGGTCTCTACCTGGTCGAATGAGATAATGTTGCTCTTTGTGCTACACATCACGTTGTTATATTGCTGTGATATTGATGGGCGTTTTCATTACTTGCATGTCATTTTGAGAGGATGACAAACTTAGCACAACTATTCTCTTGTCAAAAGACAAAATCCTTACACTAAGACTCAGCTCAGTACTCTTCACTCGGGGTGGTAGGTGGTGCTGGCTGGGCTGTGAGCCCTGTGCTGGTGGCAGAGGATGGGTGCTCCTTCATCGCTGGGCTCTGCTGCAGGCAGCTGCCTCCCTGCTCTTGGTCCTTCTTTGCTGGTTATTTGGATCAAGTGGGAAGCCAAGGCATTTGAACGCTTTCAGTGATGTCTGCAGTTGCTGTCTTTGTTTTTTTGTGCTTCAGCAGTGGGCCCTGGTCCTCACCTAGTGATGTACCATTGCTGTTTCAGTGCTTTCTGGCCACCCTTTCCCTTAACCCTGGCCAAGTCAGTGGGAAATCCAAGGGTGTTTTTTTGGTGAGAGCCAGCCTGTGCCTTTACAGATGCCTGATCCACTCACTGTTTGCCAGGCTCTGTTTCTGGCCGCTGAAGGGCTGCTGAGGTTGTGGAGTGTATATGGACTCATCCTCTGCCATCTGAGGGCTCCAGTACAGCTGGCAGCTTTTCAACCTCCAGCTGAGAAGTCACCTGGGAGATGTCTCCAAGCTGCTGTTCTCCTGCCAGGGTCTCCTCAGCAACTTGCAGCTCTGTTCAGTGTCTGGTCCAGCATAGGGACCCAGGGGAAGGATCTTCTCTAGCCCAGGCTACACCCCCATAGCCCAGCTGATCTGGGCAGACAACTGGTGTCATGGTCAGGGCACCCCATATGTCACCAAACAGCTCTCTGCTGTGTTTCCTGTCACCTCCTCCAGTAACACTGTTAAAGCCTTAATGTTCGTGACACTTTCCTTTCTCACCTCCTCTGGGAGGACGGTCTCCTCTAGTGCTGAACTCTCTGCAGTTCCCTTTGCGCATCCTGCTTTGGGAGCCACCGGGGCACCCCAGCAAATCACCTGCATAGATTGACATGCACCAGGTCCGTCTTCAAACTCTGCTGCAAAAATGGCTTTACAAAATCTCTCTGCGTGGCTACAAGAAGTCTCTGCTCCGTCGTATGTGCAATCTATCATGGGATGGTGGGAGTTGGTGTGTTTGCATCAGAGATCACCCCCCTCCACTGCAGGGGGGAAAGACGACCTTGGATGCTCACGCAGCTTGAGAGTGCTTGGACAAAACCTCTTTTCTGATTGCCAGACCCTCCTGCTGAGATACGGGCTGCCTTTTCTCTTCTGTGCTTTGCTTTTGCACACTCACCACCCAAGATGCCACAGAATCACAGAACCTTGTGGTCACCCTCCTCCCAGCCTTGGCCAGGGCGCTCACGTGGATCACATGAGGTGGCTGAAGCAGAAGAGGTCTTGGCAATTTTAAGGTCTGTTTTGGGTTTGCTTGCATTATTGCATGGCTGGGCACAGCATCCACCGATCATTAGTTTCCCCTCCTGCATGAGCATTTGGCTCTTTTCCCAAGAAGGCCCTTAGTTGTTTTTCAGGCTCAGAGCCATCTTTTCTGACGGAATCCAGCAGGGACAATGGCCAGTAGCAAATCCTTAGGAAAGAGAATAAAAACAGGGCAAGCCTCAGTGATTCTAACCCTGATTTAGCTTCTGGGCGTCTAGCAATCTGCGGCTGGGGGATTTCCTGAGCCAACGGTTTTACCTTTGGATTTAAGAAGCCGTGGTGTATCTTTCTGTTGTGAATATATCCAATTGTTTTCGTATCCACGGCAACTCACGGCTGTGACTTGTACCATTTAATTATGGTGGGTGGAAAAAACTCAACCTTTTGTTACAAATCTCTGAGCTAATGGCATCTGATGCTCTGTTGTTCTTATATGCGTGTATGCACTGGCATAGCGATGGTCCCTTTTTTATCCTCTCTTCCTTTACTAACAAATCCTAACATTCAATTTTGCCTTTTTACTAGCACTCTGAGGATTCTTGACCAAACACCCTCTGGTCCTGGCAACTTTTCCTTTACTGATGCTGTTTTCTTTTTGCCTGACATTTCAATATGAGACAGAGCCTCTAACCTGCCTTCTGTAAAGCTGTCTTCCAGGATGGGAACCTCCTCAGGCTCTTTGTAGTGAATGTGGACACAGAGAATTCACATAACTTTGCTGATATGACCTCGTGTTCCTTTAGGTGTTATCATGGCTTTCCACTGAAATTGCCAGCGTTTAAGCCCTTTGCTATTTTCCTTGTTTCCAAACAGGAAATTAAGTGTGCTTGCATGTGTGAGCGCACATGCTCTTTTGGCAGCAATGTGGACATGTAGGGAGAGATTATTTTCCCCCCGTTTTAGACATTTATCTTAAGGTTGTGTGACAAGTTCCAGAGTGCCCACTTGGCTACTTGGAGTAGGCAGCTGGTGCAGATAGAGGTGTGCATTGGGTGGATGAGCCCCACTTGGGGAGCCTGGTTGGACTATCCAGGTTCGTTGGAGATGCAGCTTCAGCACTTATTAATATAATAAGGAAAGTGAAGAATTGATGGGGGAGAGATTACTTTGCATTGGACTTGTTTAAGAGCAGTTAAGAGAGTATGTTTGCACAGTAGTCATGGCAGCTGAGCTCTTAAAAGCTGAATAGTATTAATAGCTTTAGAGATGGTATAGGTAGTCAGGCAATCCATTAATTCTTCGCTAAGCCTCTGATCAGGTGATGGGTCAGAGTAGAGCTGAGGTCAAGATACTCTTGAAGGCATGGAAGGTTGCCCAGCCCATCACGAGGCAATGACAATATAGCAAGTCTGCAGCACAGAGAAGTCCTGTCTTTTGGAGGACTCTCATCTTCTCTCTTTGCTTTGTCTTTCAGAAATGTAGATGGCAGCTGCTGTCTTTGAAGGACTCGCACCCATCTGACCCTGCGCAGCACCTCCGATTGCTACCATGATCTTCTGCATGCTACTGTTGGCCACACTGCCTGAGCCATCTGGCACCGAAGTCAACCCTGGTAGGGAGCTGCCAGGCTGGGAGAGGACTCTAATCTCCCACCTTCCATATCTTCGTTCTCAGCCTTTCTTTGCCCTCTCGTGGTGAATGCATATAAGCGTAATGAATGCACATAAAAGTAATCACTAACATAGTCCCTGAATGTCCTCCTCTGGACTGAGTTGGCCAGTCTTCCTTGACAGCTGTGCTGGAGTGAAACACTTCTCCTGCCAGTCGCAGGAGGGCTCAGGCACATGTATATACTCCTCCTCTGCCCACCCAGGGGTCCGTGCTCTCAGCAGGCCTGTCTTGAGCTCTGATTATCTCTTCATCAGTTTGACCATGTGGCCTGCAGAACAAACCTGGCTCTAGACTGGCTCAGAGGTACTGTGCTCACTGTGGAAAGTAAATTACCAGTTAGCAAAGCATAAGCCACAGCTCTCCAGCTGGCAAGAGGGGTTCTGGAGAGAGAAGTGTGGAAGGAAAGGTAGAAAACCCTACCTGGCACAGAGCTAGGGTGGAGACAGCAATGTGAGCCTAGGAGTCCCTGTGGAGGGCATGACCTCTTATCCTACAGGATTTGGCAAGTTACAGTTGTGATGGAGCAGAGTAAGATAATGTCTGCAATTTACTGCAAAAATCTCTGTGATGAGGTGGTTTGAGCTGGAGACAGTCTGTGAAATAAATGATTCTAATCCTTTTCCAGCTTGGCTGAAGGTGTGGTGAGGCAGCAGTGCTACCCTGAGGACCTTCGTTTGCTCTGCCGAGTCTGGCTTTGTTTGTTTGGAGCCCTTTTTCTGGCTCTGACCCTGCTCTGGCCTGTAGATATCTGTCGAGTTTGAGGTTGTGCTGCAACCAGCCAGGAGTGAAATGAGGCCCGTGGGGGAGCTCAGCAGGCACTTCTGGGCTCCCCGTTACACAGCTGTGCCCTGCACTGTACCCCTTTCCATGTCCAGCTTTGAACCAGACAGGACTCCTGCTGCAGAAAGAAGAAAACATTTTCTACTTTCAGATGACAACTCAACCCATTTGGAAAATCTTCAGATATTTGCCCATAGTTCAGCAACATACTATCTTTCCAGAAATAGATGTACTGGTCTGTGGTGGGACAGGTAAGAGTGAAGACAGTCAAGGCTAGTTTGGCTTACTAAACTTACTGGTCAGTATTAGAGCAAGGTTAGAGCTGTTGCTCAGCTTTCAGCAACCACAATCATTGTGCTTGATCCCAGCCACACACTAGTTGCCTCCCAGTAAATTCTTCTGTAAAGAAGCCTCTTGAGAAACCTCAGCCATATGCGTGAATGTTCTGGGTGAGACCAGAGGCCCATCCAGCTTGGTGTCCTGACTCCAGCAGGGTACCATCCCTGCTGGTTCTGGAAGAGTGCACAGATGGGCAACCACACAGCAGTGCTTTTACCCCAGGTCTGCCTTCGGCTCACTACAGCCCGCTGCTTAGGAGCTTTCTGAGCTAGCGCTTGTGTATTTGCCTGTGGTACTGTGAGTTTCTCTAGATGATTTTTGAACCCATGTGAACCTTTGGCATTCGGAGTGTTTAATAGATTCAGGATGCATATGTTGTTTTTGAGCTCTGCTGCCTGATCTTTTGATGCCTCCTGGTTCTGGTATTTTGAGAGACAGTGAGTAATTGTTCAGGATATAAACTTTTTTTGTCATACTTCAGTAATCTCTTTTGTAATGATGAGGCTGCTGATCTTTCCTTTTGCATCATCTATGTTGCCTTCTCTGCCTTTTGATGGGAGTAGGAAGGAGTAAGAGCTCTATTCCATATCTGGTGGGTATCTGACCATGAATACAGACAGGGGTGTAGTGGTGTTTTCTAATTTTTGTATGTATTCCCATAACTTGCTTGTTTCTGTATTAAATAATCTGGTATCATCAGCAAACGTTGTCACCTCACCACCCGTCTCCTTTACAAGATTATTTAGGGATATGTAGAACATCACACATTCATTGACACTGTGCCTGACAACAACAGCAGCCAAACCCTGCAAACATTTCTACACTCAAATCTGTCAGGTAGTTGTTTGACCTGCGGTGGTTTATTCTCTCTGGTGGTAACAACGAAGTGGGTTTCATGCCTCTGTCTTTTTTTGTAGCTTGGTGAACAGGTTTGGTACAAGGGTATCAGTCCCGAGAGAGAAATTTGGGGTTGTTCAGCCTGGAGAAGAGAAGGCTCCAGGGAGACCTTGTAGCGGCCTTCCAGTCCCTACAGGGGGCCTACAGGAAGGATGGGGAGGGACTCTGGATCAGGGAGTGTAATGATAGGATGAGGGGTAACGGTTTCAGACTGGAAGAGGGGAGATTGAGATGAGATCTGAGGAAGAAATTCTTTGCTGTGAGGGCGGTGAGCCCCTGGCCCAGGTTGCCCAGAGCAGCTGTGGCTGCCCCATCCCTGGAGGGGTTCAAGGCCAGGTTGGACGGGGCTTGGAGCAACCTGGGCTGGTGGGAGGTGTCCCTGCCCAGGGCAGGGGGGGTGGAACGAGATGGTTTTTGAGGTCCCTTCCGACCTGAACCATTCTATGATAAATGAGGGACACCAAGGCTGAGGGAAAGGCAGGCAGAGCTGCTGATGCGGCAGCGGAGCAGTGAGATGCCAGCCGCCACGCGTGCCACCCTGGAGTGACTGGAGCATGTGCTGGCACTTGGCCATGTCACTGCAGACAGGGGAGGAGCTGGGGCTGTTGTGGGGGGGCTGCTGTGAGCTCAGAGGACAATGGCCAAAAATCTATAGCAAAGTCCATTTCCTTTTTTTCTGGGACTTGCCATTGACTATGTTTTTGTCTTTTAATTGTTTCATGATTTAATCCTGTGTAACTTCCTTTTTAATCTGCTGTTGGTGTCAGTCTGACAAAAATATCTTACTTGCCTGTTTTGAATACTGAGCCTTAATGAATACATTAAGATTTTGAGTTTTCTGACACATCTCTAATATTCCAAGACATGTTTAAACACTTGTGTCAGGGGAGAGAGCTTGGCCAGCTTGGATTTGTGAGCTCCATCTGCACTGCCTTTGGTGTGTTGAGCTGTATTGAGCTTGTCGAGCTCCATGGCTTGAGCCAGTTGTGTCTGTACTCCTTGGAGGCACCAAGTCTGAGAGTCTTCTCCGGCCTGGAGAGAGATGCTTGCTCGGCTTGGGGCTGGGGGCAGGGACCAGACCAGGGTGGGGTGGTGTTGGATGGTCTGGCGCTTCGGCTCATGTGTATGCTCTAACCTGCAGTGACACAACTGAGCGGGTGTTTCCATAAGCTCGTCTAGTCTTCTGTAATAGAAGCTGTTTAATTTCTCACTTGTTACTGGACTGGTGAAAATAACTGTTCCTATTTGAATGCAAGTCAAGCATCCAGTTTATTCCAGAAAAAGAAGAAAAAGCTTTAACAGATGCTTCCTTGTTATGTCACATCATTATTGATAAATAATTTTTCATTGTAAAATAGGTCATGCAACGAGCAACAGCATGGTTTTGGATTTCACGTTCTTAAAATGTTTCTTTGTAAAGTTTTTGCCTTGCCAGGACTCTGCTGAACGATACTAACTCTGAGTGTATTTCATTACTTACAATTTCAGTTTATAGTAATTATGAAGTATTTAATCCTTTTTATTTGCATTTTCTATTTTATCGTTACCATGTTTATTCCCTAGGCATGATAGCCTTTTAATTAAACTTGTCTGGCAATTTAGAAAGAATTGGTACTGATTTTTTTTTTTTACTTGTGTTCCCCTTTCCAGCTATATGCCGGTACCCTTTGGGTATGCATGAAGGGACGATCCGAGACGAAGACATCACTGCTTCCAGCCAGTGGTACGATTCCACAGGACCCCAGTATGCACGGTAGGTTAATATCTGGCAAAAAAAAGTAATCCTTTTTTTCTTCTAGATATCCAATACGTGATTGAGGAAAGTTCCCTCACCCTTAAAGAAACCTGTTTGCTTAGCTTTTTCACTGTTTCCATATTAAATCTAATTAGTGTATAGTGAAAGACCAAGAGACAATGGTCATGGACAGAAGCTGTAATACAGGAAATTCTGATTCAATATTAAGAAAAGAAAAAATCCTTCCCTATGAGAATGGAGTGGTGGGACAGGTACCCAGAGAGGTGGTGATGTCTCATTGTTTGGAGATTTTCAGGACTTGGCTGTACAAGGCCTTGAGCAACACACTGTAGCTTTAGAGTTAGCGCTGCTGTGAGCAGGAGGTTGGACTCGAGAGTTCCAGAGGTTGCTTCCGACCCTCGTCTTCCGTTAATGAATCTCTAATGGATTTGTGACTTACAGGTCAGGTAGGGACAGTGCCCTTGGGATTCTTGTAGAGTGCTTTAAACTAAATCATAGGAAATCATTTATGACTATGAACTTTTCAACAGCATCCTATTGAGGAAATGGGCTGTGTCCACTTTGACTCAAACCTGAAAACTGCAGAGTTAAGGAATTGTTAAAAGGCAGCTAAAGGATTTTCTCTCAATGTCAAGCAGTACTATAGTCTTTCTTACAAGCTTGTCTTTTCATTTTTTTTGTCATTTAATTTCTCTCAAAGCTACTAACTGATGATTTGCAAAATACTTACAAATGTAAGTTTCCTTAGAATTGCTTATAATGATATCAAAGATTCCTGCAGTTTTGATGCAAGTCAGATACGAATTTCAGGTTAACTATGATGCTTATATTTTTATGATTAATTTGGGCAGTCCAAAATCATAAAATTCTCCTAGTGGTTGATTTTTTTTTTTTCTTAGTCTGTGGTAGACCAGAGATGCTAAGTGTTGTGTGTTTTGATAGAGTTTGAACAAGCCTGTGGGTTTGAAAGCTGGGAGACTTACTCTGCTCTCTGAGGTGTGGCGTATCTCCAGTTCTGAAAATACTTCAGGCATCACTTACCATCTGTTGCCATCATCTCTGGGCCAGGGCAGCTGGATGTCCACAGGGCAAAGACACGAAGGCACCCTCTAGCTGATTTCATTTTGTTAGAGGTCATAGTTGTCCTATGCAGATGTCTGTCCCTGTCATTTCACAGTCGCCCTTCCTGCCTTTCTCATATCTTCTTTTACTTGCCACTTCACTGTAAAAAAGTCTTGCACAAACAGCTGACCACCCTGAGACAAAAGCCTTCTCTAGCCTGTGCCTTGACCTTCGGTGTCCCTTCTTGGGTAGTGCCTGCCTTGATGTACAGGGGCTGGCACTCACTGATCCCATCAGAGCCGGGATAGCTGTCCCAAAGACAAGGGCACTTCAAGCGCTCGCAGTTTGCTAAGAAATCCCTGTTGCTAAAAAGCCCACATGGTCTTTTTGCGTCTGGATAAATTTTTCATCTTTAAAACTCTCACCACCTTGTGGCTTGCGGAGCTGAGCCCACAGAAGCCTAGGTAAGGCTGTGTTCCCTTTAGTGGCTCCACCTGCTGATTGCTACAGCACTCTGCTCGGCACGCCATCTCCGAGGGTAAAAGCCTGTATCCTTGCAGCTGGTGCCATAATGGTCGATTTTGAAGCAGAGACCTTCACGTTGTACACCCAGCAGTGTCCTGCACAAGGAACTCTGCTGAACAAAGGAAAGGTGAAAGTTGTGTTGAGATCACCCAGAATAACTTGTAGATAGGCAGAGCTTTTCTTTCTAAAGTGTATTTTTAAGATAGCTCCTCTTTGTGCTTGTTAGAGCTGTAGGAGGTGGTCAGGCATTACTGTACAGGGTTTAGGAGAAGTGAGTATGCACTTTACCAGCAAGGTGCTAAAAAGCATGCAGTATGCAATTACCTACCCAGTAGCATAGTTGATTCCAATCAACATGAAAGTCTGTGTCTGGGAAAGAAATTACTCCAACAGTTAATGAAAGATCTGAAACGGAGGGAGCTGTTCTGAACAGGGCAAAACTGGCTACAGGACTCTGATAAATCTCAGTTGACCATCACCCCATAGGGGAGAGGTATTTGGTAGCCAGCTGTCAGGTCTCACTTGGTGGTTTGTTTTCTTTCTCCCAGTTGTCAAAGTTTCAAGGTGTTCCCTCAGTTACTGGGAAGGCTGGATCCTCGGAAGTGACATTTTTTAATGTATGTGGTTTTCCCCTCAGGTTACAAAGGGAAGAGGGGGATGGAGCCTGGTGCCCGGCCGGCTTGTTGCAGCCAGAAGATGTACAGTTCCTTCAGATTGACCTGCACAAGCTCTTTTTCGTCACCTTGATTGGGACTCAGGGACGGCATGCCCGTGCCACAGGCAAGGAATTTGCCCGTGCTTACCGAATTGACTATAGCCGCAATGGAGAGCGCTGGATCTCCTGGAAAGATCGTCAGGGCAGGAAGGTGAGTGTAGTAAGAACTGAACCACTGAGCACACAGAAGTCAAGGCATCGAGACGTAGACAGTAGGAGGCACGCCCTCTACATACATCCTCGATGTACTGCCTAGTGCATCGTACTTTATCCTGACTCTTCTCTGTCAGGCATTCAGCGTCCACTGCCTTAGTCCTGTGTTTGCTGTGATGTTGGACTGTTATTCCCCTGACCTGATCCCCTAAATCCCAGCTGTCGCCATGACTGAAAACTGGCTCTTCACTACCTTTCTGTCCATGTTCAGAACATCATGTGAATGTCCCTCTACCAGCCAGACACTTGCTTCTAAATTGGAAGCTGCAAAGCAGATGCCTGCTTTGTGATTAAAAAAAAAAAAAA
>VYZM01001757.1:65488-99480 GCA_013398915.1 Dromas ardeola
AAAGGGAAGGGGTGGCAGGGAATGGAGGTGAGTTTCTGGATTTCCGATAGCAGTGTTTAATGCAGGGAGCAATGAGGAGGAAGGAATTTAGAGGGTAGGAAATGTGCTGAGCACACACGCTCAAAGGAGGCTTCCCCACTCACCAGTTATCTCCTGCTGTCTCCAGATTTGAGCACACAGCTCAGCCCCAGCTGTGCTCTGGTCATGTTCATAAGCCTTTATTAAACTTCCCCTGGGAAGGAGTTCCCTTCTCCCATCTGCAGCTCGTCTGACCTGCTCCCCCTGCCTCAGGCTGGCTTGTGGAGTCTGAAGACCTAAGCCAGACTAGAAAAGGTACTGGGTGTGGTGATGTTTTCTAGCACGGGGGGTGCTTTGGAAGTCACAGTGGGGTCTGTATTGCAGTGTTAAATAATAGCTTCTAGCTTGTTAATGAATTATTTGCTCACTCAGACCTTTGGCTATTTGGCCATTACAAGTATCTTGTTCATCCCTCACATTTTGGTGTGTGTGCTACAAATGCTGTGTTTGCAGCATGGGAGGGGAAGTTTAAACTCCACGGGGCTAACTGTTCTTCATCGGTGCTTTCTTAGGTGAAGTCTATCTGCATCTCAAGCTATATCAGAATTCAGTTGGTTGCGCGTCCACAAGCAGCTAAATGGGTTTTGTCTTCCGCCCCAGTCCTGTGCAGAGCAGTGTTCTCGGGCACTCAGGACTGTGTTAGTGTCAGGTGTTATGATTTACTATGGGTCAATTTTTAAAAGATCTCCCTCTGAGGTCATAATAAGGTAATGAGCTTATATTCAGCTGTGTGCGATGCTATAATTTGAGACAACCTATATTCTATTCTGCATATGTGGAAGTCCACATGTATTCTGTCAGTGTGTGTACCTGTTCCCCATCGCATGAGACCAAAAAGTTTTCCCTCCTGGTATCCTTGAAGAAGATGCTTCTGCTCCTCTGCTCCTGCTGTTCTGGACATGACATACATAATGGGGTGCAATTCCTGCCCTTTCAGCTCCTCTGCAAAGCGACCTTCCATAAAAGATATTTTTCAAAATGTGTCACCGGTATCCATTAGTGAGTCCATATTTTAAAAGCACTGCTGTCTGGTCAAATAATTTGATAAAAATGTTGTGTAAAGTCATTCAAGCCTTGGAATGAGGTGCAGGTGGAGATGCAAGATCCTAATATACTTACTTGTATGCATTAGGGAGGCCTCTTCCACCCCTGCTGTTGATAGATTCCCAATCACTGAGATTTCAGAGTGTGACTATGTGAGCCCATCTTGGCATGTCTCTGTCCACAGAGATCACATAAATAGTTTCAGTAAAAAAACCCAAAAACCCCAAAATGCCAAACAAAAAACAACCCCTTCGTTGTGCTATTTAGTTTTAGATCTCACAGGATGTTGCCTCATCAGATATGTAACATACGCTGCTCCTCACCAACGAAGCCACCTCCAGCTTTAATTTGCTCAGTAAAGGCAAAGGGTCAGGTTGATGCTCCCTTGTCTCTGACACCAGTTAAGGCCAGTACTCTCAACTGGCACTAACGTTGCATGGTGCAGCACTGCTGAGTCCTGGTTGCTCAACGACTTGTGGGATCAGCCATCTACAGTTGTTTGCCAGCAGCACCACTTCATTCCTGATGTTGTTGGGAATATTGATTGGCATCAGTAGTTGCTGGGACTGGAAACTGGTGCTGAGTTTGTTCCAAACACAGCTAATCACTTCGGGTTTTTTGGCCCTGAGAAACAGAATGTGCTCAATAGCAGCAGCCCCACCTTGTGGAGGTGCTGTGCAAAGTGCATCTTCTCTTTTGCTTCTCTCCGAAGATGTCCATCCAGGACAGGCAAAAATGTCAGCTCTTCCAACACAGAGCCGGTGCAAAGGTACCTCTTTCTGAGGGGGATGGCTGAAGGCTTTTTCCTCTTACTCTGTCCAGGTAGGACTTTTTGGCTTGACATGTCCGCCACCCCTAAGATTCCCCAAGAAACAGTCAACTCCAGAGGGATCTCTTCAACTGCTGTATGAAGATGTGGGGTGTTCTGCCCTATGTTGTCTCCTCTTGGGTTTTATCTCGTATCAGCAAGGTCTTCTGGAGCCAACTTAGATGGCTTCCAGGTCTCCTGTCTTAGGCTATCTGAAAGCTGAAAGGGTTAATTGCTGTCACTTGGTTCCTGAAGTCAAGGATTATTTATATATCCTTACTTCATTGGAAGAAGTTATGGGTGTTTCTCCTAGGAAGTGGGATCTTAAGAGGCTGCAAGTGAAAAGCCAATTGGGAAGCTGAAGCGTATGAAAGAATTGAGCTTATTTTTGGCTTTCCTTCTGTTTTCTTTGGTCAACTCCTGGGAGTGTGCACCTCTGCAGAGCTGTCCTGCCACGGGCAGGAGACTTTCACAGCTACCCTGCTGCAGTCCAGGAGACCACCAGATGTGACTGGCTCTTCTTCAGGGAGATGCAGTCTTCTGAGTAGCTCCCTTCTGTGGTACAATAAGATCTTTCACTTCTCAACAGTCTCTCCAGGTGCATTCACTCTCTGGAGATCTTCCCAGCTGCCATGAGGAGGAAGCCACCTTTCTGCTCCCTCATTGGCCTCCCTCGTCTTTTAAATTGCCTGTACATCAACAGTTGTAATCCATGTGGTCTTCTGAGTAACCTCAGTCTCTGATTCATCCTTTTCACCAATAACATCTTTGAACAGGAGCCCTCACACTTACAATTCAGACTTTGATATCAAAATTGTTCTTACTCTGTTTCCACAGGTCCATATCCTTTCAAAAAAATCTCTTAGGCACTTTTGGCCACTGCTGGGGGATTGACAGCTTCAGCTGCTTCCACACACCGACTGTCAAAATAAGTAGTGGGCTGTTCCCAGAACAGTGGTGAACCTGGATGAGGGGACAGAGTGCACCCTCAGCAAGTTTGCCGATGACACAAAGCTGGGGGGGGGTGGCTGACACACCAGCCGCCATACAGAGAGACCTGGACAGGCTGGAGAGTTGGGCGAGAGGCACCTTATGAAATTCAACAAGGGCAAGTGTAGGGTGCTGCACCTGGGGAGGAATAACCCCATGCACCAGGACAGGTTGGGGGCTGACCTGCTGGAGAGCAGCTCGGTGGAGAGGGACCTGGGAGTCCTGGTGGACAACAGGATGACCATGAGCCAGCAATGTGCCCTTGTGGCCAAGAAGGCCAATGGGATCCTGGGGTGCATCAAGAAGAGTGTGGCCAGCAGGTGGAGGGAGGTCATCCTCCCCCTCTGCTCTGCCTTGGTGAGGCCACACCTGGAGTGCTGTGTCCAGTTCTGGGCTCCCCAGCTCAAGAAGGACAGGGAACTGCTGGAGAGGGGACAGCAAAGGGCTACCAAGGTGATGAGGGGACTGGAACACCGCTCTTATGAAGAAAGGCTGAGGGACCTGGGTCTCTTCAGACTGGAAAAAAGACGACTGAGGGGGGACCTTATCACCGCTTATAAATACTGACAGGGTGGGTGTCAGGAGGATGGGGCCAGGCTCTTCTCAGTGGTGCCCAGGGACAGGACAAGGGGTAACGGGCACAAACTTGAGCATAGGAAGTTCCGCCTAAACATGAGGAGGAACTTCTTTCCTGTGAGGGTGGCAGAGCCCTGGCACAGGCTGCCCAGAGAGGTGGTGGAGTCTCCGTCTCGGGAGACATCCCAAACCCGCCTGGACGCGTTCCTGTGCCACCTGCTCTGGGTGACCCTGCTCTGGCAGGGGGTTGGACTGGGTGATCTCCAGAGGTCCCTTCCGACCCCAACCAGTCTGTGATTCTGTGAAACTGAGGGGACAGGGAGGGGACAGTCCCTGCCGTATCAGACTACATTTCAGCAGGTGGATTGACTGTGGCAATGCCGAACGCTTCAGTTCTAGACACCTGCCTTGCAGCCGCTTGTACCTTCATCCCGCAAATACTGCAGCATCTCTGGAATTCTGTTGGCTCATAGAAAAAGGGCATCAGGACCCTCCGCCAGGTAACTAGAGATAAGGGCAAGTGCTTAGTTCCTGCTGTTAGAGTGTACATGGAAACTCACTTGAAGAAAGTAAGTTACGTACTAGTTACTGGAGCTTTCTGCAAAGTAAAGTCCGTATGTACATTCATCTCCCACCTGCCTTTCTCCTCTCCCTCAGAATACTGCCTGGTATGGGTCTGCAGTGGACGGGAGGTGAAATGGCAGCACCCTTCACCCTGTAAGCCATGTACCAGGTAGGAGGAGGGGAGCGGCAGCAGCTAATCCTCTGCAGATACGGCATGGGAAAGCTTCCCAGTCTCAAATGATGGGGTACAAGTACACCACTGTACAAATGAACAGCACAATAAGGAGAAGTTGCTGGTAAGGGTCTCTCTCCTTCAGGTGATCCAAGGCAACATCGATACTTATGACGTGGTCTTGAAAGATCTTCGGCCTCCCATCATTGCACGTTTTATCCGGGTGATTCCTGTGACGGAGATGCCAATGACTGTCTGCATGAGGGTGGAGCTCTATGGCTGTGTCTGGCATGGTAAGTAGCAATTTCCATGCCTGTCACTGGAAAGCAGTCCTTAAACAACGCTGACTGGGGCTCACCTGCGTTCCCACGTATGCAGAGGGAATCCCAGGCCCACGGAACTGCTTCTGTTGGTCCACATCATAAATAAAAGGATCATATGGACAGAGATGATGGAAGGCTGTTGTTGCTGTATTTCTGAGGTATATGGCCTTCTTTTTTAGATGGTTTGGCATCCTATAGCATCCCTGAAGGAGGGACAATAGCGGCTCCTGGCTTCCCCATCGTTTATCTGAATGACTCGACCTATGATGGCTACCAGGAGCGCAGGTGGGAGAAGTCGTCCTGTTCTCTCTCGGTCACTGTGCAAATTATCTCTTCTTTCCTACTTGCCTTGTCACTAGTATCTTGTATCCCAAACACTTCTTTGAGATTTCCAGAGCTGCAAGCTAGCCTCTTAGTTTTCCAAAGCATCGTGGCTCCGTTATTCCAGGCCCTTTGACACGTTGTTAGTTGCTCATTTAAAGGAGGGCATGGGTTCAGGATGTATCAGATTCATTTCCCCCAGCTGACAAAGGCTGGCAGGGAAGAAATAATTTTTTCATTATTGGAAGTTGTTGTTACTTCTCTTTAAAGTGTGTGTCCTTTTACAGCTAGGTGCTGTCTTTGTTCATAGCTCCCATCTTTACGTGGTGTGATGACACAGTTCTGATGTGTCTGATTGCCTTAAAGCCCTCATCGCTCTTGGTCTCTAATTGTGACCATATTCATTGCACTGATTTCTTTGTTGGTTCAGGTGTAGCCTTAAGCCTTAAGCTGTCGTTGATACTGCAGGTTAAAAGGCGCTGCTACCCTTCTGTTGCCCCAGATTGGAGTGGGAGAGCTGGCTGGACCTTTACCTGTGCTGTCCCAGTGTCCCTGGAGCAGATGAAGGTCCTTCCCCTCTTCGTTGCCTTTGTTGCTTCTGCAGTTTGATATTGGAAATGCATTCTCTAGCAGACTGCATCTTAAACTGTTGCAGGAGGTCTCCAGGGTAAACTGGGCATCCGAGAAAGTGCGCAACACCTGAACTCTAGGCGTGCACTTGATACCTGTGAGCCTCTGGACAGATTTTGAGATACTGTTTTTGAAAACAAAGCTCTGATGGACTTGAAACAACTTGGAAAACTGCATCACTCCCTGTGAGAAGCTCCAAGTCAGCAGAGGCACCACTGCCAATGTGGTATGAGAGGAAGGTGGCTGATAACTCACTGTAAAGATGGGTATGATGCTTTTCCAATTTGGAGTCAAAAAGCCTAAAGTAACTGGATTTTGACAGCTCATTTACAAGGTCTGTTAATTTTTCACATTACTGAGATTAGTTAGGTAGGGTGGCATATTATTGACACTTTTAGGTGTCTCTGGTTTGCTCAATAGTTGTGTCTCAAGGAAGGAGAGTTCATTTAAGAGTTTGTATCTGAAATATTAAATAAGTGGCTGAACTTTCAGACATTTAGTGTGACCACTTTCTTTGCTGTAAATACAGATTTGAGTGTGTTTCAATGGCTTGAAACCTCAAACTTGGGCATGGGTATCCTCCTGAGGCAGCACATCCCTGCCTGTGCAGGAATGTGCCTAATAAGTGACCTGACAGTGTCTCTTCAGTGACCCAGTGCCGTACATTGACTTAAGGTGCTTTTATTGTGTGTCCTGTTTCAGTTGTCATTCCCTTCCTGAAAATGTTTAATGTTGCCTGTAAGTGGTTTTTTTTTTTTTAATGCTTAGAGGTGATTTTTTTAAAGTTATTCGTGTTCTATCGTGATGGAGGTTAAAATAACAGGGTGGAAAGTACATTCTTCATGCTTGCAGGATGTTGCAAGATACCAGGTAACAGTGCCTTTATATGTTAATATCTGATGTTTTCAAGCTGCTTTAATGTAGTAGGGATTGGATATTTAAAAAGAAAAAAAAAAAGAAAAGGTTTTTCTGTGCGGAAGGATGTAGGTGTTAACCTTAGCTGTCCAGCAGTAACTCAGGGAGCTAGGTCTGCTGAGGAGTGTCAGGGAGCTACAGATGTAGACATAAACCCCGACGTGCTGAGCAAGGACTCTTCCAAACTGCTCAACCTCGAGGCCATGTGCCTGACTGGCCTGGAAGCAGGAGTCTGCCTCTTCCAGCTGTTAATCCTGTTTTGGATTTCAAAGGCACACATACCTGTGCAAATTCCAGTGACAGGAGAGCTCACCTGGAATGGACTTGCAGAGCTTCAGCGTACATAGCAGCAGCAGCCCAGCCCGGGCTACAAACACTGCCAGCGGCAGCTGCATGAAATGGGTCCAGGGAGCAAGTTGAGGCACTAATACAGCTGAACTCTTTGCACTTTCCCTGCTATAGAACAAGGGATACGGCAGGGATGGCTCCCAGAACAGAAGGGCAGGTGAGTCAGGAGTGTTATACATATGGCATCTTCTGCTCTGGGACGGTGCTGGAAAACTGTGTAGTGGGCTCTTGCGCTCTCAGATAGAAAGTGGAATGAGGCAGGGTCCTGGGAAAAGAGTCTGACCAGCCTTGGAAACGGAGCCGATAACTCTCTCCACTTGCACAAGGAGCAATGCCAGAAAGGATCCCAGTTAGAATGGGCTGTGTCTGGGTGAGCTGCCCATGGTCTCTCTGCTTTTTCCTGCTCTTCTGTGCCTGCCTGCAAAACTTTCCCTACTGGTTCCCCCAGGACAGGATGGAGCAGTGTTCCTCCCATGCAGCTCAGTGCTGAAATGCTGCAGTTAAAGCTGTTTGGAGGGCATACGGGGTCATCTTCTGTAGTCTCAGTTTGTGTTCTCAAGAGGCTCTGCTCATAGCTTGGCTTTGCTGTTAGTGCTTGATATCAGTGCAAAAACTTCTGCCTTTTTCCAAGCAGGGAAAGATTTTAAAAGCCCAGGCTGAACAAAATGAAGGTGATGTTGCATAAGAACAGGGAATGAGTTCTCCTCCAGGATGGGTTAATAGTAAATAAACTAATGTTTTCCTGATACGAGTAAATAAACTAATGTTTTCCTGGTAGCAGTTGAAGGACCTGTGTGCTTTCACATTTGAGCTCTCCTGGCTGGATTCTGCCTAACTGTCGGTTCTTTCTTGCTAGGCACTTGTACGGTGGCCTGGGACAGCTCACGGATGGTGTGCTAGGACTGGATGATTTCACACAGAGCCACCAGTACCGTGTGTGGCCAGGCTATGACTATGTTGGCTGGAAGAATGAGAGCTTCAGCACGGGCTCTGTTGAAATGGAGTTCCAGTTTGACCGACCACGGAACTTCACCTCCATGAAGGTAGTCAGCGTTGTCCCTCTCCAGCAGCCTGGGTCCAGCTTTGGGTCGGGACACTTCCAGATTGCCCCTTTATGTCCTCTTCCCAAAGCAGGAGGATACAAGGTGCCTGACAGCAGTGTCCACCACAGGAGAAATTTGAGCAGGAGGTGTCCCAAGTTTGCCAGTGTAGAAAGGTGAAGCAGAGGAGCACTCGCCTCTCCAGAGCGCATAGAATCATAGAATAGTTTGGGTTGGAAAGGACCTTAAAGATCATCTTGTTCCAACCCCTGTGCCCTGGGCAGGGACACCTCCCACCAGCCCAGGTTGCTCCAAGCCCCGTCCAACCTGGCCTTGAACCCCTCCAGGGATGGGGCAGCCACAGCTTCTCTGGGCAACCTGGGCCAGGGGCTCACCACCCTCACAGCCAAGAATTTCTTCCCGAGATCCAATCTAAATCTCCCCTCTTTCAGTGTAAACCTGTTCCCCCTCGTCCTATGGCTCCCCTCCCTGATCCAGAGTCCCTCCGCAGCTTTCCTGGAGCTCCTTTAGGGACTGGAAGGGGCTGGAAGGTCTCCCAGGAGCCTTCTCTTCTCCAGGCTGAACCCCCCCAGCTCTCTCAGCCTGTCCTCCCAGCAGAGGGGCTCCAGCCCTCCCAGCATCTCCGGGGCCTCCTCCGGCCCCGCTCCANCCAGCGCTGGAGGCAGCACTGCAGGGGGGTCTCACAGAGGGGCAGAATCCTCCCCCCCCGGCCCTGCTGCCCACGCTGCTGGGGATGCAGCCCAGGATATGGTTGGCCTTCTGGGCTGTGAATGCACATTGCTGGCTCGTGTTGAGCTTCTCATCAACCAGCACCCCCAAGTCCTTCTCAGGGCTGCTCTCAGTCCATTCTCTGCCCAGCCTGGATTTGTGCTTGGGATTGCCCTGACCCAGGTGCAGGACCCGTGCACTTGGCCTGGTTGAACCTCATGAAGTTGGCACAGTCCCACCTCTCCAGCCTGTCCAGGTCCCTCTGGGTGGCATTCCTCCCCTCCAGCCTGTCACTCTCCTTTCAGTATTTGGATTAAAGGAATAAAAAGCAGCCACCCGAGGCAGTGGTTAGGCAGTCGAGATGGATTTAGGATGTAGGCTACTTACTGTCTAGGGGCTGCCCGACCCTTGAGGTAAAGGAATATGGTTGTGCTTCCATTTTGACCAAAAATTTCTCTGGATGCCTCAGTCTTTGCTTGTGCTGTGGGAAATTACTTAAACACACAGGAAAAGGATGAACTGAACTTTGAGTATGTAGTAAACAGCAGAATCTTTTAAAAAGGATTGGTGGCTTTTCTTGTAGGATTTCAAATGAAGGGGAACCCACCACATCCTTGAGTAAATTGTTTTGGTGGTTACTTACCCTAGTTTTATTTTGTCTATTTTTAACTTGCAACCATTGGCTCTTAGCCTGCTTTTGCTGGCAAAAATGAGAGTCCTGCCTTCTCAGAAACTTTCCTGCTTCTACGCTGTGATTAAACCACTCTCTTAATTCATGCTTCAGTAAACTAAGTGGGATGAACTTCTCAGTGCCTTCCCTGTGAGATCCAGGGTTGTTCGTGTAGCTATCTTCCAGTCCTTTCTTTCTTTGCCAGTACTCTTTTGAAGGTATGGAAACTGGAACTGAATGCAGACTTTCCATCAAACCGTGTAAAAGAGTGGTACCGGTTTCCTGCTTTTGGATGATTCTTCTTTGTTTATGAATCTTGTGATCATATTAGTCCTTCTATCCAACAGATAGGGAGCCAGGGTTCATTAAGACTTCGGTATCATGTTAAAAGTCAGTTCAAAGTTACTGGTGTCCAGGCTAAAAGTCCAGTGTAGAAAGCATCACTTATATTTTGTTCCCAAGTTCACTACCCTGAAATGAGTCACTCCTGAAAACTTCAGATTATTTTAGGAAACTCTGATTTATTTTTTTTTCCCCATTTAATTTATTTTATTGCTAATGATGCTGCTGTCTCTTTCAGATCATTGAAAAAAGGTAACAAATAACCTTGAACGAGGAATACATTCCTGCTAGAAAAACACCTGATTTGTGCCCTAAAATTTGTAAGATTTACTAGTTGACAATTTTAAATTAATATAATTTGTGACTTCATACTATGCTAATTGGAGTCACATGTTATAATGAGTACATCAAATGCCTTATAAAAATATTGTAAGTCATGTGAACACAGCCATCCTAATCGACCAAACACATAAGCTCATAAAAATAGCTACTAAGTTTAGTATTTCATTATAAAGCTGTATTGATTAGCATAAATTATTCTTCCTTCTTTATTGAATGTTGCCTGTTTCAGCTTTGCATTTATTTTGTACAGGCTAGGTGGTTTGTAAATGCTTTTCTGTATCTTCATACCTGTTAGCTTTATTCCAGTTTTCTGAGCTTGCCCAGTATCCAAGGAAGTATTAAAAATAAATGTTAGCAAATATTGCAACTGCATTCCAAATTACTTAGGCTTGCATATTATAAAATTGGACATTAGTAGGCGGTATTTGGAATAGAAAATGTCTCTGTAGCAGTCCAAGATGTGAACATATCCAACTCCTGTCCAAATACGGCACAATTGTATATTGCAGGCTTCAGGCTTTCCTGCCTTGTTATGGATGACGATTTCTCCTTATTGAATAATGTTGTCTAAGCTTCATCTGTTCCTAATTATATGCAAATACCCTTCTTTTGTCTTTTTACTGCTCATCAGGCCTGTCGTCCTCATTACTGCTTCACTGCTATTCACTGCAAGGCCTCACAGAGGCCAAGCAATTAATAGGGTTCAAAACTGCACTTAGTTTGGAAGCTGTTGTTGTCACAGTTGCTAATACTCCACCGTCATTAAGAAATAATTTCTAGAGACACTAGGGAGGGTCAGACCACCATGGCTATGAAAACAGAGTGCACTGAGGGATACTGAAGACTGAGTTGCCTTATTCCTTCTGGTTCCTGGTCACTGGCCAGTGCCAAAATACTGTAGTCTAGATCTTCAGGACCGTGTGGCAGGATTGAAACCGTCACATTTGTTTAAAAAGGTGCAGGGCAAGATTTGCATTGAAGACAGACAGTGGAACATCGTAAAGGATCCTTACAAGCCTTGTCCCTCTTAGCGAAGCCTGCTTCCTTTGGAGTGCTGGAGGCCTGGGAGGGTGCCAGGTGTTTGGTGTTGATGGATCTGCAGTGCCACAACCCAGGGAGACGGAGATGTCTCTTCTATGCTGGAGCCTCTTCGTTTGGGCGCAACCCAAGAGCGGGAAGGGAGAAAGTTGCTACCAGCTCTTGGGGAGGGTAAAATAAACCTACCAAATACAGAGGTGTGAAGTCAGCCTGAAAGCAGTTTGCGAACTGCTTAGCCTGAAGGGGACTATGTAGAGCTGTAACTCGGATGAGAGAGGCCGCCTTTGTTTCAGTGAGATGTTAGCTTGGCAGCATAGTGACTAGCGACTTCAAATTCCAGTGTCATTAGCTACGCCAGTGGTGCTGTTGGAGCAGGGACAACCTGGTGATGTACTGAGCCATCAGGAGAGGTTGATGGATGCAGGCTTGCGTGATGGTGTAAAGAAAACTTAGATCCTCAGTTGTCTTCAAGGAGCAAGCACAGCAGAAGAGCTGCTGTGTGTCAGAGGGATATCTTCTTCAGCTTGTGTGTGTTGCTTGGTCGTGTTTTTTGGAAGAAATTAGCTTAGACTGCAGGTGCTGAAGGCTTTCTAGAAGAGGCTACAGCCCAGGTGTGGTTTTCTTTCCCCTATTAGGGTATATGTTCAAGGAGAATTGGTTTGTGAGGCTTTAGGTTAGTGCAGAGTTTGTTTGATTGATTTTTATATGGGCCTTTTGAAGAGCTTGCCCAAACTTGACCATTAGTGTAGCTTTTGCAGGTAAAGTTAAGAGCTATTTCAGAGAGACTTTTTGCAGAGATGTTCTCATTGTACACTACAAGTGGATGAAGCTATACTGGAACAAGTCACTCATTCTGGGTTAGGAGTATTCATACAGGGAGATACTAGACATAGAAAATCTTCATGAAGAGAAGATCCTTGAGGCTTGATGTAGGTGTCAGTAAGCCTTCCTCCTGTCTGATTGGTCTCTTCTCTTCCTCCTAGGTGCATTGTAACAACATGTTTTCCAAGGGGGTGAAGATCTTCCAGAAGGTGGAGTGTCTGTTCAAACCACGCCTGATTGCAGACTGGGAGTCCGAACCTGTTGGAGTGGCAACTGTCTTAGATGACAAAAACCCCAGCGCTAGGTTTGTGACTGTCCCCCTCAATCAGCGCGTAGGTAAAGCCATACTTTGCCGCTTCTACTTTGCTGACACCTGGATGATGATGAGTGAGATTTCCTTCCAGTCAGGTGAGGATTCCTCCAAGTCAAGCAGATCTGGGGAAGCACGGAGAGCAAAAGATATGGTGTGGAGGTGCAGAACATGTGGGGTTAACGTGAGTGTAGGGCACTGTGGGGCTACAGGATAGGAAGGAGGTAGTAGAAGCACTGAGAGGGCTGGAAGGGCAATGCAGGTGCAGAAAGGTCCAGTCTACAGTGGGTGCTTTTCAGGCTGATACTGATGCACACATGCAAAAGCACAACCAGCACAACCAAAAAATGGACTAACGAGCACTTCTTCTTGAGACAGCAGCCTGCTGCTTATGGGGTTGATTTTTACTCCTCTTTACCAAGTATTTTGTTATAAATAGTTTAATTGTATGTACAGATGAGGATCAAGTTAGCAGATGATGAAAAATAAGAGGCTGACTTTTTTTTTTTCCTCTGTGATGCATAAGTCAGTGCCATGAGGTGCTTTAAGAGGCTCTAGAAGGGAATGGACAGTCTTGGAAAAATCTGCCAGCGCTGACAGTGAAAAAATGATCTGGCTTGTAGCTTCCTAGTCGAAGGTCCCTAATCAGCTATAGTCAGGGGAGGTTCCTGGGGAAGGAGTGCTCCGATTGCAGCTTGCTGCTTATCTTGCTGCCAGCAGCCCCTCCTGGCTACCCTCCCTGACATGCATGGGACTAGGCAGGCTCCTGGGCTGGGATGCCTATTCTTATAATCATGCTGAAATGGAAAAAAGGAAAGCTCTTGCTGCAGCTCCATCTGACTGAGCCCAGGGAAGGGCCCTGCCCGCACGGGCAGTTTGCTGTGGTCAGGAAGCACACGCTGCGCAGTGGAGAGGCTCGTTGCTGCGGGTGTGCTGGGAAGTGCTGAGTGAGCAGGTAGCTCTGCTCCTGCTGTTCATGACCTGTGGTGGGGGTCTCAGCCCAGTACTGCTCGGGAAGGCAGGGATGGTGGCTGGGGTTGCACTGACCGCTGGCAGGAGCAGGGAGGTTGTTGAACTGACACTTTCCTTTCCCTCCCACAGACATGGAGAGTGTGAATCCTAATTTTGTTACGGTAGCCACAAGCACAACAGGTCTCCTGGAAACAGAGTGCAACGTTACTGAGGGGACCTGGGGTAAGGAATCCGGTCACTTAGCCATGCCAAGGGCTCAAGTGTCAGGGAATTTCACAGTGACATCCTAGTTAATGTGGTCTCTCCCTCCATCTCTGGGGGCCTGGGGTACGGCCTGGTTATTGCCCTCATGCACAGAGCTGCATTTTACAGCCCTCTGAGCCTCAGCTATTTCTTCTTCCCTCAGCTAGCTGAGGCTGCGTCAGAGCAAGTGAGCTGAAGGCTTACGTGCAGCCAGTGAAACTCTGAAAGCTGTCTGCTCTATCACGGAATCAGCACGGGAATCTGTTTCAATGCTAAGAACAGCCTTTGATTGCAGAAGTCCTCTGCACAATTCTTTGCTATGAACCTCCAAAATGAGAATTTCTGATGAGAGCAAAATGTGAACACAGCTGATGTTAGTGCTCAGGAAACTGCCGAAGATCTTTTCTGTACCGGGGACATGTGGGAAGGGACATGATGGAAGTTAGCCAGCACAGATAACAATCTGTGCTTTGTTAACTCCAGATTCTTCTTCATACCTCTGTGATTGCAGAAACCACTTCTTCTGTAACCAGCACCTGGATAGGAGAGAAAGCAGATGACTCCAATACCTCCATCCTCGTGGGCTGCCTTGTGGCTATTATTCTTCTGCTCCTGATGATTATAATCATTATTCTTTGGAAGCAATATGTTCAAAAAAGGTTGGAAAAGGTAATACAATGGGGCTATTCTGCGGACACAAGTTCAGTATCAAGTATTAACCCTAATGATCCTAATGAGTGGAAAAAAACAGGCTTTCCCCAGCTCGATAGAGCAGCTAGAACTCTGTTCCCACAGCAGGGGAGAATGCCAGCCCTATCCAGGATGTTACTGGAAATTGCTGTGGTTGCAGCCAATACATTACTTAACAACTGAGCGTCGCCTCAGCATTTTTTTTTTCTCTCTTTTGCAGGCCCCACGTCGAATCCTGGAGGAGGATGCCACAGTTCGCCTCTCCTTCTACAGCTACACCATTGCCAACAACCAGACCCAGATCCACCAGTCAAATCCCACCTATGAACGTGCTTTCCCACTGGATTTGGAATATCACCAGCCAGCTACGCTGCTCCAAAAGCTTCCGGAGCTCTCCCAAAGTGCAGAGGATTCAGGTAATGTAATCATCAGTCTCCAGCAGTTACGTGTTTATTCTTTTATTATTTCCCTCAGATTTTAAAATGTGCCATTTCTCAGTGTCTAAGTAATCTTCTCTGACTCCTGTGCAATGCAACACTAACCCAGGGACCTAAGACATTATTCTGGAGCTCTGAAAATTTTAGCACGTAACTTTGGCAGATGGAGCACCAGCCCCACTAGAGGGTGGTGGCCTTTTACTCTTCTCTTTGAAGACTGCGTTTATATGTTAGACAGGTCATCTTTTAGGAGCTGGTTTTAGCAATCACGCACCGTTTGTTTCATCAGCCCCTTGGCAGTGGAGTCGCTGCCTGCCACGCTCCTGGGCTGTCCAGGCTGGCTGGTGAAGAAAACCTTTAGCACCTCTTCCTGCAGCAAGGCCTCTTGGAAAATCTCTTAGAAAAAGCAGAGGGAAATGCAGCAGAGAATTGTCAATGGTGCACTGGCTTCCAGCCCCTGGGGAGCTTTTGGACGCAGGCAGAAGGGAACGTTTCCAACAGTGTTTTGTACTGGGTGATGGCAGTGCTGACTAGTGAATGGAAGGGCAGTGCTGCATTCCTCAAGCACTGACAAGTTGCTAAGATCCAGCGTTATAGTACACAGGAAGATTGATTTGGATTGAGTCAGGATGTGAATTTGAAGCAGAACAAATGTCCTGTGTAATTCTGACCTTACAGGGAGTTAATTATAAAGAGTTATCCCATGATATTTATGTGAATGAGCTGTAAGAGGTAGCGTGGCATGCTAACAGAGTACATGGAAAATGGAAACCTCAATCAGTTCTTGTTGCAGAAGGGAATCCAGAGCAAGTTTGATGTTGCAGACAACATCCCTGCGTCAGGTAAGGGGAACGGATCATATTTAGGATGAATCAGAAATAGGAAGTCACTTCAGACTCATGCCTCCATGTCTGGGCAAGAACCTTAGCTCTCATAACTGGGTAGAGCAGGCAGCTCTTTAACACGAATTCACTGGCACCTCACAGGTATTCTGGTGTCTGCAGAAGTGCGGCTTGTTCTGGTTTAAGCCCTAGTTAAAACAAAGCAGAGTCTTCCATCTTGGGTGTACCTTGGTACAAGGTAGTAGGCCTGTAGCTAGGCTAAATTCCCGGAGGTCTGCAGGATGGAGAGGAGTGGAAGCCAGGCCATCCTGGTTTTATGGGAGTGTGTCTGACTCCACCTATCTTTGGTTCCTCCTTAGTGTGCAGTGGGGACTATGCTGAGCCGGACCTGACCAAGTCCACTCCTCACCAAGGCTTTCAGAACAATGTTCCTCACTATGCTGAAACAGATATTGTCCACCTGCAAGGTGTGACTGGCAACAACATGTATGCGGTCCCAGCCCTCACTGTGGATTCGCTTACCAAGAAGGACATCTCAGTGGGTGAATTCCCACGGCAGCAGCTACGACTCAAGGAGAAGCTGGGAGAAGGACAATTTGGAGAGGTACAGCCATTGCCTTCCATGCTTTCTCCAACAGAAAGGAGATGCTTGGCACAGTGAAACTTCTGAGCTGCCTCTGTGGCTCTGCTTCATGTTTGGGGGCTGAGGGACCTGCATACCAGTATTTTATTGAATACATGTCTCTGCTGTTGGGGAAAGCTGATGTTCCTTAGGATAGGTGCCCCATTCTGCACCTGTGAGGCTGCTGCTTGGGACCACATGAGTCTTTTTCAACAGATGAGCTTTGCAAACTACTTCAGTTCACTGTCTATATCCCCATTTATGACCCGACAGAAAAGGCCGGGGGGTGGGAATTCAGACTGTTTCGTGGTTGTCCATGGACTTCTCAACATGCAGTGGCTGTCGCCCACCTTTACACATGGGAGTTTGAAAACTATAGCAGCGACTGCAGCCAAGACAGATTGATCCTAGCTGTAAAAGCAGCTTTCACATTAACAAGTGGAGGTTCTGGTGGGGCTCTACACGCTGGCCCAAGCAGAGACAGACGTTTCCCAAGCACTGTGGTGCCTCACGTGTTCTCTAGCACTGCTGCTTGCCCAAGCCCCAGTTTGTGTCAGAAGCCTCAGGCAGCATGATACATACGTCTGTCATCTACCAAGCTTTCTCTTTACTCCTTGAGCTGCTTTCAAGCTGTGAGTGTTTCAACCTCGCCTTTTCTACTCTCCTTGCTTTGTTTCCACAGCATTCCTAGTTCCTGTCTTCCCCTCACCTGCTTCCACTCTTCCACTGTCTCTTTCCTTCCCAGCTTTTGCTCATTGGCAGCCTTAAATTCTATGTCTGCTACATCTTGGCAGAGCGTGGGTCCATCTTTATAGTTCCTGCCTTCTGACAGCGCCCCTTCCCTACCCCAGCCCGTTCCCTGTCCTCCTCACTTCTTTCTGGATCACTCAGTGTATTGGAAAAGCACTGACATCCTCAACCTCTTCACCTGGCTGTCAGTGAAGAGGTCTGCTGTTACCTGGATCCTGCCCTGTCTTGGGCTGTGCTCCAAAAGTGAAGCAGAGAGGCCTTTTTCCCCTCATTGTTTTGATTCTGGTTTCTCCTTCCCTCTTGTTTCTGTCCTAATAATTGTCAAAGCTTTCTCCTGCTCCTCCTTTGTGTTGTCAAACTGCAGCAGCCAGGCTCTCCATCTCCATTTTCCTGGGAGATTGATTCAAAGCCTGTTCCATTCCTCACATCACAGGCCCTTTCCCTCACTTTTGCAAATGTGCACATTCTGCCTTCTTTCCTTCTCACCTCCTTAGTCCTTACCAAACCGGTTATCATCATATGCCCTGCTCCACTCCTCTGGCTTAGTGTGCAGTCTTGATTCTAGCAATGTGGCTCATTGCTTTTTTTTTTTTTTACCTCTCCACTCAAACCGTCCTTCTCTTTCAAGCTTTTTTTCTTCCTTACTCCTGACCATCCACTCCCTGCACCCAGTGACACATTACCTATGCTTGTAGGACATGCACTGTGTACCACGGCTCTCTTTCCTACTCCTAGTCTCATGACTCTGCATTCACCGCGGCAGATTTCATTCCCCATGAAACTGCAGCAGCATCTTTGTACTTTTGTTTCTGTTCTGTGGGTTTGTCCCATTTCTCCATGCTATCTCCTTTTTTACCTCACTGTGCGTGTCACGTAAGTTCTTGTGCGTTCTTCATATAAAATTCATTAAACTCACATTACGTTTCCCTCACTGCTCCCAGTCTTTGGCTGACACATCCAGTCTGCTCCCCTCCTCCAGTCCTTTTTCCTGTCCCACACACTCAGGTCTGTCTACTTTCCCCACCCCAGCATCTCCTACCTAGTTCTCCAGTTGAATATGCATTCTGATAAATTCTTAAGCATGCTTTCTGATAAATTCTTAAGCCAAATGTCTTATCACCCCCTTTCTTACACAACAGTAATTTTATGACAGTAATTTTATGTCTTTATTCATTTATTTACCTGAAGAAGCTTGGCATTCTGTGTACCCATCAGAGCATTCATCTCTGGGTGTATTCATGGGTGAGGTGTTCACGTCACGCACACTTGGACGCACACACGCTTTTTGCTTTTCTCTTTTTTCTTTTTTTTTTCCCCTGGAGTTAGAGGACTTTGGGTAGCTGTCTGTAACTGCTAGATGCTCCTCAGTTAAGTTTGAGCGCTGGCTGAAGCCAGGCTGCAGGACGGTTCTGTACGTGTGTGGCTGGTGTGATGTGCTGTCCGTGCCAAACCTCTGCAGCCGTGCTGTTTGCCTGCACGTGCAGAGTAAAGCAGACAACTCCAGGCACAGTGGCCTTCCTGAACATCTCCAGTACTTGCTGGGCAAACTGGACTGCCCCAGTAATCTACTGCACCAGTCTGCATGCGTGCAGTAAATTCAGTGCATTGGGGACCTATGAGGCTGCAGTCCACTCCTGTGTCATGGGCTATATAATGTATGTAGACATTTTGTCCAGGATCTAGGGCCAACCTGTGGGTTATTTCCAATCAGAACAGTCACCTTCATTAGATCATTCACTTGGTCCTTCTGCCAGTGGTGACCAAAGTGATGACCTCAATGTGACATTGTTTTCCTCTGGTTTTTGGCCTGTGCATGTTCTTATAGTTGCCTCTGCCTTCTGCCCTGCAGGTGCACCTTTGTGAAGCCGACGGCCTGCTGGAATTCCTGGGAGTCTCGTCTACAGAATTCACTCACCAGCCAGTTCTCGTAGCAGTGAAAATGCTGAGATCAGATGTCAACAAAACAGCCAGGTAAGCGTGTCCGCAGTGCTGACCATCTGAGGAGGAAAGCAAATACTCTCCCAGCAACAGTTTCACATAGGTTAACCCTGGTGACTTCTGTAAGAGAGTGTCCTGTGTCTCTGGTGTGCGTTCTGTGTGTCTGTGTAAGGAGCAGAACACAAGCAGGGAGCGGAGAATAGGAACAGACGTAATGTCAAACTGAAATGCTGCATTAATCCTGTTTGCTGGGGAAGGGATCAGTGTGAACACAAACACAGAACCAGCTTTCAAACCTACTGTGTGTGCAGATGTGTAAATGTCTCTGAACAGAGATTTTCTTACATGCTACTTCTGCTTTCCTTAGACAAAGGAATAGTTTAGGATTCAAACCTGTGTTTTCTGTTTTACAAGAAATGATTTCCTGAAGGAGATCAAGATCATGTCACGGCTGAAGAACCCAAATATCATCCGTCTTCTGGGGGTGTGTGTGCGTGATGACCCACTGTGCATGATAACAGAGTACATGGAAAATGGAGACCTCAACCAGTTCCTGTCACAGAGGGAGATCTACAGCAAATTTGCGATTTCAAACAATATTCCCTGCGTCAGGTAAGAGGAGCTGCCTGTGTTTGGGACAAATCAGAAATACAGAGCTACCAGCTTAATCTGCTGTGCCTTCCAGACCATGACCTTCCATGGCCACGGCACATGCTGCGGATACTGGTCCCGCTTTGTGCAGGAGGCTGTTTTTGAGGCCTCTGGAGGTCTGTGTTCCCGTGAAGTGTCCCCACCTGTGGGGTGTTCTGGTCATGGTGACCATCTGAGATGTATTGTTTACTGATGTGACCATCTGTTTATGTTAGTGGGCTTGCACCAAATATTTCATTAATATGGGAAGCCAGTTGCATTACAGCAAGAATTTTGGGATGACAGTCAAGAATGTCTCTTAGGCTTTTAAGAAGGTTCATATGTTCTCTGGACGTCTGAAAAATAATAGATGAGGAGAGCTGAGTGCAGGAAAGATTTCATCAGCCAACAGAAGGAGAATATCTGGCAAAGAAAACCATTTTCTGTCAGTGGTGGCACTTATCTCCCTCTTCTCTGGAAGGATTACATCAACTATAAAAGCATCTCTACTATTGCAGAAATCCTTTCCTTGGAGGAGAGATGTGTGCAGGACTAACATGTATTCTGCTCAATAAACCTGTGCTGATCAGAAATCACTGCATGGCATAGCCTTTGGCACGTACCTCCCCAAAGGATGAGATTTACTTATAGTTCAAGAAGGCAGTTAGGCAGGGCAAGTTCCGTTAATGGGCTGGACAAGAGATGGCTGGGTCTTACCATCTTGAGGCAACACCAGTGCTTCTGACAGTGGCTGGCAGTGGTCAGGGGTCCTGCTGCGGAGTGTTTAACTGGCGTCCTGCAGTCATGACACGGCAGGAACTGTAGGATGGGAGAGGGTTGGCATCTGAGTAGAAACATATTCCAGCTCTTTCCAGTTTCCTGCCCTTTCTGCCTTTCAGAAACAGCTTTCACCTTTAGACTTGTGGCTTCTTTCCTGGCCAAAGCCCCAAACTGTTCTTTCTTCTTTATCTCCTCCTTGTCTCTCATCTGACTTCAGCACTGTCACTCACATTATTCTTCCTTGGTTTCCATTACTTGGCTCTACCTCTAGTTTTTCTTCCCCTCCAGCTGATCCTTCAGCTTCCCCTTTTGTCCCTTCCAGCCAGATACAGTTTCACATTAAAGGAAGCTGGAATGACTAGCTCAGATATCTGTCTGTACAGGAGTTGTTTATTGATAGTGAAATGAATCCGGCTGCTAAAGAGTGCAGCTTGTCTCTGCCGCTGCCTGGGGCTGTCTCATTGACAGGGCAAGGTCCAACCGTCGCACCCCTCTGTCAAGCTCGATATTTGCTGCACCAAATGTGGTGACCAGCCCTTTCCTGCCGAGAGGTCACACAGTTTTAAGTCCTTATGGCTTGTTAGTATTTGAAATGCATCTCCCTACTGTCTGTCTGGCTACTTAACAAATCATGAAGACGAGTCTGCTGAGAGGCATCTCCCGTCCTCCCCCTCTACGTGCGGAGCCACATCCAGCCCTGCAGGTCTTGCTGAGCAGAGGGGCAGGGGGGCAAAACATACTGCTGATGGGAGAGACTGGGCTTCTTGAATGGGGAGAGGAACAGCCCCGGACAGGGAGACAACTGCAGCTGAGCAGGGGGAAGGAGAAGGTGGGGTCCGGAGGCTGTGCTCACTCCTGGGTGAAAAGCCAACAGCCAGGGTAACAAAGTACAAGGAGGTGGGAGAGTTCTGGATCTGCGGGCACAACAGGTCTGCCCGGAGCAGGAGAAGCATCGAGGCGACTGTGGGACTGGGCTGAGTGTCACCTGGCTGAGTCGTGGGGTTCACCGTGATGAAAAGCTGGGAGGGAAGTGGTACCCAGACCCTCCTCCAGCCAGGGGCTGCCTCTGAATCTCTGTAGTCATAACTTAGCTATTGGTTACATCAGATAGGTAGGATATATATCATCAGATGCATTACATTAATATTTAGATAACATGGTAGCGCTTTTCTCATTGACACCAGAACACAAAGAAGAGGAGACCAAGACTTTCTTTTTCTGAGCTTTATCAGAGAAATACTAATTGTGAAGAGTTTATTAGGTTTGTTGTGACAAATGCTTGGTTGTGTGAAGCGTTTGAGTGCGCGCAGTGGGAAACAGGCCGAGCACCACAGAATAACAGTGTGTGAAGAATGCCGAAAGTCAGATGGTACAAATTCTGTCTGTGTATCGTGCAACTTTATTAATATTATCTTCATTTTGCTAATGGGGGAATTAAAATTGTATTAGATAGAAAATGCATCTGTTCATATATTCAGTAATATTAAATATATTTTTAAGAAGTAAGCTCTCTTTAATGTTAAGAGACATACTTATATTAATGTAAGCATGCAGTAGTGGCAGTGTGTAAATACTAAGGTACTTAGATATGAGATTCTGAGATCGTACACCTTAATTTTTCATGTCTCTCTGCAAAAAGTTGGTGCTTTGATGCATAAACTTTTTGAAAATCTTGAGATTAATGCTTGATATTAAAAAAAAAATAAATCTAAGGGATACCCTGAACTTCGGGGACAGCTTGTCTGTTCTTGCTTCGTCAGCTTGGGAACTTGGCTTAGCCTGGCAGGTGGAGGTGTTAATGCCCTGAAACTACACAGTTTAGTTTCACTGTTACGGCACAGAATAAACGACGGGTCACTGTAGAACATCAAATACAAGGCCAAGTAGTAGGAAATGTCAGTGAGGAGTTGAGTGTGTGGAACTCTATTGATTTTTTTTTTTTCTTTATGTTTTGTTTTCTTTTAATGCAGCTACTCTAACCTGCTGTACATGGCCACCCAGATCGCCTCTGGAATGAAGTATTTAGCATCTCTGAATTTTGTGCACAGAGATCTGGCAACTCGCAACTGCCTGGTGGGGAACAACTACACCATCAAGATTGCGGACTTTGGTATGAGCAGGAATCTTTACAGTGGGGATTACTACCGTATCCAGGGAAGAGCCGTGCTGCCCATACGCTGGATGGCCTGGGAAAGCATCCTCCTGGTAGGGACTGCACAAAGCCATCCTCTCTCCCTTTGAATTTTTCATTGTGCCCCAGAAATAGTAACACGTGTGTGTGTAACACTCCTCATAGCATCAAAACACATGCTACAGATGGCCCTGGGTGAGATGGCCATTACGTTGCGTTGGACATAACTCCGATCCTGGAAAAGGAGGAGCATGTCCTTGGAAATACAGCACGGATCGTCTGGGGCATAATTTCTGTTCTGTGCCTGGCATTCGGGGTTCCTGCTGGAATCATAAGGAAATTGCCTTTCTGTGCCTGTTTCCCCAGCTGTGAAGCTGAGAGGGACAGGGACAGAACTTCCTGAGTTTCAAGTGCCAAATATGATTTTAAGGTTGGGGCTTTGTTGCGTGTTCAAGGGTCCTGCTGTCTCCCCTTAGGATATTGTTTAACAGCCCAAACACATCCAGTCTGGAGGCAGTTCCTTAATATTCAGCCCCATATTTCTTTCTCAGAGTAGTTGGTGAGATCACCTGGTTATACTTTCTTACAACACTCTCTCTGAATACCCAGAAAAATTGTAATTACCTCTTCTATAAAGGCTGATAGGCCTAAGCTTTTCTAAATTCACCCTGTTTTTCTGGTTACAGCTGCATCTGAACCATCTTGTCTGAACATCTTCCAAACATTTACAGACTGTTAGGGTTGCCAGATAAGCCCGGACAATCCAGGTCTTGGATGTTTTCTGCCCAAACAGGCCCTCCAGCCCCCAGTTGTGTTCTGTTACTTTCTGAGCACTTTTTAGCTGCTTCTTACTTCTTCAGAAACACATTGTTCCAAACGCGGCCAGTTTGGGCAGATTTTTCGAAGACGGAAAACAGGGGCAGCGAGCAGACTGGCACCGACTTCTTACATGTGTAAAGGTCAAAATTATCTTGGCCTTTCTCTAAGAGTCTGGAGTCTGCTTCCCCTCTGCTTTCGCCCCGAGGGCTTTGCCTCCTGTTCAAAGGCTTTTCTGTGCTGCCGTGCTGTGTTTCGGGTGGAGGTAGGCAGCAGCTTTCCGTCCCCCTGCCGCAGTCCATTTTCCTACTGCTGCAAATACAGACTTTCTCAGGAGGGGCAGTAGCCTCTGGCTCTCTCTGAGACTTGCTCCCTGTTTCAAGAGTGAAAATGGTGAAAGTTGCCCCCAGTGAGAGCTGTCCCAGGGGTCACACAGACATGCTGCTCCTGCCCCACAAACAGCAATGTCATACCCTGGTGCCTTTGGCATTGCCGAGAGCAGGTCACCTGCTCTGCCGTCTCCTTTTGAGAGCACTTTCCCAGAGTTCTGCATCCTTGTGTGTAACTGCAGGGAGTGTAGACTGAAATGTTTTTTGCTGTGAATGTGTGCTGTGAGCAACCCAGGCTTACAACATCCTTTCTGGCCCACAGGGCAAGTTCACCACAGCCAGCGATGTCTGGGCATTTGGGGTCACCCTCTGGGAGATGTTCATACTGTGTAAGGAGCAACCGTACAGCCTCCTCTCGGACGAGCAAGTCATCGAGAACACAGGAGAGTTCTTCCGGAGCCAGGGCAGACAGGTAAGAAAGCAAACGTGACCTCTCCTTCCTCCACTTGACCTGGTCACATCCAGGTGGATCTCCATAGGGCCTTTCTGCTGGCCTTACATCATCTGCAGAAGTCTCTGCTTCTATTACTCATCTCTTCAAGTGTGTCCTGCCTCTTTTCCCCTTCCTCCTGGCTCATTGCACTGCCTTTCCTCTCTTGGAGCCCCACTGGAAGAACCTCTTGGCCCTGTCCAGTGCTTCTTATAAGCCACTTCTGTTTCAATCTGCCCTGGATGCACTGTCCTCCTTAACTTTTCTGAGCTCTCCTACACAATCCTTTTGCTCTTTTCCTTTTGTCAGAGCTCTCTTCCACTAGTGCTTTCTCTGAAAGACGGGGAAGCACTTACTGAGGTGGGGAAGGAGGAGCTGTTAGTGCCCAGGGGTTAGATACTCCCTGTAATATCTCCGCGTGGCCGAGAAGCCTTTGGCCATCTCTAGTTGCTGACAGGCTTTTCTGTGTCATTGTCCTCTCTTGCTAACTCCCCGGCAGGACTGGGCACTCCACTGCGGGTACCTTCATTAGGTACCAGTGATGATGTGGGACAATCCAGCACCTCAGTACTGAGGATCACTCTGCCCCAGAAGGTGGAGTGCCAGGTGTTTGCTGTTCTCCCAAAATTCACCTTTAGCACCAAAGAAGTTAAGGGATTAAGGGGAATAAAATTACAGAAAGTTTTATTCACTGTCTGCTGAATACTAATGATTTGGTGAAGAGCCTGAAAGATGTGTATTGAAATGAGGCGGGGGGGGGGAAATTCTGCCAAGCTGTGCTTCAGATAAGCTCTAAAAGGTGTTTTTTCTGTCTCTGCTAACAAGCTGTCACGGTGCTTAGAAAGCCTCATGGGTTGTCTACGGTGAGTGAAAGTATTTGGATTTTACTGTGGTAAATTTGGGTTTGGTTGGTGTTTTGCTGTCACTTGGAAGACGAATCTCTCTGAAGCATTCATGTTTCCTGGGGGACAAAGGACTGTTGTGTGACCAGCTCATCAGACAAGTTGGCAAAGTGTCCGCAGTGGCATTTGAGATGGCATCAAAGCTCCATCCAGCCTTCACTGCCAGATTCACGCTTCATGGATTTCAAACGTTGCATGATGGCCATGTCTTGTAAACCTAGAATGAAACTGTCCTTTTGGTTTTAATTTAGTAGAGGTTCAATTCTTTTATGAGAAGCCCACTGAAATAGATGTATTTTCCTTCCTTTCAGATCTATCTCTCCCAGACTCCTCTGTGTCCTAACCCTGTGTTTGACCTGATGCTGAAATGTTGGAGCAGGGATATAAAAGATCGTCCCACTTTTGACATGATTCACCACTTCCTGCTAGAACAAATGGAATCAAACATTTGACTCCAGGAAAGAGACAAACTGTTGAGAACAGAGTGACTTTGGTGTCTCTGCCTGTACCTCACAGGAAGATGGTCAGGCCACCTTGCTCTCCTCCCTTGACTGTTCCGTATTTAAGTTGAGATGTCCATGGCAGCTGCTCATTCTATTGGCCATGGTCTGACACGCAGGACCAGAGGATCTCATTTGGTTGAAAAATCATCTCCTCTTCTGAATCATTTCCTGGGAATACTGTGAGAGGGGTTTTAGTAGATACCCGTACACCTTTGGGCAAACGGATGGGTAAAACTGAGGGACTTGGAGCTCTCTCCTGGGTGGAATAGAAAGCTACTGGTTGGTGAGAGCACTACTGCTCAAGAACAGATTTCTAGAAGTAAAGACTTCAGTCTTCTAAAACGATTCCATTAAATCAAATGGAAGTCTTGTGCACATTAGCGAGGGTTTCTGTATGCTCTTGCTGCAGACAATATGTGTAGTGAGAGACAAGAAATGCCTAGAGCTAGGGAATGGTTTAATGGACTTGAGAACTGACGGAGCTGGATTTAGCAACCCTTTGGAAGTAACGCTACCAGGGTCTACGGAGGACGCTGATAGAAGAGTCCAAGATCATGTTCTTTTTTCCTGTGGTTGTTAAGCACTGCTTTTGTTATATATGTGCGTTTTCCCCACACTGGATTTTTTTTTTATAGGAAAATGAAATGATTTTGAAAATGAATGTTAAAGGTCATAGGAAGGTCACTACGGTAGAAGATCTTCTTTTGACCTACAAATTAAGGCTAGGGTAGGGAGTTTGTATTGAAAAGTAGCTGATACTGTACTACTGTCACTATGTAGATTTATTAGCCTAATGAACTTGTAGCCACAATGGACTGATGTGCAATTAATCCTGTATAAGTACCCATTAATATGAGATCTCTAAGTCAATGCTGTTACGTGTGCAGAGGGCACTTAGATTTGGTGAAAGCAAATGGCTGAGGGCAGAACCCGCTGTGTCACTTGTCATAGCTCACGCGAGAGGAAAAGGAGCGGAGGACGGGTCGTTCCCCAGCGCACGCCTGCGCGCACGCGCTCAGATAATGTTTTTCTAGCAGCGGTGGTTCCTTGTCGGGTCTGCAGCAGGGTGGGTGCTGGCGGCCAGGCAGATGCACTTGGGCCCAGGCTCCTTTACTGCTGTGATCAGATCTGGCCTCGGGAGATGGGACTGACGTATCCCCTTAGTTTGGGTTCGTGGTTTATTTTGGATGCCCCCTGCACAACGCAAGACAATTTACTCATTGAACTTGGGGCTGTTTTTTTTGTTTGCCGTGTCACAAACGCCTCATTCTCTGGGGGGTTTTAGACGGCTCTGAAATCCATTTGGAGTGAGTTAGAGAATTCAGCTCGTTTTTACAATAAATCCATTGTGGATTTACCAGGTGCCTGGGGAATACTCTGCTATTCCCTCTCTAATAGTTTAGCAAGATACTTAGGACCAAACCAAATATTTCATAAGCTGGGAGAAGCTGAAAGCTTTTTTAAACAGCATCCAGCATAGCATGTATTTCCAGTAAAGATGATAATTTTTGTCTTAGCCACGAGCATAGTACGAACGGCTGGCTGTGCGACGAGCTCTGTAAGAGGGCATTGCTGAGAGAGGGAACGGCAAAACAGTTATAATATGAGGATAATTGTTACGTGGAAAGGAAAAAAAAAAAAACCTGCTTCTGAATTGGCAGATGCCAGGATGGAGCGTGGCGTGGCTGCGTCTGCCCCCCGGGCAGAGCAAACTCCGTCGTGAAGCTTCTCAGTTGCGGCTCACTCGGGAGGATCGTGGCCAGGTTGTCCTGCTGCAGACCCGGCCTGGGGTTTCCCTGGCTGCACGTAGGTGTCTCCATCTGAGCTGGTCCTCTGAGCCCCCACTACGTGCTGAGGGGCCGGAGGGTCCGAGTCATCTCATCTCCCTGCGAGGGCTACACGGCCTCAGGTGAATCTCACCCCCAAATAGATATTTTTTTTTTGTTTCTCCTTTGACTAGAGGGGCCCAGGGTGAGCTGCCGTTACACGTGCGCACCGCCTGGAGCTGGGCCATGGGACTCAAAGCCAGCGTGGGCCCTGCTGCAGCCTGTCAGGCACTGGTGGCTGGGAAACCGCGCACTGATTGTATTTCTGGAGTATTTCTATCCTGTCCCAGAAAATGTACCCAAGTAATACACAGCCGTGTGCGTGATCTCCTGTACCTTGGAGTTTAGAGATACCAGAGCGCTGTAACATCACCTGGATGGGCTTTGTACTTCTGTTATGTCAGGACGTGCTGTTCCTCCATTGACATGTTGACATACGAAGTTTCTCTCATATCAATAAATTCTAATGATAACCTTGACAAAAGTGAATTTCTACTTTTTTACCCAGGTGTCCGCACTGAGGACCAATATTTTGGTCTGATGATTCAGTAGCTCTTTGGTAAGTGTGTGACCCCCAGGTTTGGAGGGAGCAGCCACTGGCCATTTGAAGGAGTGAGCTTTGAAGGGAGTCTCTGGAAATGCTGGGAAGATGCTGAGCCCCCTTGGGCTGATGGGACCTGGACCAGCCTGGGATCGTTGCCTGGTGCCATGAGTACAGTGCTGCATTTCAGTAAGCAATTTTTTCATCTTCGTGTTAAACTCGGATCTAGGCTGGGAGGAACCTTTGTAGGTCTCTTATCAAATTGCCCACTAGAAGCTGAGCTAACTTGCAAGCTCCATTGGCGTGGAGCCATCTGGGCTTTGAAGATCTCCAAGGATGGAGAAGCCACCACCTCTCCTGCCCCTGTCCCAGGACTGTGTTTCTCCCATGGGGGAGAATTTTCTCCTTGTGTCCAGTGGGCCTTCCCCTTGGTGCATCTTGGGCCTGTTACCTCTTGGTCTTCCACTGCGCACCCCTGGGAAGAGCCATCATAGCCCTCGCAGACCCGTCTACTCTGCAGGTGTGGACTTGCTGGAGGGGTCTGCCCCTGGTTAGAGCTCAGGTATTTGGGCAAACTCAAATACATTTATAAAGGCTGGGAATTCCAGATCTCTCAAAGCGTTTAGGCACCAAGGGGGAGAGTCAAAGCAGCATTTTTATCTCCTCAGATACAATTTTGGATGGAGTATAGGCACCTGAACAGATGAGAACAACCCTCAAATACTCTATGACTTTTGGCTAGTAAGTTTGAAACCTTAAAATTATTCTGCCGGTCCCGTGGCCGAGCTCTTCAAGGCCATAGAGGGACTTTGGCAGTGGACCAGGCTGGCTGCTGGTATTGTAGTTGGTGGAAACGATGCTGGTGACAACGAGCATAGTGGTCTTTGATTTGAGGCCACACTGGCCACCGTGGCTGTTCAGTAAAAGGAGACTCATGTTCTGGGCCTGCCTTGAGGGGGGTGAAACCCACCACGCACAAGGCAACGTGACCATACCATGTTGGGAATGGGAACAATCTTCCTTCTGCGTGAAGGCAGGCAGTGAAGGATTGCATCCTCCAACAGCCAGACCGGGAGGGCAACGAGGAGCAGGGAGAGGAGGGTTGTGCCTTCCACCGCAGCGCGGTGAATCCCTGACCCTCTGCCCTGAGGTTTCCTCAGCAGAAAGGTGTCCACCAGGGCCGGTGTGTGCAGACGGTGCTGGGCCAGTGACCGGGGCGCACACAGCCAGGCTCTCCCCGGTTTGTGTTGGACACGAACTGCGCCGTGAACACGTATTTGTGCTGGGGCTGCTAAAGAGGAACATCTGGCACCACCGTCCCAAGGGCTGCGAGCCTTCGGGAAACCTGACAGAGGCTGTAAAATCTCTGTGCTCATCCAAAATTTCCAGGTGGGGGGAAAAAAAAGACGTGTCCAGAAAAACCTGAGGAGCTGTGTTGTGCAGCTGGAAGAGCTGTCGGGTACTGACACTGCTCCCGGCAGCATCACAGAGGTTTCCCGGGTGACTGCATCGCGCTGCATCTCCCCCCTCCCGCTGTCGAGAGCTGCCGCATTGCCATGGCAGGCCCCAGGGAAAACACCTTCTTCCCGCCGGAGCCCTGCTATATCCCTGGGTAAGTTGTGAAGTTCATCCAAAATGTCTGCTCATTTCCAATGCAAATAGCTCCTCCACTTGGGATCACACAGTATTTATGATTCATGGTATTCTGGGTTGTTTTTTTTTTTAAAACACTATTAAATATTCCATGTCACAGTGCTCCGAAGGAGACAGGGCTCCAGGAGACAAAGCACCACCTTGTGACAGGGTATAATTAAAGACCATGCCCCATAGTGCATTGAGGGTAAAGTCAAAATTCTTCTTTTTTTTTTTTTTTTCCTCCTTTTTGTTCATTTGTTTTAAGCTGCCAAATGTCACCAGGGCGGCTGGGCAGGGTTTGGTTCCCAAACTGCCAGAACTTCTGCATCAAGGACGTTTGAGGATCTCCTTTGAATACAGTTGCATACACACGATAGGCTCTCGTCAAATCGGTTGGAGCGCAGTCCTGCTCCCCGGAGCTCTTCTTTGAAGAAGTCAGTGACGCTGTGGATGCTGGTGATCTAGCTGATAGGTAGTTATAGTTATATTTTTTTTTCCAAAGCTTTTTGCAACATCTTCCTCTAAAGGCTTGGAAAGAGGCAATGAGTTATTGGTGAAAAGATAAGACACGAATGGTAGAAATAAGTGGATGGGCTTCGTGGTGAAGTAGGGAAGGTGTGGGGGGGATGCGCGGGTGACCCGTGCTGGGAGACGTGCTCTGTGACACGTGTAAAGGGGTTGGAAGGGCTGGACGGCCACCGAGGGAAAGCAGACTTCTGTTGGTACGAAATCACTGGGATTAGCCCAGCCTGAGAGCCACTCCGAAGGGCGTCGGGACCTGCCGGGGCGGAGGGGCCGGTGACAGACCGGGCTGCGAACCTCGGCGCAGAGACGACCAGGGCGGCCGCGGGTGCAGCGCGGGCCCGGGCAGATCCCGGCCCCAGGTGAAGGGTGGAGTGGGATTCCTCCCTCACCGTGCTCCTGCCGTGACGATGGCATCCGTCCCTCCCCTCACAGCAGCGGGCAGGATTTTTCCATTGCTGATCTCCGTATCTTCCAAACTTACATAAGCTCTGGCGCTGGGGCTTTCTAACACGTTTTTACATTGCTGCGGTTGTCGCAACGATGTGATGTGTTACTGCGGGCCTGCTGTCACCCTGTCAAAGCTGTGCGCTGGCAGTGGCTTAGGGAAAGACGAGTAACAGCAAGGAGGGAGCCGCGGCTGGGCTTGCACCTCCAAAAAGCCTCCGAACCTCCCCTTGCTGGCTCCTGCCTGCAGACACCCCCTCCCCCCCTGCCAGAACCGGCTTTGAGCCTTGACACTGACACAGCGACGGGGCTGCTCCGCTCCGTGCTGGTGCTTTGGCCGCTGAAGGCCGGAGGAAGAGGAGGAACCAGATTCTGCTCCTGTGTTTTGCAAGGCGGTGTGGGCTCATAGCGTCACCCCAAGCCCCAGAGGAAGCCCCGGTGGGTGGTGAAGGTGCCGCTTTGCATCTGGTTTGGGTGGCTGAGCACAAGGAGGAGCTGCCTGAAGGGCATCACCGGAGCCCAGGCTCTGCTGCCGGAGACGCTGCACCCTCAGCTGCGGTGCCAGCGGGAGGAGGAGGAAGGTGCCGCATTGCAGCATCTCACCTGCTGTTGCTGGTGAACCTGCAAACGCAGCGAGGACATGGAAACCGGTTGCTGTCACTCAGGTCGGGCAATGGTCAGGGCCAGGACTTTGAAAACGCCAACGCAGTGCTCAAGAGCATTGGGAAACCAAACCCAACGTGTGGGGCTGAGGGAGGGGATTCTGCCCCTCTGCTCCGCTCTGGGGACACCAACTGCAGAAGGACACGGAGCTGTTGGAGCGGGGCCAGAGGAGGCCCCGGAGATGCTGGGAGGGCTGGAGCCCCTCTGCTGTGAGGACAGGCTGAGAGAGCTGGGGGGGTTCAGCCTGGAGAAGAGAAGGCTCCGGGGAGACCTTCCAGCCCCTTCCAGTCCCTCAAGGGGCTCCAGGAAAGCTGGGGAAGGACTTTTTGCAAGGGCATGTAGTGATAGGATGAGGGGTAATGGCTTCAAACTGAAAGAGGGGAGATTTAGATGAGATCTGAGGAAGAAATTCTTGGCTGTGAGCGTGGTGAGGCCCTGGCCCAGGTTGCCCAGAGAAGCTGTGGCTGCCCCATCCCTGGAGGGGTTCAAGGCCAGGTTGGACGGGGCTTGGAGCAACCTGGGCTGGTGGGAGGTGTCCCTGCCCAGGGCAGGGGGTGGCACGGGGTGGGCTTTAAGGTCCCTTCCAATCTAAACCATTCCATGGTTCTGTGGATGGTTTGGGGACTTGGCACACAGAGAAGGAGTAAATCCATGAATCCCAGGCACAGCCCTGCCCACCCCATCCTGGCTTTGTGGAGCTGGGAAGAGCCTGGAGGCTAGCGAGGAGGGGCCCAAGGCCAAGGCTTTCCCTGGCGATGAGGAAGGCTGAGCAGGTTTAGGTGACACAGTCTGGGGAGTGGCAATGGAAGAGAGATGGCTGAGTAAGAGAAACGTGAAATGGGGCTCGGCCTCGGGAACGCAGGTTACTCACTGCTCGCCAGCGAGGTTTGAGACCAGCGGCTTCCGTGGGAACTAGAGGAATGGGGGATCTCTCTGATTTCTTAATCAAAAGGCCAAGCAGGAGAAGGTCCAACAGCCCTGCTGAGACCGGTCTCTTCCCCAGGCGCCACGGCTTTCCCCAGCAACACGTGTCATTCGCGGCGGATCCCTTCTCCGTAAACCCGGACTGACTCGCCCCAGCTCCTCGGATTACCTCGCTTTTAATTGCTTATGAATTGAATCCTTTCTCAGCCCTACCATTATTTTGTTCATGATCAAAATCCCTCCGGCCATCCTGTAATTATTCAGGCTGTGTCACTTGTGCTCTTGCTCAGCTTTATCGTCCCGGCGTAGCTTCCCCGTGTTGCAAGACTCCTTGAAAATCAATGGGGACGAGCCACCGAGCTCCTCCGGCTGCTGCCGGTGAGGGATCCTGCATGCCAAGTGGGAAAACTTGCCAAGCGTAAATGCACGGCTCTGCATTTGTTGTTTAAAGTATTTGGAAGGGAAAGTACTTACTCATCATCTTATGATCCTCATGCATCATCCGGCTTTATCCCCAGATACGCAGTGGGATCATTGATTGAATATTTCTGTCTGTACATTGTAGCTGGCGGCTCTGCCTCTCTTCTTCAGCGGTGGAATAACATCACCATTAGGAAATTTGATACTGGCAATAGCTGAAGTTTCTGATCCATGCTGGTGGACTCGGGAGTGGAGCCAGATCTCCGGCACCTGCCCATAGTCACCAAAGAGTCAAACTGCCCGTCCTGGGCCGAGGGGAGCGGGGAAGCAGCGTGTCCCTGCGCGAAGGGACCCAAAAAATGTAGCGATGTTTGTTCCACGGCTGTCTGCGCCCATGCCTCTCCCGTGCAGTGCGGTGCCCGGTGGGTCTGTGAGCCCGGCTCCTCCCTGCGAGGCTACGGAGGGTACCAGTAAGCAATTCTTCTCATTTTTGAGTTTCAATACTGAACAAGGGACACTGGAAAATTCCCAGTAACTCACTGTGTTTTAGAACAGAGAGAGGGATTGCAAAACTTAAAGCTGAGGCATGTTTAACTGGAAATAATATTTTAACTGGGGGGCTGTTGACGTCAGTGCTGACACAGCGACTGCAGTCCGCGCTGTGCTCCCACCATGAGCTTTTCCATCCGCAGGCACGGCTTCCACCACGCTGCCTGACCTCGTCCCATGCTCATATGTGAACCGGAGCACGAGCCTGTGTATATACACACCTGTAAATCTATGAGCCGCTTTTTATGCTCACATGTAAAAACATATGTGTGCAAACACAAGCCTGCCTGGCTTCATGTGTAACAACACGCATCTTCTCGGTGCATCTCGAGCATCCCCTCGCGCTGCTGCTTCCGTGGTGTGAACGCGTTCACGCTCCCAGGCACATCCCAGGCAATCACCTTCCCTGGGCTCAGGTGCTCCCAGCTACATGCGCTCCCGGCCGTGGCCTTTCCAGGGTACAAAAGCTCTGGAGCAGGTTGTCCTACCAGCAGACACCTTCCAACGCCACCTCGGTGACTGCTCTGTTTTGGTTTCCCCCTCAGCTATGAGGGCTTTGTCCCTCAGTACAACTACCAGTTTGGAGAGACCTTTGGCAGAACCACGTACCGGCTGCTGACGGACCCCGGGGTTCGGAAGAGCCCTCGCTCTGTGCTGGCGCCGCTGCACAAGCAGAAATTTGTGGAGGACTTCAGCGGGACGAAGCACGGTGTCCAGGGTTATCTCCCTGGGCGTCCAGGTGAGCAGACCCCGGGGTCTTGTCCCTTCGCCAGAACGGGCTCCGCTAACGAGCCCGGGGTCAGTCAGGAGCAGGGGGGGCTGTGCCCCTCCTCGATGGGCTCCTGGGCTGAAATGGGACATTTTCTATGGAGTGACCATAGCTCTAGAGTGGGAGAACGGACACCCGGTGGGGAGCTGGAGCACTCGGCCTCAGCTGGTGGGCACGGGGCTTCTCATGTTGAATCTGGAGAGTTTTAGGTTCTCTTCAGTTAGGTGAAGAGAAATGATTTTGTGGCATATTATGGACTCAGTCCCCAATTCCTCCATATTCCTGTGGTGGTTTAACCCCAGCTGGCACCTAAGCACCGTGCAGCCACGCTCTCAGTTCTCCCCCGCGGGAGCCGGGGAGAGAATTGGAAGGGTGAAAGTGAGAAATGACAATTAATAATTGAAATCTAACAATAATATTAATTAATAATTGTAATAAAAAGGAAGATAACAAAAAGAGAGAAATAAAACCCAGGAAAGACAAGTGATGTAAATAAAAACCATTGCTCGCCACCAACTAATGGATGCCCAGCCTGTCCCCCAGCAGCGGACACCCCAGC